>CM067377.1:104493380-104953492 GCA_034510155.1 Eucriotettix oculatus | reverse complement strand
GGTGGTCCATAAAATTAATTGTACATATATTAATAAGTTTGGTACTTATTGTATATGTCTGTATCAGAAAGGATTCGGTACGATCTTGGTTGAGACGGAAGTATTAATACTCGCAGTTGGCTAGTATCGATGTATGACCACCCCAATGCCCGACATACCTGATGCAGGTTTTCTAGGGTTTTCCCTGCATCTCTTTAGGTGAGACACCTGGTAGAATCCTTAAACCATAGCCCGGGGGCCCTAGTCAACCCTTGGCTACCTTTGTCTACCTTCCGCATCCCTCTTTTCAATGCCTTTCCTATGCTATTAAAGGGGAGTTGCCTGTTTCAGGATCACACTCATGTATCCTATTAACCCAAAAAGAGATCAAGGAACGCAAAGTTTGTTATGATTGGGGTTTTTACACAATAGAGAACGTGGAGAGGAGCTTCAACGGAAATTTCTATGGATGACAGGAGGTGAAAAATTACAGTAATTTATTACAAGGTTTCGTTCGATGAAGAAAGTTAAAAAGGAATATGGAAAATGAATCATACTGTAAGGAGAAGAATAAAAACCCTTCTGTTTTTCGATAATGTTGAAGTATTAGGGGAGTCAGAAGAAGACTTAGAAACCTTAATGAATGGCAGGAACGTCCTGGGGAAAGAGGTGAATATGAGGATTAATAGAGGGAAAACCAAAGTGATGGAGCATAGTATTGGAAACGGAATAACAAAGGGTGTTAGATTGGGAAATGATATTTTGACGCAAGTTAAGGAATACTGCTACTTAGGCAGCATAATACTAGGAATGGTGGAAGTATAGTAGACATAAAGAGTAGGATAGAACAGGCAAGGAAGGATTTCGAAAAAAACGAGAAATTTATTTACGGTTAATATATGTGTAAATATTAGGAAATCATTGCTAAAATGTGAGTATGGAATGTGGTGTTATATAGACGCGAAACGTGGACCGCAGTAGTTGCAGAGAGGAAAAGAATAAAATCCTTTGAAATGTGATGCTATAGGAGCATGCTGAAAATCAAATGGTTGAATATAATTACTAATGAGGAAGGCCCAAACAGAATGGGGGAAGTGCAAGCAATATGGAGGACGTTTGCGAAGAGGAGGGATATATTAATAGGCTACTCTTTAAGACATGAGTGTCTTGTAAAATTAGTACTTGATGGAAGTGTGTGGGGGATCCAAAGAATGGAATACGCTAAGCTGGTAAGGGAGGATGTGATAGTTATGTGGAAAAGAAAAGGCTTCCGCAAGATAATTAGCATGGATGATTTTTGGACAGAACACCACAACAGCAAAATTTCAAGTTTTACTGGTGAAAATGGACTATAGTCATATAATAGGCTGAATAAACATATTTACGATCTCAAAATGAAATGGGTAGTCTTTCCTGATTGAAGAAAAGACAGAAAAATATAATTGTACATTGTGAAAACTCAGACAAAGGTAAGTAACATGTGTCACAGACAAAAACTGGCAAAACTATTAATACTCTTTACCAGACCATAGGTGAAATTCCCTGTAGACAGGGAAGTAAATCGGAAATTAGTGTGAGACATGAAGATGGAATGTCAGATCCTTTCCCACCCATGTCAAAGCACACCTAACTCTCTCACGCAGGGTACAATGTCCCTCTGTTTGCATTTGTGAGCGGAGATTTGAAGATATATAAGGAAAACTTTCAAGCGTTCAGTCTTTTCATATCTAGTTCAGTTTCTCGAAGTAAGACTTCTTAATCTGGTTTGGAAGGTACAGCTGTTGATCTCTCTGAATTGTAGTTACAGAGTCTCTGAAAAGTTCATTGGCTAAGTAATTTGTTTATCATTTTCAGAAATATGGCTGGTGATTTATACTAAAAATCCATTACTCAGCCTAAAAGAACCCAGCCAGTACAGCAGTCAAATGATGACTTACGAGCATGTACCCTTCTAGCCTCTGGTTTTTGATGAAAAAATTGTTCATGGTTTCTAGTTTTTTATCATTTTTTCCACGATAAGCCCTGAATAAAATTTATATGTCTTCTTAGAAGCCACAGCAAGGACCAAATTTACCTTTTTGTTAATAAAATTTTTAATATCAAATCTAACTCTTTTATTAATTTGTGATTTAAAAATTACCCCAACCAAGTATAAATTAAATTATTAATGTGTTCATATATAAAATATTATAACTCTTCCCCGCTTTAACTTAGATAATTTTTTGAACAAGAATCTAAACTGGACACACACAGAGGATTTGAGTCTAATACTGTAGACAGTAAAGATGACTAGCACTTAGATGTGCCCTTAGGGACGTCAGAATAATCAATGTGGGAAATTTAGTATCTTTTCTGTATGCTGAACTAAGAAGTTTCTCTATGTAGTGGTGACGGGAAACCTGAGTGTCATGCACTTGGTGCCGTCTGAATATCCTAAGTGTGGAATGTGATAGGGAAAGGAAAGTAGTTTACAGGGAATTAGGGCCCCCGGGATATAAATTAGGGTTCCTAGCCAGCAATCTGGGCATATGTGATGCTGGGAAAACCTTAGATAGGTAGGGGCTTTTGGTACATTTACCACGCACTTTCAATGACTGCCGTGGTACAGCAGTATTCACGTCTCCATGCCTCGGTAATATTTGCAGGCACCAGGCCGATTATTCAAATGCTAAATGTCTGAGACCACTCAAAACTAACCGATAATTCTTGCCTTATGTTTAAATTTATTCAAAATCAGAGAAAGAAAAAGTAATTTTGCGTGCAACTAATTGATAAGGCTCCACAGACCAGCTCTCTTAACCAACTTCTGTTCCCCTTCCTCTCTCCGTTAATAGTATATGAATGGGTCGAAATGGGTTATTCAAAGAAAAAGAAAATTAGCCAAGGTTAACTACGGCCTCGGTTCGTAGTTTAATGACACTACCCAGCATTCCTTCTACGTCGTCGCAGCATTCCTCATTTCATAAGTAGATTTCATTTTGAGGCACCTGGCTGACTTTTCAATCTCTTACGATATTTCCAACGCTTGCGATACGGGAACGAACACTTCTCAAGAACTATGTAGATTTCTTGACTTATAAAGACCATAAATCACACCAAGGACAAGAAAATCTAAAGCAGAAAGTTTGTCCTACCTGTCATTTTCCCTCTTACAGACTTTTCTGCCGGAACATCCAGGTGTTGATCTATCCTCTATTCTTCTCGTAGCATGTATGGGTTTAAAGGGTGGTAGTGGAAGATTGAGCAAGATAGCCCCACATGTTTTTTAAAGATCCTACCTAGTTTATTACAGGTAAAATCCTGTATAATATATGTCAGGCTCTTGAAACTTGTTTCACGCTTTCCGATAACTAGGCGTTCGGGTTTGCTGTGAGGACGCAGCATGTCCGATTCCGAGTCTGAACCAAACTTACGGATCATCTGGATTACTTTTACAATAGGACCAGATAACTACTATTATCGTACGCTCAACAACTGCGACCCTAAAACTTACAGGCATCTAACGGTACCTATTTGCTCCAACTGGTGGACAGAAGAATTGCCGTTTGAATCTGAGTTAAATCATTTCTACTCATCCCCATCCTCTAGTCTAATACATCGTTTCATATATTTTCCCAAAATCAGGGATATATTTGAATATTTTTTAATTATGCCCTTTATTGTAAATAATTTTCACTTTTGCACTTCTATGTGGTATTTAATGAAATTGTATTTTAACTAAGCGAAACCGTTGTATTTAAGTTATTTTTAATTTTATTAAGCCCAACTGTTGGACGACAATTTGTAATATTCATTTAATTATGAATTAATTATTTTGGCAATTATAATTTCAGGGAAAGTAATTACATAATGAAAGAAATTAATTTAAAATCACAATTTAACATTGATTTTAACTGCACCGGAACGACGTTCTGTCTGCTGTGTCTGAGTAGCAGGTCACGACTTCAACCGGAATTGTCGAGACATCTACCTAAATATTAAAAACTCCGTTCGGCCACTACTTTGACCTTAAAATATAAGGAATTTAAAAGTTCGCCTCTGCCCTAGATCGCGTTTCCCAAAACTTCTGTTCACATAATCTTCTCCATTTTCCTCAGACAATAAAGTTAAAAATTTGAATAATTTCTATTGGCTTGATTTTTTAGAATTGCAAAACATGGGAAAATTACAAGTCCGATGCGAGGAAATGTGTTCGCACATAGTTCTAATAAGTCTCGCAGTAGCAGATATTTTGTTTAATTATCTGTAAATTTGAACTGACAAAAGTAAATGTGTCTTTCCTTTGGCACGGTTCGACATGTGGGTCTGCTGGTATTTTTCGAATAACAGACATCCAGTCATACAAAAGAACCTATCGCAGCCTTAAATACTCTCGGCGTACCACTTTCTCATAGAGTCATCTTTTATTTAACCAACACGGAGAGTGTAACTAATCAACTTAGTAACCACAAAACTCTTAATTCACCATCAATACTGGCCGTATTGTAATTGTTGCCAAGGCTCGTCGGATATCGGTAGAATGATTGTTAGTCACAGCGGAACAAAACCGACTGCTTTAACACCATCAATGCAACAAAAAGTGAGGTTAAGTAATATTTTGACGTTTTTAATTAAAAGTAATGTTTCATTAGTCAAATTGTAGAATAAGAAATGAGCAACTAAAATATTACACTTGCACGCTTAGTTTCACAAAAATTAATGTTTTTGAAAGAAAATACACGTGTAATAATGATAAAAAAAATTAATGTTAATTATTATTTGAGTTTTAATTTATTAATATTTTCTCAATATCTTCCTCTTGTCAGATATTAGCTTCTCCAATGGCATATTTCTCGCTTTCCTCATTATCAATGTATTTTGGTCTGAGGAAACGTGCTCTTGCAAAAGGCGGCAGGATTCGTTGCTTTCAGAAGTCCCGCGCGAACGGAACAATGGATTTAGTATTGATAAAGAGTAGAAACTTAACGGTTTCTGCTGAGTAATGCTACGACCCAGGCTCAGAAAGGTTGAAGTATTTTAATTAAAACACGTCTATATTTTTTATGAATCGTATTAATCTTAGAAAAAATGCTTTAGTTAATGACCGTATTTCTTAAGTTCCTTATGATGATTTAAAGACTATAGCCGTTAGTTTACATCATTTATGTATAAAATACTCGTCATAATACCAATGATTTCATGCCAGCAACGGTGACCAACTTCGTAAATTTTTTAATTTATGTCGATGGTCCACGTTCTTTGAATGGAATCATTGTGCACATTTCTTAACAAATGTATCAGAACGAATAT
This sequence comes from Eucriotettix oculatus, assembly GCA_034510155.1. NCBI lineage: Eukaryota > Metazoa > Arthropoda > Insecta > Orthoptera > Tetrigidae > Eucriotettix > Eucriotettix oculatus. The sequence goes on along the minus strand of CM067377.1, from coordinate 104,948,224 downwards.
TTTTATACTCCTATTTTATTTCATGTGTATTCTAATAACAAGTACAAGATAAATGATAATAAGCAAAGCAATAATTTAATGATATATGGTAAATGAATGAGTGCAAATTAGATTAGAAATTAGGAAATAGGATTCTCCACATATAGGCCTATATAAATACAGAAAGTATGACAATAAATACACAGGGTGAAATACAAGGGCACAAATTTAAAGCGTAGATATTGATATCGCAAAGTACGCCTCCCATCTCACCACTGTGCAACTAAAACATGTTCGACAATACCACACCACACGTTGGAAGAGTGTCTCCAGGAAGTTGTGCGTGTGAGTGTCACTTCTGGTTGTGACTACTGAGCAGCGCCTTACGAGTACATGCGCTCTCATCAGAAAACAAAATCAACTTCTTAATTTGAAGTTGTTTCCCTCATTGCCGGCAGAATTTAGTCCGGCGAGGATGATCAGAGGCGCGCTTTTCGAATCCTATCTCTGAGTTTTTTTCTCCAATTGTGCAGTAACGAAGCGTCTTTCACAAAAATGCGAACAGGCCAAAATCTTTGTATTGACTTCCGAAATCTCGTCTTAGAATTTGTGAAATTCTTTTCCACGACAAATACGCTCGCATGAGATTGGTCCATTGCCACTTCCTGCCTCCTCGGTATTGTTGAAAACATTTCTTTTATACTAAATTATCGCATTGGCAGAGACTTCAACTTTATCCTAATGATATAGTACTTTTTTAGTTATCTACATTCTATTAATTAATGTTTCGTCTTATATATCAATATTATTGTTTTTCCTATGATATTAAACATTATCACATAATTTAATTAATTTTTATACTGAAATCTATATAAATAAATTTCCTACCTCTAATCAGTTCGCTTAATTATAAAATAATATAAATTTTAAAAATACCTTCTGATGCCCAAGATATTTATTTAAAGGAACGGCTTGTTTATCTTTAATCATCTATATATATATATATATATATATATAATTTCTTAAAAAGTGAAAAATAAAATAACTTTCGACCGGTTTTTTCAGACAATTTTATTTTTTAATCAAACAACGTTTCGACGTATATGAGCACCTTCCTTAGGTTTCCTTCTTACAAACAAATTATTGTTACATCCAATTATTAACAGTCTTGTTCACACTGTGGCTAAATAAGTTATTAGTGCTGCCTCGGACCTCTCTTTCGTATAAAAAAATTGCATTTATAAAATTTTTATGTTTATTGTTAATAATTGTAAGTAACAATAATTTGATTGTAAGGAGTAAAACTAAACGTTGTTTGATTAAAAAATAAAAAATGTATGAAAAAACCAGTCGGAAATTATTTTATTTATACTTTTAATATCAGACGTTAATTGATTTATTAATTATAATAAATATTATGTGTCTTATAAAGATTATGTTAATTACTAAATATATAATATTTTATATATTACAGAAGTTTTAAGACCTCAAATATGTCAGGTGTGATTTAAAGAAAATTTTATGTCAGTATTGTTTATAAGAAATTTCATAAAAGAACCTTAGTGTCTTACACAAGGCGTACCGATGACGATCGATAAGCCAAGTGTATTGGCAGAAAAATAGTTATTTGCACTAGTATAATTTCAAGGCGTGGGGAGTGCATCAAATTCCAAACCTAACTGATGGAGGTTTCTCTATAGTATTCCCCTTTAAATGAATCACTGGCTTCGATCCTTAAACTACAGCCCGAGAGACCTCGTTAACCCTTGCTCTCTTGTTTTCCCTTCCGTACTCCTTCCTGCTTCCATCCATTTCAATATTATACATATCATCAAAGCGGATAATAGTATTGAAGCCAGTCTTTCTGAAAAGAAAAACCATCACATTATATTCTGGTATAGGTTGATGCATCTTATCCGGTCACTGAAAAGGAGCAGAACTGGCAGACTACTTCTTGAACCATTACTCACCTTTTTTATTTTAATCATTGTAATTAAATCAACAAATATTGTTTAGCGAATATTTATAAAATCTGTAATCAATTTTGGCGTTTGATCTATTTATCAATATAAATGAAATTATGACTTAAACTATTGTGACTAATGATAGTTTTATAATTATTGCACATTGAAAACCGCCACTTAGGCTCAACATCTTCTAAATGAGATCGAATGCACATCGAAGAACCCCGCGATTTATTTAATCAACGTTCGCAGTCCGAGAACGAAGATGATGGTCCCCGTAGAAAAATTGGCTCCAAGTTGAAGGATGCGAGAATAAGTCTAGTCCTTTTCCTCCTATCAACCGAGTGGTTCCCATTTAGTTTCGCCCCCACACAAAACCTCAGCACGTTTATGAATTTTGACCAGAGCATTGATGTGTTCCGCTCTGTACGGATCCCAACTCGCTGCCCCGTATTCTATGATAGGTCTAAGTAGAGAAGTGTAAGCAGCAGCCTGGGCCTGTCTTGTACTTTTCTTTAATGTCCTGTTTATGAAGTGTAACGACCTCCATCCCTTCCGCGCTACTAAGTTTACATGTTTGCCCCAGTTTAATTTATAATTTTTCAATCATCGAAACTTTTTAGTTTTCTATTTTATATTCCCCGGAGATGATATTTCTTTTAGTAAAAATAATTTTTTTACTCTTAGATTGATTTTTTTTCATCTTATTAATTTCTGTCTATTGATAAATATTACCTAAATCGGCTTGAAGAGCGATTTCATCATCTATATTCACTACAATTTTGTAAACTATACAGTCGTCCGCAATCAATATAATTGTTCCGAAAAATAATAGAAATTAACAGAAGTTCGGAAGGAATTTCTGACCGTGGGACCAATGACTCCAGACATTTTATGAGGTTGAGCCTCATCCCGTTAACAAGACCATGTTCCCGCGAAATTTGTAATATTAGTAGATGTTAGCGTAGCCAGGTCATGTGTTTGAATTTCTACCCTCGTGGTGAGGAAGAAAATTATCGAGCTCGGACGTGGAGGAACCGCGATATAGTTATTTGCTAGTCTTCAAAGAAGACAGTTCGAAATTAAATCTATTAGAAACAAGTGTATTGTGAGATCTGCGTTTGCTACCAATTCGAACAAATCGATGACGAAATAAACTGGAGTTCATTTACCGCTGGCGCCAACAGAGAGAGTACGTTTTGACGCCACTGGTTCCTGCAGTGTTGGAAATTTGAGCACATTTTCCCAGGAAAACATCGCTCAGCGTCGAACTAGCTGTGCAGATACCTACAGACGCAGACCCCAAGCAAAACAGGTCTGTGCACGTCTTCGTATTGTGACACACAGAACTGAATTTTGCTACACGATAAGTACACAGTAGGAACCTTTGATAGTTTGTAAATTGCCAAGATCAAGTGTTTGTCTTAAATTACCCTGAGTCAAGGTTGTCACCATGAATAACATTAATGTTAAAATTACCATGATTAAAAGTAATTGTTTTGCCGTTAATTTTTTCAAGTAATACTAAGTAAAGAACCGTCAATAATTGGAAAATATATTGTAATTATTTGTAATCATAATAAAATTTATTTTTTCCAATGAAATCCCTTTAAATATAAAATCTATTTATAATACCCTATCATCCATTGCAATTGTTTCAATGATATAAATAGTGTAATATAATAATTTGTAGGTTTTAAACTAAATAAAGAGCATTTGTACCCTATTGACACACCATACAACGACCTTAAGTATTATACAAACAATTTAGTAAATGATATTGGTTCAGTGGTTCTGGTTATGATGATTATTCACAGTTGGAATAGCACATCACACTCGCGCAGTCCTTTACCATGTAAACGACCACATCCCCGCCTATGGCTGTGTAATATTTGCTGCATTGCACTGAAACAGCTCGGTTTGAAAGGGGGAAGCGAACACGTAAATATACTGGCCTAACGGAGCTTTAGAGTTTCACTTTGAACACGTATCATATGCAGAATTGATCAAAAACAAGTTCCAGAGACACACAACAAGCATCAAAGATTTTCTGCTCTCGTTAATGGACACATAAAAAGACTACAGTCACAGATTCTAGCTGCTTTGGTTCCTTACAACTATTGCATTAGCTCTTTCTGAAATAAACTCAGCAAACTTCTTCGTCAAATCGACCCTAGTAAATTTTAAAATGAAATAAATACAATAAGACAAACGGCAATGCATATTTTTTGTATAAATGGACAGTAATAATGTAGATGTTGTTGTGGTATTCAGTCCTTAGACTGGTCTGATGGAGCCCTCCATGCTATCTTGTCTTGTGCAAGCCTTTTCATTTGCGTATAACTACAACATCCCGCATCCTCCCTAATCTGTTTTGCGATTTCCATCCCTGGCCGCCCTCTTCTGTTCTTAATAAAGGCTAATTTTACAAGACCCTCACGTTTCAAAACGTGGCCTCTTAATTTATCCCTTCTCCACTTTTAACCCTCCCATAGACGCGCCGCATATTGTAACGCTGTTAGGCACACTAGTATTAGCGGACATACGGTTCGTCTTCTACGTTTCTGGATAATATTATGAACGAATTATTATCAATTTACCTTCATATAATTTACATATATACATATTGTAATATACTTTTTTGTGTATAACACATTTATTAATTTAAAGTACAAATATGATCAATTTTAATATTTTTCATTTATTAATTTAAAGTGAAAACACGGGCTTAATCTCAGGGGATTTTGGGTCTCTCAAGAGATGGAGTATGCAGTAGCTGAAAATAGAAAGAAAAATCATTGAATATTAATTTATCCAGAGCAGTGAGCAAGTTTCACAATTTTTTTTATCGCTTACCCACAATTACTGGGCCAACTCGTCTGCCTTCTGCGGGGTCGGTCCACGTCCGTTCTCTGCTCCACTCGCCCGCCTTCTGCCCTCTGGTCCACTCGCCTGCCTTCTGGTCCACGTCCTCTCCTCTCCTCCGCTCGCCTGCCCTCTGGTCCACTCGCCACCCATCGGCTTCCCTTTTAAACCTTCCGACGTATATATATATATATATATACACCATTCACAAATCCAATGAAAGTTTTGATTATTTAAAACGTTAATATAATTATTTTAATAAACTTCTACTAAAATTGTAAATTTTTAAATTGCACATATTTGGTATTTTATGTCTCCTGAAATATTGAAGTGCTATTTTAGAAACCAAACATCATTTCGAGGCCTGAAAGATCAACCGCTCAAGAGTGTTCCAGAGATTAATTACTAAAAATGCAATCAAATATTTATATTTATAAAATTTTAATTCAAAGTGCTGATTGGTTTCTGATATGCATAATAATTATAAAGAAGGTAATTATAATTTTAATATAATAGGTAAATTATTCTGTGTTTGTAGCAACTTCTTTTGAAGATTCGTCAAAATATTCTTGGAACATTATATTCGTATATAATCACAAACACAAAATTATTACTGCACTTTTATAGCAAAAATTAAGTTTTACACTGTTGTTTAGTTTCTTCGTACTGCCGTGTGTTCTCTTACGTCTTGGTAATTCACTTATTATTGCCTCTTCGCTGTCTTCAGTTTCCGATACATCGAACGATTCTTCAATATCGTCTTCCGGCACACCATTTTAGCCACGGATATCGTCCTCTAAAATAACACGAACCTCTCATACATTAGACAATTTATATACTTTTTTACTTTTATTGAAAAACTGTTCATTAGCAAAAAAGGTATAAAAGAAAAATATACAAATTTATTGTATCCACGTATAAAAATAAATATTTATGTACAACTATAAAAATATTTAACGCTAAACGTGAATATTCGTCAATGATTTCGACGAAAATAACTCAATAATCGCAAAGTACTCCAGTAAAAAGAAGCAAAATAAAGGGCTCGAGTTGGCGCAGTTGTCCCCCCTATACCTAAACTATGTTTCTTTCTCAGTCTCTCCTCATTTTCCTAAAAATCTACAACCTCTCCTGGAATGTGACATCGGCAGACCGTTGTAAACACATCCTTATTGAATGTCATAAAATTTCTTCCCAGTACCTGACCTAGCTTTCCTAATATAATCGTAATAAAACAGCATTGGTACACAGCGACTAACGCACCCAACCGAGGGTTAATAAATACTAGCAATTCAAATTTTAGCCCCAGCACAAGCTACAGTATTCAACGTGGATGGTGGGAATCGATCATTAAAGAGGCATCTATCGAGGTAAAGACAGATCATTTAACGATAACTTGAGAATCGTTAGTTAAATTTGGTGTTTTTGACCAGTGAATAGTCATTTCATCCCCCATGAAACGATTTGAATGATCCTCCCCCGGTCTTCAAGGATCAATGCATCTCTATTCAGATAAATGAAAGCTGAATCTGCTGATCCGAGTTAGTGGTTTGTAGCGATTTTTCCTGACTGCAAATGTAAATTATTTTTCTCATTACTTGAGTACAAATTAAACACATTCAAAAACAAACGTATTGATTATAATTTAATCTCAAGACTATGAAATTGAATTAAGAAGATTGTAATGGTAAAATCTCGACCGGACCGAGCACCGAACTCAGGATATCCCACTTTCCGGACGGGGACTCCAACCACTGAACTAGCCCTAGTCGATGGCAGGACCAGTGCGAAGAACCGCGTTCGATCCAGGTTCGTCAAGATTTCTCCAATCTGAACACATTCAGTTTATATCTTAATAAATGTTTGTATCTTCGTTACTGGAGATAGCACTTACACGTTTCATTGTTTTCTCACTCTGTCCCATTCATATTATTGAATCTTAAAATTTCCGTGGTTTGTCGCTTATGTATAATGGATTGTTATCTTACTGTTGGAAGTAACATCAGTGGAAATAAATTAAGGAAAATTATTGTGCGGATTTATTAATAGTCTTGTTTCTCAATAAAATATGAAATAATAACCACATAGGTGTGTTTATAAATCATATTCTTGGATTCAGGATAATTAGGAGACATAAGTTCGATTTGAAGGCAGCATTAAGCAACTGTAAAAAATAATAATAACAATACGGTGGAGTCAGGATCAAAATTTTAGATGAGCAAGAGCTTCCAAAGGATGGTCCAGGAAAACCTTGAGAGATTCGATTAATGAGTGACAAGAAATTTGAGATGAGCAACCCAGTTTCCGGATACTGGATATATATAATTTATTCATACACTTGCCTACTGGCAAAAAGTGAAAAAGTCTTCCTTTCTTACGTGAAAAGTAGGATCTTGTTCTCAGCCTGAAGTATCAAGATCCTAGCTATTGTTTAATCTTGTCAGGTTTCAAGACATATGAGTACCAACAAGTTTGGTTTGTATTACTCCGCGTTATCTATACCAATAAATAGAATTGAAGTGTCTGTCTTTCTCTCTGTCACTCTGTCTTTCTATATGTTTGTCTCGAATAGTCTCCGAGACGGCTCAACGGATTTCAATGAAAATTATAGGGCTTAAAAATAGGAGATTTAAATGATATATTCGAGCATATTTCATTCTAATATATTGCAGAAGATATTAATATAATATAAATATTTCTTTCCATACGCGCATTCAAGTCTCCAAAAAGTACATGCGTATTGCCAATACACTTGATCTGTTTATGCTCCGAAACGGCTTAACGGATTTCAATGAAATTTTATCTTAAATTTTTGTGTATGTTTCATTTCGATATCTTGCAGAGTTAGGAATATACTAATGTAAATATTTATAAATCCATTGAATTGCCGCGCGAAATGTGGCGTGAAAACTAATTGCGAGTTATATGTCCTATTAAACGTTCCTATAATAAAATTAGTGTATGTGGCAATCGCCATTTTATTTTATCAGTGGTTGAGAAATTCCCCCTGGAGAGACTCAGTCGGCATCAACAAGCATAGACTACAGCAATAAACGATCCGGGCGTGTTAAATCCACAGTTTGGCGGATTAAAGAACAATTTACCTGAGCCCAGTTCATTGACAGCGGGTATTTTGAAGGACTCATCTTCTTCCACAAATTAGGTAGAAAAACCGTGGCCCAAGCTGGACATTTATTGGAGCTGGTGTTCATGTGATCCGCCATCCACAACATGGTGGGACATAGGAGACGTTGACCTGGAGAGGGAGAAAAATCAGTTGAGAGTGCGTGGGAGTGGAGCCACGTTATAAGATTAGTCAGGTAATAGGACAATGAAAATTGAGCAGTCGGGAATGGAACTTGGGAGTTATTTGGGAAATAATCTTCCAAACAGGATGATCAGTAAGGAATGAATCTTGATAAGAGAAAGCAGTTATTCAGGAATGAACTTTCAAGAAGGAGGGTGGAGAGGATTGAGAAATGCGCGTTATTAATCTTGAGACAAAATGAGAGAAGACCCCGGAAGGTGAAATCCTGGTCGCGTCATTTGCTGGTATCGAGAAGAAACCCACGGTTCCGCACGGTCGTAATTCTCAGAACACAGTCCCAGATACCAACGCAAAAGTCAACAAAGGATGGAGCCGCCCGGAACACGGAGACCCGGATGCCAGGCGAGTGAGTGCCAATATCAAGGAGTGCGTTATGTCTGATTTCCTGCTGCACGAAATGCCCGCAAAATGACAGTTGAATCCATAGAGTCTCACAATTCAACTAGTCGTGGTAATTTTTAATAGAATCTAAGTTTTATACTTATTGTTGATTCCATTGATAAATTTAATTTTTTTAAATCTAACTTAATAAATTGCTCATAATTTAAATTACAGTTCAATTCCCTCCCCCCACCAGTAATTACATTATAATACCATTCAACCCATTTACTATGTTGTTATAAACGTAATTTTGTCAGAATAAGAAAGGGAGGGCGGGAGCGGGAGGGCGAATATTCTTTCTTCGCATATTGTTACAGTAGGATTCGCGCCGTAATTAACCTATTGTTGACGAGAGCTAACTCCCTAAGAAATAATGATCTACGTAAACTGGTTTTATTCAGGTAAATTTTAAAATTAAGTAACTTCTCATTTTTATTTATTCATGAGGGTGATTTTTTGGTAACGGCAACATAAGGGTGATCCTGAAACAGACAACTTCCCTTTAATAGAATAGAAAGGGAATTGAAAAGGGGGGGTGTGTGGAAGGTAGAGCAAAGTAGCCAAGGGTTGACTAGGGCCCCCGGGCTGTAGTTTAAGGATCCTACACGGTGTTTCACCGAAAGAGATGCAGGGAAAACCTTAGAAAACCTGCATTAGACATTAGGTCGTGCAATTTTTTTGGGGGGTTAGCAGGTTACATGAGGGTGATCCTGAAATTGGCAACTCCCCTTTAATAGCATAGGGAGGGAATTGAAGACGGGGGGATGCGGAAGGTATTGATCCAAAACGTTTGATAGTGGGACCTGTTCGAAACCAGCTGCGAGTTATTATCTTTGCCGTGAAGCGATCATAAATAAATGATAGCGTACTTTTTATTTATCCAATGAATTCTACTTTATCAAAATTCTGTACCTGTTGTTTTGTTTTAAGGGCAAAATAAAAAGAACTATTTCCGCGTGAACGAAGTCGCGGGTATGCTAGTTTACGAATGTTTGCGCAACTTACACACACTTGTCATCAAATGATGTAAAATTAGACCTCCTCCTTCTCCAGTGTGCGTTTAATGTCATTTTTAAATTTAATATTGAAGTCGTTGCATTTCCTGACGGTATAGTGTAATAGTAGACTTCTCGACTTGAGTTGCACTGAGCCCATGTAGCTCCTGTTGAACACGAACTCCATTATCCCGACTGAAACCGAATATGTGGACCTTCTTCTACAAGGAGACACTCCCTCCAGCACAACACATAGTCTTTGACGGACATTATGCTTTGTGTGACACCTCCATTAGTCTCGCGTGCCACTATATACATTCAGTGTTAGGGCGTTTACAATTTAATGTGGTGCACGCTTTTCTGCACCTGGGCGGCTGTGCCACACCTTTTATGTAGCGAGTCAGTTCTTCTGGCTTGCAAACGTTCTAAGATGCCCTAACACAATAACGCAGATTTAGGCAATTTAAGGACTCCATAAGCGTTTTGTAGGTTTATACGGATTTGTTTAAGTGTGCGAACATCTACCTGGTACCTTTTCCGTCATAACTCTTTTGCCATATACGCCGCGATATTTCCGTTCCTTTACTGTAATTTCCTCTCCAAAACGATCCATCTTCTTTCAATTAGGTGTCCTCCTGTCTATCTGAACTGGGTCTCGATTGCCTCTGCACTTATTTCAGTATCATGTTCTGCTAAGTTCCGTTCGTTGTCTTCTATTCTATTTGATAACTACTGATTAAAATGCTCTAGCATATAAATGTTAATATCCTGTGCACAATTTTTATAAAGTGTTTCTCGGGAATCTTTGATCCTCTTCATCTTGATTACATCACTAATTCACTTCTATAGCCCAATTTAGTGATGTAGTGTCGGCCGAAGTTCACTTACATAAACATACGAAATCTGAAGGAGGAAGTAAAAATTATTTTGCATTAAGTGTTGCATAGAATATGAAGTTATTAACATTATTACCGCTAATTTTTACTTGTGTTGTACTCCAAGGAATTACCAACCACACGTTGGTAATTCCATAACTTGTAGTATATTATATTACTTATAATTGATTTTTTAATTGAGACATTAAATTCACTGATTAAAATGCAATGAGATATTATGTCAATATGAAACTATTCATTGATATTGTAATCATTGGCAAAATATAAAACTTATAAAACAATTTATCTAGTAAACATGCCATTTAAAATCTATAATAACAGATTCAAATGGTTAAATGCCCAATACCAAATTATTATTTTTATAATACTCCAAGAAACAATAATTGAAAATATACAACATGGTTTTCTGCCTTTAAAATTTATAATAAATAAAAATACGACCAATAATTCAATTTATAAATTTATGACTATTTATTCCAAAGTGACGTTTTTGTCACCTTCCTGAGACTTCCTCTGGCGTGCTACAAACACAATATTACAAGAAATTAAATGTGGGTTCTATGTTACAATTATCTATATTTTTATATATAAATTAAAAAATTGTAACATAGCACCCACATTTAATTTCTTGTGATATTATGTTTTCAGTACGCCTGAGGAAGTCTCAGAATGGAGACGAAACGCCGCTTTTGAATAAATAGTCATAAATTTACATACTGACTTATTGGCCATCTTTTTGTTTATTTTAAATTGATAATATAGATTATACAAAATAAAAACTTCATTATTTCCTAATGATTTTGTATACGTGGTCGTAGAACGAAACATCAAACAATACTTATTGACCCCGCTCTATATTATTATCTGCCTATCAGCTAAGCAGATATCCTCTTGTGATTTTGGAACCATTCTCGGAATTACTAGATATCCTAGCAGCCTCAAGTTCTCTGCATCTCGTTACTGTCAGTTGTACACTTTCACGTTCACATGCCAATGCATGTATCACGGACTTCGTTTAAAACGAGTTACAAGTGCACTTGAACTCTCTTCTGAAATGAATATTCATCAGATTTAGTATGTTTTGTTTTCCTCTGAATTCCGTGTTTCGAATTTAAAAACATTGAATCTCTTAATCATGAGTCTTGAACTTGGATGAATGAATGTTTTAAAACTATAAATGTAGTGAAACAAAAACACTTCACAGACCTCAAATTATTGACAATTTTAATTTTTCTCATATTGTCTGTCATATATATTACAGCAGTTTTAATATTATTTTATTGCTATAGCTATCTGCAAAACACATAATAAGAACTTACAGGTAATGCCAGATTTATCCAACTTCGCGTATTATAAGTACTTTCATCAAATTACAATGTTTCATCATAAACCTTACCTGTGCTTCATCCTACCTAATATTACGTAAGTATTTTCATTCCAACTTCCTCAAAGTTAAAGCTCCTACAGTCTAGGCTTCTATTCCTTCTACCCGCATGTAATAACTAGAAAATAATTGCAGGGAAGAAGAATCACACATAAGGGTTTTGATGGAGCACATTATGATTTAGTGGAGTTACTTAAGATACTGGGGCACGTTGTATAAATATTTTATTACCTGTATCTCTTATTTATATATTTTACAGATGTCTATTACCAACATATAGGTTGAAAGGTTCTGAAATAAGCAATACGGACAGTAAAAATAAAAATTATTTAAGGATTCTGATTCAATTAAACTGTAATATTATTTTTAGGGAACCTAAATTATTATTTATTAAAGAAGGAGCTGAAGCACAAACAGGATGCAATACTATCCATCCAATTATTCGAAAAATATCAACATACCTGAAGAATGTTGAATAGTTCGTTATCTTAAAGGAAAAATTAAAATCTAAACCAAAAGAGTAGTATTTTTTTTCATGAGATTTCACCGAATTTACCGCCAACAAAGCAGTTTTGAAGCTTCTGGCACGTTCAAAGCCTTCCCGACTAGTCGCAGTAAGCAGCCTCATTGATTTTCAAGGCGCCCGTGGCTGCCAATATTTTATCCACTAATGACACAAGTTCAGTAAAGAACCGTTCTCGCTAATCACATTAATTATCTGCTAATATTCTCAGGCCAAAGTATAACAATGTTAATTTTTTTCGATAATTGCGTTTCGTAACTTGACCTCATGAACTTTATTATTTCAAGAGTTAATACTGAAAATCTAAGAGTTTCTTCATAGGGTGCATACCTATAACTTAACGTACCACAAAACAACGTAAATCCAAAATTAATTTAACTTTATATTGAAATGTAAATGTATGTTAATATTTAGTACGAAACGTGGACGATAGGAGTTTCAGACAGCAAAGGAGTAGAAGGTTTCGAAATGTGGAGCTATAGAAGAATGCTGAAAATCAGATAGGGTGATGGAGTTACTAAGCTGAATTAGGGAAGAGAGAACAATATGGAGGACATTGACGAAGAGAAGGGATGATTAATAGGCCACGTTTTGAGACATGAGGGTTATGTAAAATTAGCATTAGAGGGAAGTGTGGGGGGAAGAACAGAAGAGGAAGGCCAAGGATGGAATGTGCGGGGCAAATTTCAGAGGGTGTGGGATGTGGTAGTTATGTGAAAATTGAAAGGCTTTTACAGAATAGGGTAGAATTTGAGAGTTGTATCAGACCAGTCTAGGGACTAAATACTACTACAAAAAAATACTGATAGGAAAACATATCAACAAATAAATTTTCATAAATACAGAAAACTTTTTCGATACAGGAATCTAAGAAGTGATGCAATATAAATCCGGCGAAAGACGAATCTGAGAATATGTTATTCTTATCTGCATGTAAGAGGGAATTCTGAAACTTTTTTAGAGAAATTTGTATCTTCAGAGATGTAAAAAATTAATATTAAATACATTGCCATATTTATTAAAAGTTATTAACTTCAAAATGTTAATTTATATTAAAAGAAAAGTGTAAAAAATTATTTTAAGTTCATATATGATCAAGAAATAGTTAACTATACTTTTATAAAACAATAGATAACATTAAAATAATACTGACAAGATATATTGCTTTATTGCTTAGTTCCCAACATTTTTGTTCTTCAATAGACTATTTAATATCATTGGGATATATCCATTCAACAAATAAATCATCTGACAATTAAATGTAATAAAAAATAATACAGTCAATTTGTCAGCAAAAATTAATTCATATTTAGTTAATTTAATAACGACGTTCCATACATATTTGTGGACAGCATCAGGTAAATTTACAAATGAATAATATATTACAGATGCGGATAATTTTTCGGTCGTAACCGTTGCTGGACGAAGTCGATGACGCAAAATTATACTTCATCATAAGCAGTTAATAATATTTATCAACATAGATAATTTTGAATTTTTGAATAACATTTAGGATAATCATGTCTCTCCTGTGGTACAGAACCTTTAATTAGAATTTCCTCTTGACTCTAGTCACCCATTCTTGATGAGATTATATAATAAAGTCGCTAGCACTAATTGGTAATAATATGTGTCGTTATTAATAAACGTTTTAATTATAATTTTCCCTTTTATTCATATTTATCATTAACAATAGAAAACCTGGTTTCAATCAAAGTTCAACTCAAAATACTATTTGAGTGAATCGGCGGAGTATTATAGAAAAATTTCTTCCTGGCCACGAAATTAACCCAGGCCGTCCGCTAAGTACGTGATTGATCTAACCACAAATATTTGTCTCCCGGTCACATGCAAATCTGCTTAGCGTATTCCCCCCTCGTCTCCCTCTTCTCTTCTTACCCCACACACTTCCATCTAATGCTAATTTTAAAAGACCCTCATGTCTAAAAAAAACTATCCCTTCTCTTGGACAACGTTCTACATATTGTTCACTCTTCCCCTATTCTGCTTAGAACTTCATCATTAGTGATTTATCCACCCATCTGATTTTCAGAATGCTTCTATAGGACCATATTTCGAAATATTTCATACCGTCCGCGTTTCGCACCTATATAAAGCCACATTCCATATGATCATATTTAGTAATAGTTTCCTAATATTTTTATTAGCAATAAGTAAATCCCTTTTTTGTGATATTTTCAAAATAATTAATATTAAATCAATTAACATCTGATTATCACAATAATGAACCGAAATATACGTCGATTCAATTAAATAACAAATCATATTTTCTTCCAAACAGTGATTAAAGGAATATTAGTAATATAAATTTAATTGTTCCTTCTGTAGTTTCTCAGTGCTCTTCTTTTCTCTTCTTTCGGCTAGCTGCGTTAGAAAACTTCCGATTTTGGAGTTCGCACGAGTGAATATTGCAAACAAGAGGTTTCTTTGACGGGAGAGGAAATATAAGGCGTAAAATCGTTATCAACTATACAATATTTACTTTAGTTAAAATATTTACTTTATTTAAAAAACAAATAATTTTTCGAAAGAGACAGTACATGAATTTTAAAGAAAGTTTTCAGAAATAGAATTTATCTGTTCGCGATTTTCACCAGGTTCACAAAATTCCACAGAGGATAAAATACATACTTTTGTAAGTAAAAATGCTAATTTAGAAAAGTATAAAACGTGTGTGGAAAATTGTAGATAGCTGTCGTATGTAAAAGTTATATCTGAGATTATTTTCGTTTTCAAATAGCGTGTTTATGCTAAAATTTAGACTATAAATTTCGAAGTTTTAGCTGGTCAGGCATCAGTGTTGCCATCTTCGCCAGATAGATATCAATAGTGTCTGATACGCAGGTTTGCGACTTGCTCGTCCCACTGTGCGGACTATAGGTAAGGTAAAAAATCTGACTACAAAGTAATGCGGTGGGTTTAGAAACTGAGAGAGATGTAAAAAGAAAGAATTGTGACCTCAATTTAGGTGTAAACCAAATTTAAAGATTACATTTTATTGGAAAGTCACATGATATTTAAGCTACAATTTAGACATAATAATGAAAAAAATAATTAAAAATTATCTTTAAAATGTTGAAATGTTTATTTAAAATAATATTTAAAATCTATTTTAGTTCATTTAGAATTTATATTAGTGTGACGTTAACTTTAAAGTAATTTAAAATAATTTTTAATTTAGAAATTATTATTGTATAACAATTAAAAATGGATTATTAGATCTAATTTGATCTGTTGGAATTATACCTAACCAAATAAAATTAATTAACATTAAGTTTAATTGAATTTAAATTGTTTATCCAAACTTACTTTTAAATCGGTGGTTAGTAAATTTGTTGACTTATTGTGTAGTATTATTAATTCCTTATTTAACAATATCATTTAATAAGAATAACGAATTATGCTAAATTACAAATACAAAACTTGTTAGGAAATACAGTGAAGGCATAAGGAATTCAGTAAAGAAATACTGAAATCTTTCCAAATATAAAACAGGGGGTCACACTTCTTTAATTACCGATTTTAAACAAGCTAGTGATTTAATTAGAACACACAATTATTATTTCTATTTAAAAGTAAAAGAAAGAAATTTTATAAAAAATTTATAATGATTCTCTAATTAAATTTTCTATTTCCCAATGTATTCTATAACGTGATTGTAAATAATTATTTCCGTAGTAGTAATTGAAACTGTGAAGATGTTTCTGCCTGCATTCAGCTTTAATTCAATTACCCTGACATTCGTTTGGTTGAGAGTTAATTTATATCACTTTGTAAATTTACCAGTTATATTCGCAAATCACTATTTATTTACAGAGGAAATTATGTCGAATATTGAATTAAACAATTTCCGGATATACACGAAGCATATATTTAAACTGAAATGTGATATTAAATAAAGAAATACTTATCATTGAAAGAAAATGAACTCATTTACTCTGAACTGTTAAAATGTAAATGATGAGTAGGAAATATATGAAGTAGAAATTAATATCTAACGAATTACTAGACTTAAGTTTTCTATTTTTATAATATGACAATATTACTGAGTTTACTCGTAAGCATGTAGATGTCTCTTGAAATATTGTTCAAATAGATTTTTATTCAGTTGTAACCCCTTATGTACCTATTAAGAAATACAATATTCTGTTCAAATGTCCGTAAATTGTTCTGCTTCAGATTTTATATGTTTTATATATAATAAGTTTAGCTCTTATAAATGTATTGATTTCCTTCTCGCGGAGATTCTAATCCTTCTTCTCCCACCTTCTCAGTCACATAGCATCCTAACGTTAAATATTTACTTTATCTCTTCAAATTCAATTCAGCAGGATAACTTAATAACACTTGAACAACGAATATGTTAAAGAGAATGTTATGAAATCTATTTTCATAGTAGATATTAAAACACATACCACGGAAAAGTTTTGATAACTAACTGTAAAAATTATAAATTAATCTGTGTATTTCTTTTTACTTTCCATTTGTCCATTCCCACGTCCATTCATACGTAATATGGGATTTATCTCGTCAGCACTTTGTGTACTGTTATTTCCAAGTAAAATAATGCTAAATCTTGTGGCAAGATAAAATGACAGGACGCGGGTTTTAAATTTCATTCTTTTTTAGCAACAATAATTAAGAACTTATTTTTAGGGAGGCGGTAACAGGCTACATGAGGATGATAAGGAAATTGACAATTACTCTTTAATAGCATACGAAGGGAATTGGAAATAGGGATTCTGAAGGGAGGGAAAAGAAGGCAATCAAGGGTTCACTAGGGCCCCCGGGGAATAGCAAAAGAATCCTACCCCGTGATTCAGCCGAAAGAGATGCAGGAAAATCCTATAAAAGCTGTGTCAGGAAGGTCAAACTATTAGGTAAGTGTCTCGCGCCCTTTCGAATGACGGGAGAGCAGTTTTCTGTGGAGTTGCAGTATTCCCATCTCCGTGTATCCACCAGGTTTAGTCGGCAGCTAGCCGACTCATCCACTGGGATAATAGGACAACTCTTGCTGTTTCCCAAAGTCTTCGGTCACAGTACATACACCTCCTAAAAGCAATTAAGGTGCCTCGACATGTGAGAACCTTATAAAAACCAGAGAGAGTCCGAGGCATCCCCAAATGTAAGCCCGATAATCAATCTGGGGAAAAATACCTGCGATAGAAAGGTCCTGCAGGGATATCTAAATGCATTCAGCATTCCTCTTTTCTGAAAAGGGGGATGTGGAAGGTAGCAAAGGGTTGACTAGGGTTCCCGGTCTGTAGTTTAAGGATTGTACCCGGTGAATCACATAAAAGAGTTGCAGTATTCCCTTCTCCGTGTCTTCATCAGTTTTAGGAGGCAGTTGACCGACTGATCCCATGGGATTGGAAGACAACTGTTACCGTATGTCCAAGAACTTTGACCCTAGTACAGGTGCCTCGACATGTGAGAACCTTGAAAATCCAGAGAGAACGAGGCATCCCCAAACGTAAGCCTTGCAATCAACTTAGGGAAATATTTCTGCGACAAAATCATTCATTTTTCTGGATAATATGCTACATGTGGGTGATCTTGAAACAGAAACTCCCCTGTAATAGCATAGGAAGGAAATTGAAAAAGTTGGGATTTGGAAAATACGGCAAGTTAGCCAAGTATTGACTAGGGCCCCAGGACTTTTATATAATTAATTTTAATATTAACCAACAGTACAAGTACCATGCATCTGGTTCATGTGAATCACCGACTAGAATCATTAAACTATACACAGAGACTTGGCGTTTCACCTAAAAAATTTAATTCATATTATTTTTTTCGGTCATAAGCTAAGTTTATAAAGTATAGGAAACATATTAAATGTTTCATTAATGATATACAGTTTTATTGCTATTTATTAATAAAACTATTTTAGAGAATAATTTATGCCTCATAATTGCAGTTAGTGATCAATTAGACTTCATCAAAGTGGATACGTAAAGGGTCTTCCCTTCATATGAGACTTGAGTGGCCAGGCTTTCAGGATTGCTACAGTTGCGCCTGGATATCTCATTAGCCCTGTCCTACAGCTCTACCCCTTGGTTATCGACGGTAAGTTTATTACCAGCACAGCTCTGAAGCATCATTTGCGGACATCTGACGCCCGAAGCCTGACGACGAAGGTTGTGATTGCATTTCGCTACGAACTCTTGATAATAAAATTAACGTTGTAGTCCAGTACACGTACTTTCCGAATTAGTATTTCTTGTCATATACATGTTATTGCATTTTCAAAATTTCGGGGCGTTCTATTAAATTCTTTCTCTACACATATCACTATCTTGGCTGTCGGTATTATCGACAGAGACATTACGACTTTCGATAATTTTGCAAAAGATTTTCTTGTTATATCGGATAGGTTCCACTTAAATATCTTTAGAATATATTTTTCCGTCATTAAGAAATTCAAATAAAGTCATTTTAATTAAATAATTTTTCTGTCAATTAAATATATCAGTATGTTTATAATTTAAATAGTAAGACTTTTTTAGGTAAAAATTTATCTTCACTCCATTACCCCTTTTGGCCGATGGAAGACACAAAACGTAGTGATATTTAATATTTAAATTATAAAAATACTGACGAAGAGGCTGATTAAATCATTTATTCTATGTTTAATTGACAAAAAAAATAATTACTTTATTTGCATTTCTTAATGACGGAAAAATGTATTTTAAAGACAATTTACTGTAAACGAGGATAAATTAAGGACTTTTAAATTTATTTGAAGTTAATAATCTTTAAAACAAATCGACACTGCATTTTATTTCACTCTGGTCTGTTGTCAACGAGACATGTTTGCAAAAAAAAATCGTTCAATAATTCGTCCAAAATCTGGATTGATTTAATATATGAATGTGTAAATTGAAGTAATATATGTATATATATATATTTACATAGGTTAATTAAAGTACATTCTTCTTTTATGAAGTGCTAAATATAGGCTGCGAGAAATTCAATTTCGTAAATTATAAGTGAGCCTGTTTTCAGATCTATACAATGAATAGAGAAATCTCTAAATTGACAGGGAGGCGATCAAGGTAGATCATATAGTAAGACTCCAAGTACGAAATGGAGTACTTTGGTACGATTCTCCATGTGGTCAAGACTAATCCTTTAATATTTTTTGTGTCTATAAATTGACCACTGTTGAGAAACAATTGGTGGTTTTCAAAGTTTCATCGTTGTGTCATATACTATAGAATATAATTTTTGTGTAGAATATTGGGTGAAATATTATTAATTGACAACCTGGAGACAGGAGTTAATTCTTCTTAAATTGGTGGGACTTTTACATTAAATATTTTATTTATTCAAGGGTCGGGTAAATAAATTGGAAGACGAACTGTACCTTTACTTTAACTCATTGAGGACAAAAGTACTCACTCGTTTGTTTGTAGTCATAGCAAAGTCTTAGGCTATGGTCTATTTTCTCAAAAAGTATCTTAAATAAATAGAGTGACAATGCTAAGACTTGCTTACAGGCAAAAGCGTGACTGTCATCCTCACCCAAGTATGATCAACTCGCTCGTAGGCCTATAAGTGCTCATGTTAAAACAGCACGTTTTGAGTCCACCAAAATCATTTTAAAGCAACAAAATACAAATTAAAGTGGATTATTTATTTACAGCATATATTAGTATTTTATGTATGTAAGTTACAAATATAAACTTATACGGAAGATTAAGAAAAGTGACCATATTTATAAATCAATATTGCGAGTTGGATGCGAAGTTATATGAATATATATCTCAAATAAATGTTAAAAACTCTAATTTTATATTCGCAAATGTTGGAGGAGAATATAAATTGTTTTACCTAGAATATAAATTCGGATAATATATTTTTATATAGTTTCACCGAATGGAATTTTAAAAGTGAAACACTATCTTATTATATTATTAAAATGTCACTTTTTTAAATTCATAATAAAAATTTTTAATACGTTATTTAAATTATTTGATAGGAAACTAATTATAAACACATTATTTTTCTATAAAAACGTTTAAAGAACTTATTCAAAGCGTTGGTATTGCCACTCTATCTAAGATACTCTTTGGATTTTCTCAACCCTCTGATTGGAAGAGCCGGAAGGAACAACTCAAGTTTGTAATGTTCCATCGATGAATCCAAACTGTCCGTATTGAGCGTTGAAACCCAACGGTTCCGTTCAAAGAATGGAACCAGACTATTTATAAAAGTATGTGTTCTGGGAACGGGACAACTTTCCTGACTGCGTTGGATGCTGAATTTGCGTCATGTGATCCGTTAGACCAATGAACAAATACAGTTTTTCATTGTTTTTGCAAGAAGGTAGAGTTTGGGGTAACTATTCCAGAATTTTGTCAGATTAATCTCAGGGCAGTCTCTAATCCTCATACAAAAGAACATCCCGGCTCTACGACATCGAGTTTTATGCATGAACGTTCCAGGGACTCGCCAAAATCTACGGTATTGATAACATTTCTCAACCAGGGCCAGTTTATTTATGTTTTTTATTATTATGTTAAAATACTGATGTCTGAATACGTGGTACGTAATAAAAAGTGATATAGTAAAAGTCAAGAATAATTAAGATTCCTAATCATATAAATGGAATCAAGCACAGAGTTAAAGAAATATCTCATGTCACACTACATTCTAACTTTTCAAATACTTGCTGATAAAATTTGGATGTGAAATGCTTGGTATCATTCATAAATATGAATGTTACTGTTAATATTATATACTTGGTATTAACATTATTATTTATCGGTTTCAACAATTCGAGAGTAAAATCTAGATAAATGTTCTAAATTTATAATTTCAAGCGAACACAAGTTTCTTTTAAATTAACTAGTGTTGAAAGCTGACTATTAAGCACTGCCACTTTTCGTTAGAAATGAAAACGTAATTTAGAACTTCTTGTGTTTCAGTCTTTCTCACTACAGACAAACTTGCGTTGTCCTGTGGAATTTAATTAAAAGCGATGGAAGTTAATAACTCACTAAGATTAAATCTTGCATACTTGTAATTGCCAAGAACTTAGTAAAGAAGTAATATTTTAATACCGTTTAATGTTATTTACTCTAACCGTTTACTACGTGAGAAGTGTACGGAGGGTAGAACATTATATGAATTTTGATATTTTTATACTGTTTTAAAACTGTTTGAAGTATTTTAGTATACCTTTAAACTCACTTGACTCATTTAATATTGCGCTCATAAGAAATTACAATAAAAATATATTGATCTTTATGGCCGCCATTTTAATTGAATATTCAATAAATTAAAGAATAACTATCATAATAGTACGCAAAGCATGTTTGATTTCTTAAAATTTCATAAAGTAAAACATTAATAACTTTATGGTTTCAAGCTCATTTATAGAAGTTTCAAAGAGTAATAAAATTTATAAATATAACTGCTTTTAGAACTAATGTAACCATCGTTTGAAGTTGATTCAGTTCTTTCACTTTGAGTTTATAAAGTATCGTCTGCTACTGACATGCGTTTCATTCAGAAAGAATTATGTATGATTACAACTCACAAAACATGCAGATTGGGTGGGTAGCGAAATGACAAACGACCATCTTTTGCTACGTTGGTGTCAAAGCAAGCTTTATAGCTTTCGTTTGATGAAGTTATTACAGGACGCTGTGTGTTCAGTCCTTAATAAAGTTCCCGATTTAGGAAGCGGGGAAATGGACGAGGAGAAACATACGTAGACCTTGAAGCGACTGCAATCATGGAAAATTAAATCCTAACACGAAGCTAAAATTAGTCCATTCGAATGTTGACTCCGATATAAATTATAATAAACAAATCAACACTCATATAGTTGCTAGGACTTTATTTCTACAGTTTCTCTGTATGATCACGAATATATTTAAAGTCTTTAAAATGTAAATATATTGATCATAAAAACTGTAATGTTAAAGCATATTGTTATTGTTGTACTCAGTCTTCTGGTACGATGCAACCCTCCATGCTAACATATTCTGCGCAAGCCTTTTAATTTATATATAACTGCAACATCGCACAATCTCCCTCACCTTCTTAGCGTATTCCATCACAATACCCTCATGTCTCAGATCGGGTCTATTATTCTATCCCTATTCTTGGTCAAAGTCCCCATAATGTTTTCTCTTATCTTATTCTCCATATAACGTCATGGTTAATTACTCTATCTACCCATCTGATTTTCAGCAGTCTTCTGTAGCAAGTATGTTATTAATTGAAACGTAATTTGTACAAGTTTTAAGCTTTTTAAGAATATGGTCTGCCCAAAGATCGAAAACTCCGGAGTTATTTTTTTTAATTTTCGTTTATAGTCAGATCAACTGCCAGGTCATCCGGTGTTTTTAACTGTATAAATCATTTATTTATGACGCAATGAAGGTTAAATTATCTTTTGTAAATTTTGTTTGAGACAGAACTTTAGATCTTGACTCTGCAGCCCATTCAGTGCCTTGGCCTACCGGACCGACTACGGACTACGGACATCTTACATGAATCATTATGAATTTGAAGTGATACGTGGTCAGCGCATCGATTCTCCAACAGTAGCTGATGCACTGTGGACAAAATGCTAATAAGATTTAATAAAACTACAATCATGGTATTCTGGAAATCACTGAAAAGTTTAACAATAAAACTGTGAATCGAAATCGTTATTTAGGTGTTTTGTTAGATTCAAAATTATCCTTTCTGCCGCATATTGGTGAAATAACACAGAAAGCTGTCTCCGTGATGAATCAGGTCCTAACTTTAGCAAATATGTATACAAAATTCATCCCATTGTAATTTAACCTACATTACAAACCAATATTCTAAGGAATATGATTATATGAAATCCCTGGTCTAGAACATCGACTTCTTCATACTCACGTAAAAAAAACTTTATTAGCTGCGCAAAGAAAAATATTAATTCGCTGTTTTCGTGAATACAAAACGACTTCTGTTCATTCAGATAATTACATGGATTTAGACCACGATATTCATGGGACAACCAATTAACAAGTGTATGTCAGGATCTTGCGGACATCGTCGATGATGGAGGAAGAATAGACGCCGTAGTTATAGATTTCTCCAAGGCTTTCGATGTAGTACCACACAATATTTTGTTAGTTAAACTTAAGGAATCGGGAATAGATAATCGCTTAATTGAATGGATTAATGAATTTTTGAACAATCGCGTACTTACAGTCCGGGTAAATGAACTATCCGATCCTATATAAATTACATCTGGTGTACCGCAGGGAAGTGTAATCGGGCCAATAATGTTCTTGGCTTTTGTAAATGACCTGTCGACGGGAATAGATTCTAAAATTAAATTGTTTGCGGACGACTGCATATTTTACAAAATTTTAGTGAATATTGATGATTAAATCGCTCTTCAAGCCGATTTAATATTTATCAATAGACAGAAATTGATAAGATGAAAATAAATCAATCTAAGTGTAAAAAAAATTTTTTACTAAAAGAAATATCATCTCCGGGGAATATAAAATAGAAAACTAAAAAGTGTCGATGATTGAAAAATTATAAATTAAACTGGGGCAAACATGTAAACTTAGTAGCGTGGAAGGGATGGAGGTCGTTACACTTCATAAACAGGATATTGAAGAAAAGTACAAGACTGGTCGAGCCAGTTGCTTTACACTTCTCTAGTTAGACCTATGATATAATACGGGGCAGCAAGTTGGGTTCCTTACAGAGCGAAGCACATCAATGCCCTGGCTAAAATTCAGAAAATGGCTGGGGTTCGTGTGGGGGTGAAACTAAATGGGAACCACTATGTGATAGGAGGACTTGGGACACTCTACAAAGCTTACACGGACAAACCGGCCTGGTCAGAAATAAGGGAGTGGCTCAGTATACCTAATTTTTTCTCTATAAACGACCACAATTACAAAATAAAGAAAAGCGACCGAAAACGGTGTGGTAAAATATCCCGTCGTTAACAGGGTGATAAGGGACTTGAATGCTTTGCCTGCAAGGGTACTAGAGGCTTTCCCTAAGAATATAAATGTTTTAAAAAATAAGTTAGAAACACAGAAATGTTAAGTGCTTATTTTGTAAAAAAAAAAGTGACGTGAAATATTTTAAAATTGTATGTTTCCTTTTTTTCTGTAATTTATCTTTGTTCTTTTAATTAATCAACAATTAATATTTGTATTTTAATTTTATTAATACTACCACCGGGCAAATACCCACCTGCAGTAATAATAAATACAATACATATATTACTGCCATTCCACCAATAGACTTGCGGGCAGCACTGTACCACTTAAAGCATAATAATCCAAACATAGTCCACCAAATTACTAACAAATCTGTAGAATCCAAAGATACATGTAAAAATTGGCTGTTGAAAAAATAGCAAACAAGATGGGACAAAATTTGAAAATGCCTTTGGTCAAAGAAATTAATACCCACGGTTGAATTACAATTACAACGCAGCTTCATAACTCCAACAAAAAACGTAGTTAGATTTTTCTCTGGACACGGACCATATTATTCTAAATTAAAACAGTTAAATTTAATGTAATCTTCTACATGTTCTCTCTGCAAACAGGAAGATGAAAAATCTTATCAAATTGTATGGGAATTGGATTTTTGGTATGACACCTTTTATAACTACCGAAAACTGGAACCTTCAAATATTTCAGGATGTGAGGAAATTTATCAATCATTTATCTTTGCCTTGAAATAATTTGAATTTCTAAAAGAAATAATCAAAGACATAAACCGAACAACTACCAGATCTTACTCAAATAACCTGAAGTTCTTTAGGGTGGTGAAAATCCCCCACTATCCTGCATATAAATTCATTAATATGAACAAATATATTTAACATGATGTCCGTACTGTCCGCAAGGTAATGACATACGTTAGGGAGCGAGGAGTGGCAATCCTCGTAACATCTCTGGGTAACTAAGTTTTTTTTCCTTCAGAGAAATTTTTTGCTGGTAAGCTTTATTTAGCATATACAGAGTCATACAAATTAAAATAGAGCCCCCCCCCCAAAAAAAAGTCTTAATTCCAGTCTCCGTAACAATGACGGCACAAACATCTAAACCCATGGCTGAATTTGAAGCCGGGACCTCTGTGTTGTGAGGCAGCGACATAAGCCAGTAGATCACAGGAAGTTGGCTAATGGAAGTAATAGAGACAAATTTTTGGGCGAGATGAGGCATTTTGAATGTGAAACTGGGAGTACATTAATAACCGTTGTAGTCGCCACGGGTTTGAGTACAACACGCAAGCGCTTATGGGCCATTCTCAAAAATGGCTATTTTGATTATATTTTTAGAGTGATGCATCAAAAATAAACTTAACTGTATGGTTTTGAGGTATTGATGTAATTTTAAAGCCAGAATAGGACCTAAAGGTGACGCGCCTTAAAAAATTTAATAAAAAATTGTATAATTAATAATAGGAATTCCATTTATGAGTTTACCTCAATCACCATATATAAAAATAAACTCTACTGTATTGTGACATGATTTTTATTGTAATTCATAATACGAAGTATTTATATTATACTTGACGAAGGAGGCAGAATCTATACGAAAATAAGACTTCTCACTAGTATCACATCAGCTTCTAATACACGAATAAAGCGTTTATTGGGATTTAAACCTGAAACATGTACTGGATAACTAATTTTTTTTAATTAATGGAAATACACAGTTACAGTGAATTATGAACTGTCCGATCAGATCAAATAACTTCTGCGTGCCCCAGGGATGCGGTAAAGGATTCTAATTATAATGGGTTTTCCAGATGGAATCCATTTCAAAATAAAGCTCTTTGCAGATATCTGCCTTTATTTGTAGGGAAATTAAACAGCCAGAAACGGTTCTTTTCAAGCAAACTTGACAAAACACCAACACTTAACAGTCGTAAGTCACGTCTCACAGGTCAACTGTACTTCGTCGCTGCCAAAATTTATTAGGGTTGCTTATATTCTTGATCTGTTTATGCTCTGAAACGGAAATTTCAGGAATTGAAACAGGAATTTTAACTTAAAAGTTTCGTGTATGTCATTTTGATATCTTGCATAGTTCAAAAGATATTAATGTAAATATTTGTAAATACATTGAATTGCCGCGCGAAAGGCGGCGTAAAAAACAACTGCGAAATAAAAGTTCTGTTATGCGTTCCTATACCATTCGTCACACTGTGATATTAGAAGCGCAATTTTGGCAGAAGAGAGAGAGAGAGAGGGGGGGGAGGGGGGGGAGAGGGGGGGTGAGCATTCAACATTCCATCTATTGTTGTAAACTTGAGAAAGCAGAACCTGATCAAAACACAATGCGACTTATAAGGTTTGCCGTGAAGCGATCATAAGATCAACCACCAGACTGGACTGATGTGTTCATACAATATTGATAGATTCAATATTCAATTACGGTTTCTTAGGCAGCAGCAAATTTTAGTGTGTTTCGTGCGTTTTTATGTATTTTTCGTCGTGTTATTTATTGTTAGCGATAAGAAAATCCCACCAGTGAAGCGTCAAAATTTCGGTTTGCGTACGTGTAACGCAATGAGAAGTGCGTAGGCAGCGTTTGGAGGCAAACAGAATAGGAATTTGTCAAGCGAGATCTAACACGGCTCCGCAAAAACTCATACCTTCGGGCTCAGGCGAGAGGCAACAAAACGGACGGTTAAACGTAACAATTGTCTATGAACGTTTGGCGTACAGCTTCCAGAAGACTCCCTTAGGGGGAGTGGTGGAATTTGTGGAACTTTTATTTGTAATGAAAGCTCATATTTGAATCGAAAAAGAATATTTGAGGCCAGTTTCTTTTATAGTGTTTTCCCCGACAATAGTTGTGTATAATTACATCCCCATGCAGGATGTGAGGTGTGGGGGTGGAAATGAGTCACATGAAATAACTAGGAAATTATCAACATTGGAGTCGAAATCAGTGTAAAAGGGGTCACTGTGTTACATGGCGATCTTTAAAATGCGTTTTAAATAAACATTCATCCCTTAGGGGACATGGGGACTGAAATTTTGGCCATAATCTGAAAACAATTATTTTTTAATTTTTCATATTATTATGCTTATAAATTCATTAAACTGAAAAAAGAAACTACCAAACGAAGGAAGAAATGTGTAACATTTTAAATTAATTTTTTGATTGTAACTTAATAATTTATTACTTTTTTCATAAACATGCGTTTTTCTCAGCTTCGTGATTTCTGGTTCCAAAAAGCTTATTTGCGTCACAAATATTAAGATATTGTCTTCATTCTTTTTCTACATATTCTACATGCTAATACCCTCAAATGTAAGTATTAATTTTCTAATTGTTCAATTTTTAAGTAACCATATGAAGATCTTAGTAACAAATTATTTACTGCCCACAATTTTAATTAATTTAAAATATAATACTGATAACCGATAACAATGGCCAGCCCTACATATTAATGTAAGAGACCTAAAATATTTTCAAGAACGTAACGCAAAGAACATTTTCAAAACTGCCAAATTTTGAGAATATTTTTCAAAATATCTCAACAAAAAACAACTTTACAAAAACAATATTTTGTACATTGCTACACATGTGTATTTTTAACACAGTTAAAATTTCAGCACAGTAGCAATTCCTTTACAGAATTTTCAAATTTCAGTCCCCGTGGCTCTAATTGGGTAAGAAGTTTTATTCTGCCAGAGTACTGAAGACATTTTTAAACCGTTATTGTAAAGTATTTTTGACTGTCGAGGTACTTGGAGTTTATTTTGTTTTCGATGCCGGTTTAGTTGACCAAGATTAAATAATGCACCGGGATAATATAAATAAACACCCTGGCAACGCCGGGTCTCCAGCTAGATATATATATATATCAATTTAAATAATCGTCCCCCTGCATGTCTTAGACACATTACACACTATATACGTTTTGACACTATGGTAGATAATCGAGATTTGAAAAATATTTCCATTCGTCAATATTGTGGAATGGAAAACATTTTTAATCCTGAATATCTGCCATGCGAAAAATACCTGACAGTATTCGAAATGTATCTGAGGTAACAATTGTATTTAACTTATGATGAAATCAGATTCTTAATTAAAATTCGTTGTATGAGCTGCACTGTGGACATCCAGAAAATACGTCCTACATGAGTTATAATATATATTCCCTTTAATAAAACGCAGCCTTGCTGCAGTGCGTCGGCCACTCTAACGCGGAAATGAGAGGTCGTTATCGTTGTTTGCCGGTCGTTTCACGTGTAAATGTCTAAAACACAGCCGGCGCCAGCGCCAACGCCTTCCATGGCCACAACTTGATACTGCGACCTAAATGAAGTCCATAATTACCTAACTTATGAAATCAATGGAAATTCGATTCTCGTACATATTTATGAAATCATTAACTTTAACAATGACGTGAATATATGATAAATTTACCTCTCGCCTTCTACGAAGTGAATTCAATTACCAGCAATTAATCTCAATATCAGATTGGCAATGTTCAACCATCAGTGTCGATTAGTGAAACTGCGATTGCTTTTACGATAAATATAAATTATAGTCAAATTCTACTGGTTTCAATAATTCTGATCATAAAATACTTATAATTGAATGTGAATTCCTAAATGATCATCCTGTAATTCACATCACCCGCCCGATCCACCAAATATATTTCTGTTATAGCGCGTGAGATAAAAGTGGTTGTTATCGTTTGCTATGGTTGGTATCGTCTGCATATGCAGGTTTTTTTATTCATATAAAAACTTTTATCGTAAAGATTATTAATCGCAGATGCTGTGCAGCACCAAGTCTCACACGTCTGGTGTTTAATTTTATTATATTATATTTACATAGAATTTTAATCAGTCTCTCCTCTCATTGACACTGGATTACAATAGTTCATCGGTTAAATCAGCATAACTACTTTGTTTTGTGCCCTTTCTTCTTGCCGCCTTTCACTATGAAAACAGCCGGATTGGGTTATAGAGGGTAGGGTTATTAACTTCAGGACAAATTAAGTAAGAAAATACAAAACTTAGTACATGTCAAAGATGAAGGAGGTTATTGTTTTAGTACGTTAGAGAGAGAGAAAATTCAGTTATCATCAAGAATGTAGTCACTTTTTTCCCCGCCAAGTGCTGTACTGTGCGGACGTTCTGGTTGAAGAGACAAATTGTGTGTGGTTTGTTTACATCGTTAATCGGGCCAGTTCAAGTGGTCAGTCGGGAAGAAACGGCGTAACTCTGGGATTGTAATCCCAAATCTTCAGCTTATTCAGTAAAAGCTTTTCAGTTTGTATAGTTCGGCCAAATTTTGGGAGAAGTTTTCATCCAGGTAGCACCCCCAATAAAGAGTACATTATCTGCAGGAATGAACCCGAGGCCCTCCTACGCTGGAGTTACCGCATCTGATCTGCTTCCTAACCGATCGTTGGCTATCGTCCTAGACCAGGGATGTTCAAGCTTGAACTGCTGGCGATCTACCTCAATATTGTTACAATCCGATCGATCGACTCTGAGAGGCTGCAAGTTTAAGTGTTGCACGATTGTTGTCTAGGTAGGAAGGGTATATCGTGGCGGAGGTTTAAGTATATTATATATAGCGACGTTGCAGAATTTCACGTAGAATTAGTAGGAACGCACTGCAGTTTCATTACTGCATTCTCTTTGTCGCAGAACTGAGTCCGAGCTGCGTCTTCGACTCTCAGCGACATTGAGTCTGTGAATGTAGAGGGTTTCTGGTTGTATTTCGTAGGGGTTTTATCCCGCCTGAAATGGGACTCTCAGACTCGTTTTCGCGGACGTGAATCCGACACAGGGCTGCCCAATCCCGTCATATCGAATTGTAGTCCCTCACGATATTCTTCGTTCTTTCTATCTTATTTAAAATATGAACTACCGAGTCCAACTTAAAATTAATTGAGTAAATTCAAGCAAATAGATATCTACGGACGTTTCCTCAGATATAGATGTAAGAAAGAAGTTAGGGCCGAGTTAAGAAATAAATTTGACGTGAGAATTTTAGAAATGGATTATCTACCATACCGTACTAGGCAAGAAGTGAATTCTGTTCTATTTACGTATTCTCTTCTTTTGCTTATTTTTTTCATCTATACATAGTATCTTTATTCCTCTAATTATTTTACTTTACCATATAATTACCAGTATTATTAACGGTATAGTTGTTGTAATAATTAGATTATAGGAACTTATTTAGCTTAATTAACTTTATTTAGTAAAATAACTGTTTTATTTTCTTACTATCATTTATGTACGTCTTCAGAGCAACGTTGATGGTCTCACACACTTCAGATATGTTTGAAAATATTTAACTTATAATGAAACATTGTATTGAATCCCACTGACGATTAAACAGGCGGTGATTAGTAGAAGGTTGGTAGCGGAAACTGGCTGCCTGAAGCGGGTCTCTTCCAAAAAAATATGAGGCCCCAGCATTTCCAGTAGATACTCGAAATTTACTGGTGCTATCCTCAGAAAATTCCGTCCTCTATTTTTAGTGTTTCTAAGAGGAGATGGCCGTGTTAACTCCCATTTTTTACATTTCAAGAATTCACCACTGTTTTGGTTTTACTTTTCTTAGCCCGTTTTATTTGTAGGGTCCAAAAAGAGCGATTCATATCCGAAAGAGCGCAATTTCCCTTGATCACAAGTTGATGGACTGGGATATTGAGTCTCAAAAGTCAGATTCATATGAGGACACGACTAAAGCCTAGCAGCAAGAATGACGCAGAAGTTATAACTACTTATCACAGATGCATTGTTATTAATAGTGTCACTGTTAACATTAGACGGCTTATGGTTCAGATGGAGAGAATTATTATTTCCAATGTATGCCCCATCCTCGTGAACGATCTGATTATAAAAGCGTAAGTCAAACTGGGAATCTGTCCTTCTTCTAAGATCTTTGGGCGAAGAACAAACGCGTTGGACCGCAGATTCTCGCATATTGTGTCATTTCGGAGACAATTCAGGTTCACAAATAAACGAATAAACCCGCGTCTCTTTTGAGAACACCTTTTCCAGACTCTTTTACTTCCCCAAAAATGGCAACTGTTTCCTCAGCAAAAGAAGAGGCCATTATGCAAAGGATTGCATACCTAGTTGCAAAGTTGCTACAACAATTGTAACTTCTATCCCCACATCCGAAGATTATGGTCAGTCTAAAAACCCCAAATGCCTGAAGAGCCCCACGAATCTGAATCTGCTCCAACAACTGTCACGTCTACCCCCACCTTCGAAGGTAACGTTCAATCTGAAAACCCTATTTGCAAGATACCTGAAGATCCTCACAAATGTGAATCTGTGCATCTTCCCGCTAGCAAGAAGAGACACTCCTCAAACGCACCATATCACCTTTCTGATCGCTCCGGAGAATCTGATTTTCCTAGACTCAAAATAAATCGCTGAAAAAACTAATCAGTACCAGAAGAGTTAAAATTATACAATATTTGATTGGCAGAGTTATAAAAAAATAGTACAGTCACGTCGCATTTAAGAACGTTAGTTTTCGAGTATCCTTCACAAAGATCCGCCAGTTTCGTTGTCCACTCAGCCACAACGTTAGTGTCCACAGCCACCGCTTTAGCACTTAACGTCTTACACGTAATGCCGTGAATCAATTTAAATTTGTCCTGCCAACCGACACTCGCCTTCAAGTCCGCATTGCCTAATTATTTGACAAATTTCCAAAGCCATTTCCTTCAATAAAGGGCTTGAAATAGGTATGCAAAGCCACTCGTATGTAGATGTTTTTAAAAATGATTTCTTGGATTCGTCCTTCCCCTTTTGTATCTACTTTTTAAAACGTTTTTCTTTATTTTTAATGCTCCAGTGACTTGTGTGTTTCCGATTTTGAATATTACATCAAGAGCTCGGACACTGATTTCCTATTTTTCATACAATTTCATTAACTCCGCCTTTTCTTTAATAGAAAGAATATTTCACACTCATCACCATAATTCGTTTCAACCTGATATACGCGTAACTCACTACGATTCAAAATACGGTTGTCTGAAAACTGAGAAGAGTTCCTGAAAGTGCAAGTAGTGGTACAGCCATCTGGAATCCTGAATTGTTTTCGAATTGCTGTACGATTTAGAGACATTGTTATCAATAATTCTGTAAAAATAGTGTCCATGTCCGTTTATTGAGTGTCCGGTTATTAGATGTACTTTTCTTAGTAAATACATGTAATAATGCCTGGGAAAATAAAATTTTCCGTGTATTAGGCATGTCCGATTATTAGAAGTGTCCGTTTCTTTAAGTTCGACTGTATATGTGTATAATTTATTGATTTATTTATGTGTTTTTATATTTTTTACAGATGCCAAGTACATCATTTCAGACTTGTTCAAATTTTTGTAATTTTAAATGTTCTATATTAGGTAAAATTATGTAGACTGTATGTGTTGTCGCTATTGACCATAGCAGTTGATGCGACATTAAACTTAAAGTATAAAAAATGTAGATCTGAAAAAAGTCTGACAATAATATTGTCAAAAATCGATGAACTGATTGGGATCATTTCTCGTGAACGAACATACGAGTATACTCCCTACACGTCCTTTAGCAGCTATGCGCACGTCTGAAAGTAGGTCAGCCGACCCGTAGGTTGTTCAACTTTGTTGTCAACCCTTATTCTGTCGTAATGATACTATTTTATATCTCCAAGCTTTATGAAAAATAATTTTTGTATTTAGCACGTATAATATTTGTTGTATATTTGTGGATTTGTGAAATTAATCAAAATAGAGTACGTTTTCTGAACACATCTTTTTCTATAAAATATAATTTGTATAAAATTGCTTGTATTCAATTCCTACTGTTAGGCGCGAACACTTTCATCTGCACATAACTCATTAACGACGTGTTTGGGAGTATACATGATATTTCCTGGATGGCTTATCCTTATAAGTGTGTCGGTGAAATCTTCCAACACAATTTAATGCTTAACAAATATTTTTTACTTTTAATATGAAACAATAAAAGTTATGCATAAAATTTTCTGAATCTTGAATTGACTGGTGGAAACCAGATAAATGATTATGAATTAACTTCAGTAAAAATATACATCAATTTGGAATATAATTTGAAACAAATACTACAAATTTTGTTTGAACAATTCAAAAACAAAAATAGCATTGACCCTTTCTTTCAAGGTAATTTACACCGGAAAGATCATTTTGACAAAATTAAATGGTTTTATAGAAAATGTAAAAAACACTTATTTTGTGTGTAGAATTTAGTTGTAGAAATCTTTTATGCGGACCTCCAGATACTCTTTCTGCTGTAAAATTTGTCATTGTTTAGCAGAACTCTCGCTAATATTTCATTACATTTTTCACGTTTACCTTTTAAGACAATCGCACTTGACCTTCACAAAAAGAGCTATATTCAGCTTATATATGATCAAAACTTCACTTCACCTTGTTGTAATCTCTTCGTAATACTTTTCCTGGTCTTCTATATTAACTTCTTTACTTTGACTTCTAAGACACTTCATCTATGGCTTACGTCAAAATTAAGTTCATCAATGTGTTGGCAGAACATCAATCAACTCACTCCCCAATATATCTCTTACGTCTAAGATGCATAAAAATTCGTATTGAAACATTTAATTTTGATAAAACTTAAAATTTTAAATGATCACAATCTTAATTCGATACTAACACCAGCAGACGTGACAGAAACCATTCACTCAGAGGTACATTAGAAATTCTAATCTTCAGACATTTTTCCTGATACTATTTTATATCTCCACGCTTTATGAAAAATAATTTTTGTATTTAGAAAACCGGTAGAATATTTTCTATTAAAAATAAATAAAATTCAACTGGTTTCATTTAGGCATTACCTATATTGTCGAATTATAACGAAATGCAATCGTCCAAAATATTATTTTTACATTGTCATGTAACCGTTATATTTCTTCAATCACTATATTGCCTAACCTTCTACCATGCAAACGTAACACTTAACACGACTAAATGTTCGCTCTCATGACTTCCAAAATAAGTGTTAGGCAAACTTTGAATTTACCACAATAGGAAAGAATATATACCAGTGTGAAAATCTGCTGTGCTAATATATATAAAGCGCCAGCTATATATAAATTGATTTCGAATATTCAGTTTACTAGCGGTCATTGATCATAATGTTCAATTCTCTGAAATAATGGATCATCATTTGCCATACCAAATTTTGCATACAGCAAATTATAGCTCCAACAACGCAATATTTGTCTCTAATTATGACAAAATTATTACGTGAGAGTTCAGATTAATGTTTCGCTTTTACTCCACTTAAATTCAAAGTTAGTAACTTTTTATCAAAGATAAAATAAACGTGAGTGATTCTAGCATCCATAGGATTTTTTTTTCAATTACGGGGCCAGAGAAACCGTATCAATTAAGCTTGAGTGAAGGGCATTGCTTCTCCGCGCTTCCGTCAGTAACGAGGATGCTACGACGGTTTCGTTAATGAAGTCCTGCAGGCAAAGCTAACAGCCGAGTTCGCAACACAACATTGCCACACTGGGCAATATAAATAAAAGTCTGCTTTCCTCAAATTGGCAATACGGTTACGATAAATATTCTGAAACTTTCTCTTCCAAAGTTAATGAACGAAAGAGTAACAGATCATAAGCGAAGGCCGTCACGTATTATTATTATTTATTTTTAATATTTTAAGGTCGATTTTCTGCGATTGTTTGTTAGCGAGAATAACGGTTTTCTTACGTAAATCGTTACATTTATTCCTAGCATCCGTTAAACAAAACATAACACAGTGTAACTATAATATTTTTTGTTTGTTGTTGTGGTACTCAGTCCTAAGACTGCTCTGATGCAACCCTCCATGCTAACCTACTTTGTGCAAGAATTTTCATTTCCGAATAACTAGCACATCCCACATCCTCTCTAGTATGGAGCTTAGCATATTCCACCCTGATACTAATTTTACAAGACCGTCATGTCTTAAAGCGTGGCCTATTATCTGTACCTTCTCTTGGTCAACGACCTCCGTATTGTTCGCTCTCCCCCTATTCTGTTTAGAACTTCCTCGTTAGTGATTCTATTCACTCATCTGATTTACAGCATCCTCCTATAGTACAAAATTTCAAAGGCTTCTTTTCCTTTCCTTTCTGCAACTCCTATTGTCCACGTTTCGCACCCATATAACGCCACGCTCCGTACGAACTATTATAGCAACGATTTCCTAATATTCAAACTTATATTTCCCATAATTAAATTCCTCCTTTCTGCGAAAGCCTTCCTTGCCTGTGCTATGCTATTTTTTATGTATAGCATACTTATACCATCCCTAGTTATTATGCTGAGCAAGTAGCAGAATTCCTTGACCTACTTCAAAATATCCCTTCCCAATCTAACACCCTTTGTTATTCTACTGTTTCACATACTACACTCCATTACCTTGGTTTTCCCTCTATTAATCCTCATATTGGACTCTTTCTTCAGGATCACGTTCATGCCATTTATTATGGTTTCCAAGTCATCTTTTGACCCCTCTAATATTTACAATATCATCGGCAAAGCGTGTGGTAACACGTTTATGGTAACTCTTTTGTGTCATTTGGTTTAATTATTACATCTCATGATTTTTTAATACTTTTTGATTTCAGGATTTTTTTTGTTGCATATATGAGTGGAAATATTTATTATAATTTATTAATGTTGCTTGGGAGTCATCCTCATATTTTTTCTTATTTTTTACATGAGAACATAATATTAGTTGGGTGTTTTACATATCGCCAGTGGAGATTTTGTGTAAGGGCGATGTATACAGACCGATAATTAATTCTGGATGTTTAGTAATAACTTTCGTTCACTGATAAATTTATAAACTTATAAAGAAATTTTATGATTCTTTAGATTTTTTGTAGCTTTTATAGCTGTTTTGGTCTGCGATGTAATAAAAATTTAGGAGAATTGAATATTTAATTAATATTTTATATGAAGACGACACATATATAGGGAATAGGATGTTCTCTCTGAGACAATCAACAGATCTATTCAAATTTGAGAACTACATAATTCTAATACAGCCATCCTTGATAAAGCAAAATTTATAATTAGGTTTACTTGTATATAATTTAATTTTCATTCTCAACCCACCTCTTCTTTCTAACCCTTCCAATTTACAGTATGTTACAGAAATAATCGTCCGGTTTCCAAACTGTGGAATCATTTGCCAACAGCCACAGAAGTAGTTTTCCAATACATGCTCGATAAAGTGTGGGACGAATTTGAGTATCACATCTCAAAAGGAAGGGAAGAAGTATATTGAGCATCTTAAAGTTATGTGAAATAGAATTTATGAGTTTTCCTTTCTTACATAATTAACATTAAATGTGTATGCTTATTTTTTTAATATACATGATAAATCATATTGTTATTTTAAAACACCCTATATACATACAATTCATAGTTACTTTTCTTCCAAAGAAAATCTTTATCAGTAGACCTGTAAGTGCGGAAGTGCATTGAGCCTTCATCAGTTTTAAGAATTTTTTACGTTTTTCAGATGGGTATGAAAGAAATTAAGATATTATAGGCAAGATTAAAATTAGTGAATTCTAAGAGAGTAAGTCTTGGACGTAAGAAAGAAAGGAAATTGTTGGAAGACACTAATTAAACGGGAATTTCTGTATAGTAATCAAACTTAATGGTCGCGAAGACCGGGATTAAGATTGCTGGAGAATCGATACGCAAACCACGTGTCACTTCAAATCAAGAATGTGTCATGCAAGATAACTGCCCGCAGTCAACCCGGTAGGCCCAGGCCCTGAATGGGCTGTACAGCCAAAGAAGAAGAAGAATCAAACTTAATTTGATAGAAGGCAGGGGGTAACGTTTTAACTATTTGGAGGATATGGTGAAAAATTGAGTTTCGTTTAACACTTTCATTTATGTATATTTATGTGTTTTCGTGGTATCTCGAGATCGGATGAGATTAAGATTACTGTACTTCATTATTTAGATATATAACAAAATAATTCCTAATATAAGTTTGTAGAAGAAATTATTACATTCCTCTTATGTGACCTTATTTAAATTGGAAACCCTTTAAAAATTGAAGTTTTGATGATCAATGATAATAGGTTGAACTATATTATAATGACCGTGGAAGTCTAACGCGATGTAATCATGTTGAGTTCGACGCTAGTAAATAACAAGTTGAGGGTTGCAATCACCTTTTTGTCATCATGGTTTGAAATGTTTGCCACTATTTAATCATGAAATTTCTGGGGCAGTGTTCTACTTTCGTTCCAAATTTTATTCCAATATTGGAAAAAAAAACAATATTTTTAACTAATCTTTTATTCATCTTTATTGCTCATAATATGTTACATATTAAGATAATATATCAAAATGTACAGAAATAGTGATATCATAAATTGTGAGTTTTGTAAGTTACGAATTTATAACTATTATAGATATAAATACGTGCGTTTATAAAATCATAAGTTTTATGTGCAAAATTTTGTCCCAATTCTTAAAGCTTTAGATTTAAGATGTATAGTAGCCAAGAGAAAAGAACTGAAAGTAAACTTACATTATCAAATTCCTTGGGGACGCACATTAGAGCCTGGCTGGTAGAACGCAGCCCTCTGGCGTGAGCTTCTCGTGGACTCACCTAAATCATGGCTGAAACACAGCAGAAGCCACAGAGACCAAAAGGTAGAATATGGGACGGGAGCGTAAAGGAGAGAAATCCTTTGCAAAAGCGCAAAGAATAATGTGTCAAATGTTCTTACGATAACCCTTCTCATTCATTACATAACAAATCTCCATAAAAGTTTTTGAAAAAGTCTGAATGGAAAGTTGATAGATTATCCTCTGTCTCTTTGGCTTCGTAATATTATTTATTTTATAATTAGTTAAGTATGTTAAAAATATTAGTTTTATAATATACTGATTAAAGTAATTTTATTATAAAATACTTTGTACATATAACCATTTCTTGATTCAATTTCATTGCTGAAATCATAATTTTATACTGACATTACAAATGAGAAGAGACAATTAAAAGTAAATGTTCATTCCGTATTACTTAAAGAAACCAATGAAAACGTACAGGTTCGACTAAAAGTTTACGATTCAAATCGCAGTACTTAAGAATGTTCAAAACGGAGATTTAGGATTTTCTTATTAAAGCCGCGAATAAGGACAGAAGACGAAAGGATAGGATATCTTCACAAATATTTAGTCACTAAGATCTTTAATATTCATGTTAATCCTATAAATCTATTAAATAATGAACGCATGTTCAAATATGAAACGAACGGCCAGATTACAAATTAACAAAAAAAAATTATGATTAAAATTTCACGCACGTTTCTGTGCAGCAAAAGCAAAATTACAAATGAAACGAATCGGGCTGCACGTGACATTTGCGCGATTAATGATCTCGGACTCAGCAGGACAACGCGCACACGTCATTCTTCCTCGCTCCACACGTACAGATAACCCTGAAACAACACTAACTTGCTGTAAACTCACATCGAAAATCATCCATATGGATATTTTACATTGGTGTTGTTTTACCTCGTGGGCATTCAATTCTTTATTAGTCTCTAACGTTTTTTGTTATTTGGTTTCCAGAATAGGCTTGAGTTTTACACCTATTATTCCATGTAATTATATTCTTATGAAGAATTAGATGTTAAACCGGTTATCTGCTATTATATTACTTCATGATCAACTAAGGGACAAAAGCAAAAGTTATCAGCAGGACTTTAAATTTTTTTTGTTAGAAGTTCCAGACCATTAATTCTGAAATCAATTTATATCGGTAGTAACGGTACATCCATGACAGTGAATAAAATTTAAGTATTTTGTGCTTTTTCATTTATCGTCAATACATTTAACCTTCTCTTTCTCTGAAACATTGTATTAAATTATAATAAATGAGTTCAATCAGACCCTTTAATAGTTTTGTTTTAAATTTAAATATTAAATGTTACAATGTTTCTTCTCTCATTTGAGTCTTCTTCAGGTACTAAAAAAATTAGAATCACATCGGGTAACATGTTATAAAAGAATTTAAATGCAAAACCTGGTTTTTAACCTCACTCCTTCGGCCGAAATGCAGGAGTGAAGTTCCGCTGCAAGTAGACTACAATGGTAAAGAATCATGTATAAAATTTAAATTATTGGTATCACTTTTTGCGTGATTGGTTTTTCTAATGCGGAGCATTTCGCTCGTTATTCTTGAGAAATAATTTTGTTATTCATCTAGAATTTCGACATGATTTCAATCAATTATTGTGGTTATCCATTATTAGGTGTTAAGATAAAACGGATTGATTTTGTGAACTGTTATTCGTGTGCTCCTCTTTGTCTGCCCTACATATGATGCTTGACAATACAAACAATTAATTTTATATACAACATTGTGCTTATCTGAAGTTTCAATTTTATCTTTAAAATTTTTAACAAAATTAAAATTATTATTGTTTTTGAAAATAATCTTAATATCATTTTTTCACACTTGTATTAATTTGTGTTGTAAGCAAGATGTTTAGGGTGATATTATGAAAGTAGAAATTTTCTACATATTCTGGCTGAGTTCTAAATTACATGTCCAACCACCACCTTTTCCAAAAGAAAGTCTAATAGATAAAGCTATCAAATTATTTCATGAAACATATCACACCAGTAATATATTCAAAGTTAAATAAATTCTACTTAATGGATATCCGAAAAAAACGATTAACAAGCATATCAAGATCAGATTAGAAAAAATTAATTATAATAATAGAAATTCACAGTTCATTAAATGCACATATAAAAATAATTTCTAATTTCACACTTCAGAATAGGTATTTGTATTATTTGTGTTTCCTTGCACATGTGAATATTAAGATTAAAATACATTAGCAGTTCCAACACAAGACTTCTTTTAATTCAGATTAATACATCCATAAATCCTATCAATTAAAAATTCTATTTAAAGTTTTTTAAGCTTTTTTTCTCTGTATTGTGTTAGACTAGTCTCACAGAACTCCTGTATAACGAAGTAGCTACTCTATGCTAATCTATTCTATGCATACCTTTTCATTTATTCATAGCCACCACTTAAAGTTGCTTTTAAAATAAAATTAACATTTTAAATTAAATTTTCCTCATATATAACATAACGGTTAAGTATTTTATTTGGATCAAATGATTTAAATTAAATTTTTAAGTATAAAAGAAATATAATTATTATAATCACTGTTTAAATAGTTAATACTACTAATAGTTTACGTAAAATAATTACTGGATTGTATCAACATTCAAGTTTATGCACGCATAAAATTATTTTCCAAAACTTATTTTACAGATTAGGAAACTTTTTTTTAATGCAACTATATTGATACTTAAATCTTCAGTATTATCAGAAAAATCTTTAAAAATTGATATTCCTGTTAACCTCCATCTGGAACTGACAAGGACGTCTAATCCTTAAGTGAATAATTTTTATCGCTTACATAAAATAAATTCGTATCAAAGTCTATTCTAACTTTAGCATAATTACCGTCAGAGAATATATGTAATTTATATTCAGTTTTCGTTACATAGGTGAAATAAGTTGTTTCAAAAAATATGCAAGTATTTCTGTAAAAAAGCAGTTCCCTCAAAAATATCTCTCATATCTTTTGTACTCCAACGTAATGGACAGCAATGTTCCTTTCAAATTACCGTACGCATCCAAAGCATTACTAATCACGTCAGTCTGTTCTATAGCGTGGCGCGTGGGCAGACGTGACGTCACTGCTTCAAAGAGGAAGCCATGCACAGACAGTGGCTTGCATGTTGCCACTGTCCTCAAAATCTCCACCAGTGAAATTAGAAAGCTACACAGAAATCGACAAACAAATTAAACAACACACCGAACTAAAATGACACAATATTGCTTTATACTCATAATAATGATTTATTTACAAATGACCCCTTTATAAATTCGATACTTACATAAAAAAAACTCTGTTACGTTAGGTACATAATTTCCATTATATGTTATAATGATATAATTTATAAAATGGCCAATAAATATTATGCATTATAGACACATCATCGAAAGTTGAATAGATATAATATTGCATATTAGGAGAGTTCGAAGACAGTTTCATTTAACGGATTTTAAAACTCCAAACTAATTCCCTCGTAAAGAAAATAATGACGGCGTAGATTTGAGCTAACCCATAAAATTTCAGTAGTAAATAAACAGAACGAATACTTTACTTGTTCCTATAAGTCTTTTATTGTTCCTTATTATCTTTTAAGAAATAAGGAATTCTTTGCATCAAGATAGGCAACGTTTGGAAGAAGTTAAAAGGGTATTAAAGAAAAATTTTAAGGTTATGTAATTGCTTTATTTATAACAGAACAAGTTAATTTTTTGTGTTGTAAAACAGTTCCACTTGTTAATAAAAGTTACGCTAACAAATATTCAAAAGCACGGAAATTATCTTAAATGATATTTACAAAATTTTTGGTCAATATTTCAAATAGTTTCTTGAGTTTTTATTAGTGTGATGTAAATTACTTATGAAGATACTAAATGTAGTGAATGTAAACAATAGATTGTAAATGTTTATTAGTGGTTTTGTTTTAAATTATTTAATAAAATTTTTGTTAGAATATAATATAATAATTTTATTTAAAAAAAACAATCACTTAATAGGCATTCTGCGAGCTATTACAAACAATTAAGTAATTCAAGGAGACTATTTTTAAACATCAGGGTTAAATACTTACTGGGTAACCAAGTGAAATAGAGATTTCGTTCACTTGAAGAAAATATTTTATCTTCATTCGTGTCTCGATGCAGTTACTAGGCGACCGGAACTTCCTTCTTCCTTCGGGTTAAATTGTATATTTTCTCTCTGCCGGCAGAATGTGGAATAAACCTGGTACTGCCAGTGATTGAGGAAAATCCAGTTTTTTCTCCTACTTACCACTGTCCTTCGAAGTTATCAATACCTTCTCACTAAAGAGTAAGAATTCACACCTCACTTTCAACTCTTGTTGCTCTATCTAGCTTTCTCCTCCCTTCCACCTCGCCTTCTCAACGTCCTGTTCAACTCTCCATCTCTACTTCCTCGCCCTTTGATCGTCTAGAACCATTCCGAATATTTTTCGGATTCTCACCTCCCAACTAAACTCGTATATCCCTTCTCCTAGAGAATACGCTATCCCATGTGATGTTTGTTCCGCCAATCTTCATTACCCCTTCGTCCATCGTGGGAAATTTTTCATGACAGAAGGAACAATGTCCTTCGTAAATTTTTTAGGGCTAATGCTCCTTCAGCAAAACAAGCTTAATATTATAAATCCGCAGACAGGAACGTCTCCCGACCGGCAGTCTGGCGCCGGTAAATTCCACTTCTACCTGCCTGAAGCCAGTTAGAATGTTCTTGCTTAATTTTTAGATCCCTTAAAATTCTAAAAGTTTGAACAAAATTAGGAAGGGGTTTTACTGCGCTACAAGATAATATCTGTTCCTTGAAGAATATATCAGACTTTATATTCAACAGGACTTTTGCTTTCTTTATACGCCTTGCGTCCGAAAAGTTTTGAAGCTGAACCTTTTTCTGATGAAAAAGCGACGTCAAAGCATAGCTGCCAAGGGAACTTAAACTAAACCTTTAAACAATAATTGTGCAATTGGCCAGTCAGTTGTCAGCAGGCAGTGTTAAGTAGTGGATATGCGTCCGAAATTTTTCAACGTTGTTGTGCCACGAAGTTGCGATGCAGCAGCAAGCAGCAAACAGCTACGGAAACATTCGAGTCCTGGAAAATGGATTACAACAAAAAGAATCGATATGCCGAACACTAGTGTTTTCTCACTTACGGACAGTTTTAAATTCCGTTTGATAGACACCTGCCATTTGAAAAGTTAAGAGAGAAATTGCCTTGATCATACTTCGATTTATTATTTTTGACATCTTACTTCTAAATTTCTAAAATATATAATTTCGATTCACCATCACATGAAAAATGATACCGAAAATCTCTAATTTATTGAACTAGAGCGCAAAATGTCAACTATATTTTATATTTGATTCATAGTTACATTTTTTGATATTGTAACCACTTTTTTATTTTTGACCGTTTAGTTCGGTCGGTGGAGCATTTCTGAATTTGGAGTTCTTGCGGTCGAATATTGCCATGGGAGGGAGCCTTGATCTTAGGGAAGGCAGTATAAGGAATACAGCAAACACAAGTTAGACAATATTTAATAAGCGTAACGTAAACATAAAATGACAAATTTAAAGAATATACAATTAATAAGGTTATGATTACTGAACCAAAAGAACAATACATAAAATCAGTCTTTTTTATCCATTAATTTATACAAAATCATCTTAACTCCCCGTAGATTATACACATTAGCGGATAAGGTCTGCACTCTGGATCCGCTAACTCATTCGTGGCATTTTAGACAAAAATTCTGGTATAATTTTAATCCACATAAAGGTTATCAATAAAACATCAACACTTTTCTCTCGCTTTGCCACTTTTTCAAACACTATATTTACCTCAAAAAGCAAGTTCAGAATTTTGATTATCTTCTACTCCAACATAGGTCATATTATTAATCATTACATTTCCTCTTATTATTTTAAGCAAGAATCTCAGCGGCGCAAATTGAAATGTGGTGAAACAAACCGAAAATTTT
Organism: Eucriotettix oculatus; assembly: GCA_034510155.1. Classification (NCBI taxonomy): domain Eukaryota; kingdom Metazoa; phylum Arthropoda; class Insecta; order Orthoptera; family Tetrigidae; genus Eucriotettix; species Eucriotettix oculatus. The sequence goes on along the minus strand of CM067377.1, from coordinate 104,904,192 downwards.
TTCACTCTGCTTTGCAGCAAATATTGATAGTTTTTCCATATTATTGAGGAACAAGGCCGGGAATTCAGAAAGAAGACTCGCTAAACAATTATCTTCCTCTACAATACAAGCCGTCAGATAATCGCTGACAAGAAACCTGCCGCTTAGTTTTCTTATAGAGACCCCATAACCACAATGCTTTGGGGAAAGTGTAAAAAAAAAGCTGTGGTTCAAATTTTCAACAAATTACTTGCAATAATTAGATCGTTCCATATAATAAAATCCAAACCAAGGCATAAATATCCTCCGGGAAGTCTTTTACAATGTAACATAAATCAGAACAAGAAAAATTTCCAACTTTAAAATGGATATTAACTGGCTGTTTCAGTTGAATAATTTCGTTGGTCATCTTGTAATTTTAACTAAGGTTAGTTGTGACGGAATGGGGAAGACATTTTTAAATAACTGAATTGTTATTAACCCTTTACCAACATACACGTTTTATCAAACGGTTCAATATTTATATTTATTTGTAATTCGCATTTTTAATACACTTACATTGCGTCAGTTATTTTGAAAATTATTTAATAACCATACATTAACTAAAATCCTTTAAACACAGTTCAATACTATCAAATCTCTTCAATCTCTGGGAATGTGGGCGCTTATTATAATTGTATTTGCATAAATTGTTCTTTGAAATTTTTTGCTCTTCAGCGCTCATATGCATCATGGTAATGACTCTTTTTCTGATGTAACCTTCTCTAACTAATTGAAGTTTCTGGAATATGGTGCACTGGATGGCTAAATAATCTTGCATCACCCACTGTCATCAACGCTTTCGTTAATCGATACACAATATTTCCATAAATAAAATAAGATAATTATAATTCATAAATAATACTTAAATTCAAAAAAACTAGTACTGTACATAATAAATATAAACTAAAACTAAAATAATCATTTATCAACACGTTTTAAAGCAAAGGAATTCCTTTTATGATGTGTCCTTATGAATCATCCGTTTAAGTCAATTTCTTTCATAAGAATAATACCATAGTACAGTGCGTTAAATTGTATGTATGTTTAAATGCTCCATACACAAATACATCATAACGTATAACTTTACTGGTAAATATGTGTGACCATACGTGCGTTACAAATTAACATGATTTGTTTTCTGACCGCTATTGCTACTCCAAATCATCCAATTTGTTTAAAAATGTCGTTACAATTTAAAACTGATTTAATAGCTTAATTTTATATCAGAAAACTCGGAGACTAAACAAACTGACATATATGCGTCTCAGTAAAATATAATTACAACTCGACTCTGATAAAAGCTAGGAAACAATGAGTTTTCATTTGAAAGAGAATTCGTCGCAGCCTCACTCATATCTGGGTGACAGGTATAATTGCGTGGAAGCCCCGTCACCCAAACATGTGGTTATGTTCAAGTTAAATAGAACAGGTTTTTTAATAGAAAAGGAACTAAAAAATAAATATAGGATGTACCACATACAAATATACACATTATGCTATCTTTTTTATCAATTAATTATTAATTTTGAAGAGGACAGGAATAAAAAAATTGCAGTCACCAGTTATTATAATTCAATGGCAAGAAAAGAAAGAAGAAATCAATGAAGAAGTAGTTTTAGGTTTTGTGCTATTTTCATTAGTCCGTTTGAGGAAATAGAATACGTCATATATTACAAATAACAAATAAATAAAGAACAAAATAAAGTACATCATTAATTACAAATAATCTTCAAATAAATAACTAAAATAGAAAGGATGTAGTCTAAAGAATCATTTAAAAACATTACACGCACACTAGAGAGCACAAAAACACACTGGAAACACACAAACACACGCATAATCAAATGGAGTTTTCACTACTTGGAGCAGCGCGACAACGAATCTGGCCTTCCGTAGTAGCTCCAGGCAATACATGAAACAAAGAAAAGAGCAGAAAAAACTGTAAAAAAGTTTAAAGCTATGTAGTAGGTGATTTTACAAGGCAAAATATTCAACGCTTTTATAGTAACCTTGATTTTAATTATTAGGGCGACGATTAAGAAAATCCTGTAAGCGCCATTTAATAGAATAATTTTACTCCGATTCACGAAACGTTTGTATTATTGTTCTTGACCTCTGGAGGAATAATGTTGTAAAAAATTATCCCGGTATTGTGAACACTTTACTGGTGGAGAGAAAGACGGTGTTTGTCCAACCTTAGAGCTGAGCGATTTCTAGTCATGAAATTCACCATTCATTTGAAACAAATTGATGTTCCGTTTTACAACTATAGGGGTATTAGGGGTGTCAGAAAAAGATTTGAAGACCATACTAAATGGCATGAACGTGGTTCTAGAAAGGGGTAAGCCATGATTATTAATAGAGGGAAAGCCAAGGTGATGGAGTGTAGTAAGGGAAACAGTGGAATAAGAAAGGGTGTTAGATTGGAAAGGGATATCTTGAAGGAAGTTAAGGAATTATGTTACTTGGGCAGCATAATAACTAGAGATGGTAGAATAATAGTAGAATAAAATATAATAGTAATTATAAATTCATATTAGTTTCTGAACTTTTATACATTGCTCATTCACTTAACATTAAAACCAAGACAGTTTCTTTTTCCACTATTAACAGTCTTATAATTCAGGGTGTATGATATTTTAGTTTTAAAAATTAATTTCCAACTTTTTTTGTTCAGTTAGCTTATTTTTAAAATTTAATTAACTTCAACCTTACTTAGTAAACCCTGTAATAATTTTATTTCTCTTGAGACTAAATTAATAGATTAGTCTTTATATACCTGTTGAAGGTCTGCATCAGAACCGATATTTGTTCTATTTTAATTAAAGTTTTCTTCAATGCTGTTTTTTTTTGGCTGTCCATTTTTGCACATTTTTATTACTATTTCGCCGTTTAGGTTACTTTGCAATGGAATTTTTTTAAATTTCAGCCTACTTCAACAGAAGAAGATCACTTATGACGTCACAGGGGCTGTTTTGTTTACGAAGTTCCAACTGTCTGATCCATGAGGGGGAAACGGAAAGGGGGAAGGGTCCGAATTTGTCCGCTCCAGAAACGTCCGCTGGAAGCACGACGCCTACAAAAGGCCATCCAGAGTGCCTCAAGCAACCTACTTCCTGGTTAGGTCGTATTCTAGTGGTGGGAGAGATAGCTTTACTCAAAATATCAGATACAGCTTTAGCTATGAAATTTAAGCCTGAAACACTGGTTGACTATTCTAGGAACATCAAGCGAGATCACATTTGGGAAGAAATATTTTGAAGTATAATATCTACTTGCGCTGTTTATGAAAAGGTGTAACCAAGAAATCACGCTGAATTGAGACATTTTAATGATTTCTGAAAATGATTTTAGTAGAGTCTGAAAACGTCTCAAATGTTTACTTAAAAGGTCTTCATTCGAAAAGAAATTCATGATGTGTTCCTCAGTTTTCGATAAAGTCGCACTTGTTCTAATTCACTCCATGTTCGCATAAGTGAAACTTCAGTCGTATTATAACCGAATTTACAAACTTTGAGCTATGCACCAGATTTAGGTCATGCAAATACGCGGCTCCGATTTCGAACAATCACATATGTTTAGTATCAGTAAACAAGTCCTGAAAATTTTAAAACTCTTTTTCGCCGTGGGGACTTTCCAAACTTCAGGATTTATATTACGTGTATTACTCACCAAATTGTTTTTTTTTTCAGAACTACGTGTATGCTTCCCTCAAGCCTCCAGGAAAATCGGCCGCTGTAGTGTTTACTCCCATGAAAACTAATTTATTCTAGGCAGTACAGGAAAGTCCGGAAGAATGCATAAACTAAACGACAAATGTTCTTCCAGTGACATTGTTAAAGCACATCGCGGTTGCCATCTGGAAAAAGATAATAAAAATCGCATTCATGCACTAATGTCTCTCTTCGCAATGCATCGATCCGGCTGTAAAAGTAAATTACAAGTAACTTCAAGGTAACCTAAACTTATTACACTGAGGGGTGCCGTCAAAGGATCTGCAACCATTTCAACCTAGTTCACCATTCTGATAGCTTCTGTCCTTCATAACTGAATCTAATTGGACACTGACATAAATAATTTCTAATTAGATTTACATTTATTATTTCCATTAGTTCTCGATTGAGGAATTAGGATACGTCAAACATTACAAATAACGAACAAAATAAGGTACATAACTAATTATAAATAGTTTTAAAATAAATTAATAAAACAAAATGTATATTGCCTAAATTCAGTATAAACACTACACGCGAACAAGAGATCACAAGCACACACTGAGAAACACGTAATGGTGATTTTACTCCTTGGAGCTCCGCGACCAGGAAACTGTCCTTCCGTAGTAGCTCCAGGCAATACATGAAACAAACAAACGAAAGAGCAGATAAAACTGTACATAAAGTTTAAAGATATATGGTGTGTTATTTCACAAGGCAGCTCATTCAACACTTTTGCAGAAACCTTGATTTTAAATACTAGAGGGACGATTAAGAAAATCCTGTACCGAGCAAAACGCGCCATTTAATACAATAGTTTTACTCTGCTTCACTAAACTTTTGTAGTTATTGTTTTTAACCTCTAGAGGAAGGCTGTTGTGCAAAATTATCCCGGTATTGTGAATACATTTCTGGTGGAGAGCAACGCGGTGCTTGTCCGACTTTAGAGCTGAACGATTTCTGGTCGCGTATTCTTGAAATTCGCCATTTGTTTGAAACAAATTAATGTTCCGTTTTACAAACTTAAAGATTTAATAAATGTTGGTAAAGTAAGTATTTGAAAACTTTTGAAGAAAGGTTTGCAACTCGATCGTACTAGAAAGTATTCTAATGGCACGCTTTTGCTCCTGGAGCAGTTTCCCCAATTAGAAATGCCATAGCTCATTACTGGAGTCGGGTCTATGACTAGCATCAACACTTAACTGAACTAACTTAGTCTTATCTATGTTGAGGGTTAATTTATTCACGTTAAACGAAATATTTAGACCATCCAGAGCGCTGTCTACTTTCTTAATCAGATTATCGAAGTTTTTATCTGTAATAACACTATTTGTGTCATCCGCGTAGAGATTTACTGACGTAGATACAAAAGCCACTATTTTTCATCACGCATGGACTGTAATTCGAAGTTCTTACGTATCATTCAACAGTTGAGCAAATTGCTTCTGTTTCATTTTACCAGTGTTCGGTTAACACGAGAGCATCTACCTTCACTTTCTGAAGGGACAACATAGCTTCGTGCTCTAGATTTCTGAGACTTTGAATATTTTGGTGACAAATAGTTAATTTAACTGGCTTTAACAAATTATTGGCTACATTTGATACGCATACCGGAACTTTGCGTAAAGGAGAATTACTGCAGAAGCGTTGACAGGCTACAGAGCTAAACGCACAACATTTCATTACAGACATTCTTTGCAAACGCGCGCTTACCAGCGTAATTTATATGTAGACCATGCCTTGTATAATCAGAACGTATTAAATTTAGAAAAAGGTTTACAATACTCATATTTGGAAAGTTCTTGAAATCCATGTCCATAAAGTGCCTGTTTTCGATGTCGGTCTTCCTTCTCGCGGCAGCGTCGTTGAATCTGGCAGGAACCGGGCTGTCCACAATCTTTATTTTCGGGAGCACTTTCAGAAGCTGTCTCCAATCCACGAAACCTTGCTGGCTGACGTCATTTGTGACCCCAACAATAACTACGGCGTCAGCGTCCTTAGTTAAATCGGGAGCATCCCTAATTACTTCCGCTAATGGAGCCCCAGGTTTAACAATATCACATACGTCATAACTGTCACCAATTTGTTCTTTTACCAGAGTACTGCATCCTTGACATGACATAGACATGAGAAGAACAATTTTATTCTTTTCCGGCGGGCTCACAGTTGATGCACAATCTTCATGGTGGCGAACAATTTTTCTGTTAATCGGTGTGGAGGTAGAATTTCTTTGGACGAGCACATCGTCGATGGCAGAATATCGAAGAGATTTAATAATTTCTTCGAGTTCCTCTACTCTCATCTCAAGGGATTTACATCGATCGCACTCATTATTACGCTGCTGGCTCTCTTCATAGCGCTTCAGGAGTGTGTTCTTCTAGCCAGCCATAGACAGTCCCAGTTTACGAAGCGTCTGCTTCAGCAACGCCACGGATCCGGACATATTGCAAAATCTCTAGCCGCTCCCTACGGCTGCCAGCACACAACCCAAAGATCTATTATAAATCAATTTTGTATTCCAATATGAAACAATAACAATGTTCAGACAGATGTTAAAATTAACATTAACAAAACAGGATTGTGATTCTCAAGATTGACGTTGACTCCAGCTGGAACTTAATGGATGTTGAGGCGACTGACAGCACCCTTTATAGCCGACCGCGATGGTAGAGAGACTAGGGGATAAATGGGGGAACCATAACATAGAAGGAAAGGGAGCAGGTGATGTACATAAACAAATATAATACGATTCATTTGAATATATTGCAATAAATATTTATTGGTGGGATTGTGGAGTTGAATTTATTTTCTTAATTATAATATAATAATGTATTAATGGGGATGTATTATTGAAAAGAAAAGACTAATATAACTTCTAACCTGAATTTAATATAAATAAAATGTTTCAGGAAGGGCGTGGATGGTATTCACTAATTATCAAAAAAATATTACTAAAACAATAAGATAGGATTGGGACTGTAAAATCAGGGTACTCTGTGGGATGAATTGAGAAATAATTCAGATTTATAATAGCAATAGGCCTGGCAAATGTGAACTCTTTATAATCCAATACAACGATAACCGTGAAATTTCTGCGTCTGTATCCCGGTCGGCGTCGATGACGATGATAATGCCGATTGTTACATCGGCGGATGACCTCTGTTCATCACCGTCCGGGCTGAATCTCGTGGACAAATCAGGCGGATACTCCCTTATCTCCTTCTCTCAGTGGATAACAATTTAACTTTTGCGTCAACTCCTTTAAGTCTCCCAACATCTTCTCTCCGGCCTCTCTATATCAACTGTTTTCCGTCTCCCGACAACTTCTGTCTTCCGTCTCCCAATACGTTCTGCTCTTCTTCTCCAAAATCCCTTCCCAGGAAAGTGGGAATCTACATCATTTCAAACCACCAATAAGCTGTTATCCTCAAATAACTTCTGTTTGCTTGCTCTTTAACAATTGCAGCCAATAGGGAAAATTTCAACTTCTGGGTCTGTATGTGTTTAGCATAACTCCGTATGATTCCAAATTTTCCATGGAACACTCCAGTTTTCATAAAAAGAAGCCCCCTAATTATTCACGGCGATCCCTTTCTGTGAATGGATCCTCTCCCACATTCAGCCGGAAGGGTCATCCTTTTGTCCGAAGGAATCGAGTGCCCCCACAGCTAGGAAACGCAGATGCAGAAATTAAAATTTCACTTCGCGTACTTAATACATTACAATATATTTTCTAAATATTAATTGAACAGTATTAAAAATACAGTAAGTGTTAATAAAATTGATATGGAATCATAAATTTTCTTTGTCTAATTAAAAGTTTTAATAAATAAAATATGTTATTGTAATTAAATTAGAATAAAATCTAAAAAACGTAACTGCAAGCATTAAATAAAGAAGTGAAATAAAAATTAAATTATTGCTATTTCCCCTAAAATATTAATTTCCATCACATCATACATAAATCCTTATCTTGACAATATTATACTTAATTTTGGCAGCCTGGGTTCGCCGTCTCTTCTTTCAGTCGCTCACAGGGATGAATGCCGTTCTGACGCTTATTGGAACGTCAAAGCTATTCTTTGTTTCAAACGCACTTTATTTTTAATTATAACAATGATCAAGCGCTTTCGTTTTTTATAAAAAAGAAATTACTTAAAAAGAATCCTTTCTTTTATGAGTATTCTTTGTAAACTTACACAAAAACGCATTAATGCCTCGTTAATTTCTAAATTATTACTTGAGTTGTACAAGTGGAAAATTGTAATTGATTTTTAAACTTTACTATTGTGAACTGTTAACTCAATTAAGTTTAAAGCAAAATTTAACCGGGGACATGGAAACGTGGTTTCCGCTTTTACCTAAGTTATTTATTTGCAAAATTTTGCCTCATGAATTTGTCTTTTTGACTAACTAGAAGAGGGAATTAGGGAACGTTCTGAAAAATGTAAGTAACCACCCTGACAATTGTTATTAAATCCGTTAAGCAAACGGTTCTTACTATCGACTTCCAGACAAGAGCAGCAGTTATGGACTCATCTCCAACTAAATGTACTCCAAATTATGGCAACAGTTTTTATGGGCAATCACCGTTTTTATGTACAAGATTTTTATTATTCGTTGCTAAAACCGTAACTTATAAATGCAAAGTAAAGATCAGGCATGTATTTAGCTATTTAAAGTCATTTTCGCTCAGCGCCAAACGTTTCTAGCGTGTGGATTCACATCGCTTTCATTACACCTCGCTCCTTTTTCCTAGGAAATTGTCGTTCTAGATTAGATGAACTAGTTATGGAAATTGTTTGGTAAAGGATTACTCTCAAGTGAAAAAATTTCTATGAGAAGGGTACACCATAAAAATTTATATTTCCAAGAAAGTGCAGAAACCATAACGAAAAGAAATAAACGCTCCAGGTTCCTAAAAAATTGGGATTATGATACATAATTTTTTATTGTATTTATTTTAAATTGCGTAAACCTTGTGGTTATTAGTCACTGCTACATTTTTAAATTACACAAATAATACTTTATTGAATTAGTCTCAAAATTTGATTTCAAAATAGTTGGTAACACATTTTTAAAATTCTGTTATTTTGTTTAGACTTAAATCATATAATTAACTCTTGTTTCAGGGATGATAAAATAATCTCGAAACCTTTTCCAAATCTCTTGATTGTTTCATGAGTTCGTTAAATACGTGTCATATTACGCTGCCCAAGTAACATAATTGACAGAAATGTTTGTTTCGCGGATTGCATAGTTAAAATTTATTAGCTATCATTTTTGGTTAGGCCTGGTACAAGTGGACGGAGAATATCTCTATGGTATCTTTATTTGAACGGAATGGTTTATAGTTAATGATTGCGCACCGAGATGGACAGCTATGGAAAGTCCGATCATTCTGGCGTAAAGGTGTGTGTATTAATTACGCCTCCAATCCACATTGTATCAGCGCTGGGATATCGAAGTGGTAAGTTTATTACACGCTTGATGCATCGTTCGTCCGTCATTACGAGTTTCTTTAATCAGAACAGGAATCACCCGAAGATGTATGCAGAATCAACAGACCGTGCTCAGTAAGTCTTCTTCAAATCATGATATCCGAAACTTGAAATATATATTGTAATAATTAATATGATTGAATGAATAATTTTTAAGGCACGCAGCTGAAAACCATTGATATAGTAATTTACTGTGGTTAATGGGGTTAGCGTTATTGGACCAATTTATTTTAATACACAATCAGCCAAATGAATTTCAGTCTTCATTAACTTGACAAAAATTACGCAAACTCAGAAACACTTTAAAATCAGTACGTAAAATAGTAGGAAAGATGTATTTAAAAATATTCTCCATATCTACGCCAAACGAAATAGTTTTCAAACCGAATAAGGTAGAAGTTACTATTTCTTTTAACATACACTAAAATTGACCAAAAATTTTGTAAATTATATTTATTGATATTAATTATATTGAATTTCTACATTGTATCGTGAGTGGTTAGCTTGGAATAATCAGGATCAGACATAAATTTGCTGCTAATATTTTAGAGTTGAACAAGCCTTACTCTTAGAGTTTTTATTGAGCTTAAAAATAGTTTAGTTTGTCTTACGATCTACTTCGCTCGCACATCCCGTGACTGGCTAAATTACGCGTGCAAGTGCAACTTTCAGTAAATTTGGTAGCAACGTTTAATGCCTATAAGCAGTGGTGGCTGGTGCATATGTGCTCACGAGCTTAATTTACGAAGAATTATTTGTTTCGTAATTTTATGAACCTTTATAATAATAGTATTTTATGGGTGTGAATTCCTGGTTTCATTTCTAAGACTTTAAACTACACTCCTGCCGGCGTAATCACTCCCACCAAAGCAATTTATCCTGCACTACCGTCTCAAGTGTGAAATGCGTATGCGCAGTAAAATGCTTAATTCCCCTACGCGCTCACAAACTATTATACGAGCCACATAGAACACAGCGCCGTGAAAAGCTTGGCGGTCTCACCAGGTTACAATTTTTTTTTTGACGGATTAATAAAAAATTATATTTATGGACTTGTAGCTTATTTGAATTAATCAAAAGGAATTAACATTTAAGGGGAGTCATTTCAAAGTCTTTCATAACTCTGAGAAAATTACCTCAAGATCCTACATACAATACTGCCATAATAAGTGTCTTCTTCCTAAAATTAGCTTCCTTTATTTAAAATATTTACGAAGAATACGAATTTATGAAAAATACTTTTGTGTTAGTAATTTATTCCAATTTCATTTTATATTTTTACAGTTTTAATAATTCGTCCCCATTGCACGTAATGCAGAATAAATAAGAAATGTTACACATTACGGGTCGTGAAGTATTATCAACCCTGTAGCTGTAGTAGCTACAGTTGGTAGTTTGTTTTCCAGGAAGACTGGATGGGACCAGCACCTGACCCCGTGTACGTCCTTGGACTTTACGGGGCGCCCCTGTAGTAGCTACAGTTAGCTTTAATATGTTATGTAAATATCCTCGTAAAAATTGTTCCTTGGGATGATGTTGCACATAACTTTAGAAACTCACGAACCGCCACTGCCTATAAGTGTGATTTTGTTTACTAATTATGAAAACTTTCGAACACGTTCGAAGACAAAGTGAATTCGGTGAAAACCAGTGAACTGAGCTGTTTTTCTATCTTTTTTAGCCAATCAGTATCAGAATAATCTCTGGCCAACGACATTGTCTCTTAGTTACGACATCCACAAAATTCTGATACGTGGCATCTCGACAATTCGAGATTAAACTGAGATAACGGAATATAATGTGACGTACACACACGCAGAGTAATAACAGTTCTGAGCTCAAGAATTAACTTAACCACATGCATGGATGAGAGTTAAAATGTTCTAACAGAATTAATTAATTTCCTCAAACTCAAAATATCTTAATGAACAATACGCTTTTACTACGATATATAAAGTGGTGATCCTAGTAAAAATTTTCTCTTATGCGAGGTCTCAAAACGGCGTTTCTCTAAATACGAAATTATCGTATTAAAGTACGAGGTCTTTCCCGGTGAATGGCATGCATAAATTCTTCTCGGGTTTCCAACCTGGTCAAAGATTTTAACAGTGACGTTTCGATGGCTTGCTCTGCCATCATCTTCAGACTGAAGTGTCAAATTCGGTAAGTGTAAGCATTTATATAGTCTTAGGCAAGTCTGTGAAAGCACAGACCGCCTGTGATTGGCTAGATGTTGACGCGGGAGCGAGCGAGGGCGTCTCCAATTGGTCCACTTGTTTTTCATGCTCTAGTCTCCCGTGGCTGCGGTCACGTGGCCCGTCTCCGTTGTATCTGGGGTCCCGTGACTCAGCCCCGCGTTCCTCCGGTAAAACAATAGGTTCCAAGCCAGGCTCAATTGGAATCCAGAATCTCTATTCAGTAACTTCTCACTGGACCTGATGTTTATTGCCTCCAAAATAATGCTATCCCAGTTGCAATTAGCTCTGTCCAGAATACGTGTCTTATCGAAAGCTATTTTATGGCCCGTTAACGAGGCATGTTCGGCAATAGCTGACTTATTGGGTTGTTCTAATCGTAGATGTCTATTATGCTCTTTTATTCTTTCCTCTACGGTTCTAATTGTTTGTCCTATGTATTTACTGCCACAGTCACATGTTATTGTAATTAAGGTCCCACTCCACGACTTCATATTTCACGTGTGAGAGAAGAGAGCATTGATGAATAGAATTATATTGTGTAAATTCTCGCTCGCTGTAGATTTTCACTTGATGTAAATATTAATTGGGCTCAATTTATATGTACCCTGATAAATTCTTATCTCTGTATATAAAGTGTTTTATTTATCAATAATTTCTCTTTGTGTAACGATTACATAAGGAAAAGATCTTATACTTTCACATTGTATAATTTTTACGAATTCAAATTAGTGTTAATAATTTTTTTATTTTTGTTATTGAATCTAACTATTTTCTCGCTGCCAAACTATTACCTTTAAGTGTTTCCTGACCAATTTCCTGAATCCAGTAGTTAGTATTTACGATTGATTATCGACCCAGACTTAAAGGACGTTCTGCCATGGTGAAAAACTTCAATTACGTTACAGTGGTTAGCGGCCCCGATTCGTAAATCGTGACGTCACACAAATATCAAGCAAATTGATAAAAGAAAAAGTGGAATTCTACGTACTTGAAATAGTAAAAACATTTTTTGTATTATAATTGTGTCATTGTTATTTATAGCCACTCCAAGACATCGCTAGTCAGAAAAGATGGACAACAAGCCGAAGCGAAGTCGTTATTAACAAAGGGCACGCGTAGCTCAGATCCCGAATTGAAGTCCGTGGTGGAATCTGGGCAGGGCGATGAGGACGAGCGAATGGAGCAGGCCGCCGAAACTGTAAGTCAGGCAACATCGCTTACAGAGGGGGGTTAAACGGACGTGAATCCCAAAACGCGGAAATCCAAGCAATATTAGAATAAAATATATCTGAAATTCAAGCTTAATTAAAACCCTAATTAAATCACACCAAACCGAAATTCAGGCGCAAATAGAATCTCAAAATGCAGAATTCCACAGTCTAGTCGAAAATCTAAACGAGCACACTCAGTAAAACCTACAGGACCATGCAATATATATCTGTGCCTTAGGCGAATCCCTTGGGCGATAAAGTCGACAAAGCAAACTAGTTTAATTAAGGTTTGCAGGAGGTAAGGGACTATACCACGACAAACTAATCGGCAGAGCAAACGCGATAGAAAATACAGAATAAAACAACGTAAAATCGCTATAGGGGGGAAATCCAATCACAGGCCGCGGATATGGAATTGTTGAAGTCCGGCGTTCGAGGTGTACCTACCCAGAAATGTCGCAGCACCGGAACAACACCGTGGGAAACGTGACGCAGATCCCAATGTACGCAGCACCGACGATACTCGCCCCACCCACCGTAAAATTCCAAGTCACCGACGAAGAGAACACGTGTGCATTTGTCAAATAACTAGATACATACTTTACAATACACCCAATGTCGGAGGATCGTCAGTTCCAAGTGGTGTGGAGCCTCCTCGAGAATGCTAGAGCGTGGTGGGAGACCATGGTACCGGCTCCCCGAGATTTGACCGAGTCTAGAGCCGCGCTCTTGAAGAGATATTGGGGACTGAATAGGCAAATAGAGTGGAAGCTGAAGATAATCAGTGGAAGCTGTGTATGAAACACAGGCAGCATGCGTGACTACGCAATTTAACAAACTTCGAAACTTTAAATGTGCCACCCGCCTGTGGCGGATGAAGAGAAAGTCGGAATTCTGATACGACGCTTCCCGGTGCACATTCAAAACTGGCTGAAAAGGGTAGAGAACGAAGATTCTTCCACTACTCCAGAATTACGACCAGTCACTGGACTCAGTCAAAACCAGCCCGAAGATTAACGCGATCACCGTAGTCCCGGATCGTGGCAGTACCACGAGGACGGGTAGACTCGATGAGCCGAGAGGGAGGTTCACAAATCAAAACCGCGGAACCCGAAGTCGCAGCCCAAATTTGCCACGACAGAGCAAGAAACTATTTATATATTCCGCGAACGGCGCGACGGAACGACGTCGTACTCCATCGACCTGGACACGTCGGAAAACTGTATCCATTTGCGGGGGAGTACACCCTACCCTAACACCAACTTGCGGGGGAGTATGATATGCCCCAAATAACTGCAAATCAGCCTGGGCAAGTCGAAAAACTGAACCCCCATGCACCTAGATGGTATGCCGAAGACCAACATCGAAGGAGTGGAGATCGAACTAGCACGACACGCGTCCCGACGGAACAGCGTATGCCGGCCAAGTCAGGATCCACGACGTACTCCCAGTAACGATAGGGGCGGCGCCGACCACGACAGTAAACTAGGTACGACGGAGGAAGGACTGTCCCCACTTACGACCCGTCTACGAAATAATGAACCGGCACGATTGACTACTCTAATCCACGATCATGATGAGAGGGAGGTGGCTGAGTGTACCAAAGTGCACGATAAGTGCCATTAAACAGAACAGTACCTCAACTTTCTAGCTACCTATTTGAAAGGCCAATTAGAACCGATTATGTTATTCAACCTTTATGCAGCTATGGGCATTCCCTTAATTAACTTTGGTTTCTCCCGTGCTGAGTACTCTGTTATTACAGAAAACGTTACATGATTTGTAATAAATTGAGGTAAAATATTTTTTATGAGTTTTGTTAACGATTTAAGAATTATATAGCTGCAATTGCTATTAATCTGAAACTTACTATTCAGAATTTGTATATTTAACTTTAATTTCGTGACAAAATTGGGTGTAAGTTATATTACGAAAACATTTGCATTTCAAGTAAAATATCTATATTCTCAGGGTTCTGGTCTGCGAAAGCTCTATATATTGTAAATGTATGGATCGTGATGTTTGTTTCTGACATAGGTGAAACTAAAATTTATTTTCAACATGTCGAAAAATAACATCTTGATTCAAGTTTCCGAAGGGTTTACCTACATATTCAATTATATGGACTACTCTTCGTGTTATTTGACTCTTCAGTAATATGGCAAACATCAGGCTCTCCTGTTTGCTCATATAATTTCAGCTGCTCTAATCTGATTGATATCTAATTTACAATATCATTAATTCCATGCCTTGTTAAGGCTTCTTCTTCTTTCCTCTCGAAAGCTTTTAAAATCCATTTTCGTTTCGCACACCTTTTACTTCTCGTAAACTTCAATGAGTTGATGTCTCTCTCGTTATTACTAATTTATTTTTTATTAGTATGGCGTATAAAATTTATTGAACAAATTCGACAGCTGATTTAGTCGCCAACTGCTTTGACTACATATATTCTTTTTTTTACAATTCGCAAAATTTATCAGTTTATTTTTCTCTATAAACAGGTACTATGGATCGTCAGACTGAACCACAGCTTGTATTATATATAATTCCGGCCATACGAGACGGAGAAAAAAATGTACAAGCTTCGTGGAGAGAAAAAAATATAATATACACAAAATTTTAGATCGATGGATTATAATATTTTTCCGTCCTACTGCACAATGATATACACAGAAATCAATATTTTTTCAAAAGTTATTATATAATAAATAATCGAGAGTTTCTCGAGTGAATTGCTAAATTCTTACAGTTAAAAAAGGTTAAATATTTTATAAAAATACTGGGAGTTCGCCTGACTATGTCGGGAATGCATCGTACTCTCTTGGTTTTTTCAAAGTTCTCACATGCCGAAAAACCTTCACCTATTTTGGGAAATTTATATGCAGGGGTCGAAGACCTTGGGCATAAGACAAGAGTTCTCCTCTGATCCCATTGGATCAATAGGCCAACTGCCTCCTAAAACTTGTAGAGACACGGAGAAAGGAATGCTGCGACCCCACATCAAACTCGTCTCCCGTCATTCGGAAGGGCGTGATAATAGTACCCAAAAGTTGGACCTACCTGATGCAAGTTTCTAGGCTTTTTACAGCATCTCTTTTAGGTGACTGGGTAGGATCCTTAAACTATAGCCCGGAGACCCTAGTCAACCCTTGTCTACCTTGCTGTACATCACCCCTTTTCAATTCTGCCCCTATGCTATTTTTCTGTTTCAGGATCACTTCATGTAGCCTGTTACCTAAGGAAAAGGAAACTTCATCTAAACAAATATTTGACTAACGGAAATTATATATAAAACAATGAGAGTAAACATACTATTGCATTCATATTGAAATGTGAAGTTTTCATCCTACTTTTACTAGCTCTACGTTGTTACTTCATAAAAGATGGGGTGGCTTGTTAATTTTTTATAATTAATAATTTAGTTATATATTACATTAAAATTATTTTAAAAAATTGATGTGAGTCGTCAATAACTTCATTACTTTCACAATTTATTTATTAATTAAAAACGAAATTGGAATCTTCAAAAGGGTTTAATCAAGTTGATTATTGCGAGAGCTACGCTCCATATCAACGGACTGCATGATTGTCCATTTTTAAGGGATATTTTTGGACATAACAAAATGTTGGTGAGGAATATAAAGAGTTTTTGAGCTATGAGTGAGAATCGTGATTTTCTGTACATGATCCTTCCGCTTGAGGAGAACCTTTAGACTGTATATTGTAACAGCTAAGTTAGACAAGTCATGTATCTTCTTCTCTCTAAGGAAAAGTAATATTAATTTTTTAGTTACTCAAGATGATCAAATATGTTCCACACTCCAACATGTATATATAATAACGTCAGTTAGATTGCAAATAGAAATAAATATTACAACGTTTAACCAAATATAAACCATTATTTACAAGAAAAATGCATCTTTATGTCAGTGTAGAACGAAACTAAGTTCGCAGTAATTAACAGCACGGGTCATTCAATGGCAGGATTCCCAAAGGTGTGACCAGCCTGGAAACCCAGTTGGTTGTTTTCAGACTGGTCTTGCTTGATAAAGCCCACCGAAGAACCCATAATGTGAGTTTTTCCATTTCAGCAACATTTAATATTTTAAACGACATACACGCTTAATGAATTTAAGTTATTTCATTTACTTTTTTAATTATATATATAATATATATACATAAACACTGGAAGTAAATATAAATATTTTATAAAATTGAAAATTTTACCAACACAGATCATAATATGTACATACATAGTATATAATTACAGTAAAGAAAAAATTCTCCCAGGTCAGGTTCTAATTTCGGAAGAATTATCTTTACCCTATTTAGTTAGATTAACCGAGGTATTTAGAAAAATATTTTGAGATCACAGTCTTTCATTAATTTTATAAAGTTCTATTCTCGCATTTCTAAAAAAATATACAGAAAGAATTTGTTCTTTCACATATCTACTGAGAATCCACGTGAGATAAGTACACTACATATTATATACGTTTTACTTTCTTCCTATTTATCTAATTTAACGTCATATTAATTATCTGATTTTTAGAATTGCATTACAAGTATCTTGTATGATGGAACAATATTTTTGCTGTATAGTATACATAATATATAAGTAATATAGTATGCAAAGTATACTATATCACATATAGTATGTCGTTTTGGTATTCAGTCCTAGGACTGGTCTGATATAACCCTCCGTGCTAACCTATCTTGCGCAAGCCTTTTCATTTCCACATAACTACCACATCCCACATCTTCCATAATCTGCTTAGCGTATTCCAATCTTGTCCTCGCTCTTCTATTCTTACCCCACACACTTCCCTCTAATTCTAATTTTACAAAACCCTCGTCTCTTAAAACGTGGCCTATTAATCTATCCCTTTTTTGGTCAACGTCCTCCATATTGGATGTAGTGTTGTTTCCCACAACGTTTCGATGAGCCAGAACACTTCATCCAACTACTTCACCGGGAAAGCTACGTTCATTATTGAAAGTTCTCCATATTATTCGCTCTTCCCCCATTCTGTTTAGAACTTCTCGTTAGTGATTACATATAGTATATAAATTATAAAATAATAATATACATATACACCGTTTGAAATATCTATTTTCCTATGGACAATGGGGTTTGAAATGAAAGAAAGGAAAATACCCACGTGGGTTGTTTTTTTTACAAAAAGAGAACGTTTTATTTTGAACCCTGTTCAACGTTGAAACAAAATTGCCTGAAATTTCCAATTAGACAAAGACTTATACACGTTCTTAGATATTTTTACTTAACGGAAAATTATATTGCCATGTTACCATGTAGCCAACAAGGAAATATTTTAATGTCTAAGGTTTGAGGAAGTACATTAAATTAAAATTTCTTTTCTCACTTCAGCAGAAGATATCGAGTTTTTTATTTAATGATTAGTAAAACAAGGACTTAAGATATCGCTCTTGCAGGCTTCCCGGCTGACACCAAACGAACAAGGCCCCCGAAATGACGCAAGTAAGCAATAAATTGCGAATGGTCGCTGTGGGAATCTGGATCGGAATTCTGTTCCCTCAAAGCAGTTACATGTAAGGAGATGAGCTTTAGTTACAAGGTATAGTTCCAAAAATATAACTTTTATTGACTTATGACTAGTTTATAACTACTAAACCTAAAAGTATAGGCACAATCTAGTCGTGTATTGTAAATAAGTTTCCGTGGTGAATATTACAGTAAAGTAGAAAAAATTAAATAATACAAAGGTATAAATAATGTTGTTTTATTTTAATATAAATCACAGTAAATTTTTTTTTGAAAAATTACAACCTATATACAAAACATTTTTACATATACAACACAAGAGCTTTCGTTTCTACCACGATCTATTATCATGTGAAATTTTTTGAAAACAATTACATATAGATGATATATATGTAATATATCTATAAATTGTATAAGAAAATTAATAAAATAATACAGTATCATTTTAGAAGATATACTAACTTTAGAAGACAGGATACATAAAACCCGGCCTACGTATGGCATTTGTAGATTTAGAAAAAGCGTTTGATAATGTGAACTGGAACACACTATTAAGGATTTTGAAGAGCACTGCAATAAAATATCGATAAAGCAGGCTTATGCATAACCTCTACAGAAGACACGCAGCAGTAATTGGAATAGAAGATCAAGAAAATAAAACCGTAATCAAGAAAGGAGTAAGATAAGGATGCAGTCTGTCGCACATGCCGTTTAAATTATATAGAACAGGCGATGAAGCAAATTAAAACGAAATATAGATACGAGAAGAAATAGAAACCTTACGCATTTCCGACGATATTGTAGCAATAGGGGAATCAGAAGATGACTTGGATACCATAAAAATGGCATCAACGGAGTCCTAGAGAAAGAGTTAAATATGAGGATTAATAGAGGTAAAACCTAGGTAATGGAGTGTAGTATGGGACACAGTGGAATAACAAAGGCTGTTAGATGGGATGGGATATTTTGACGGAAGTTAAGGAATTCTGCTGCTTGGGAAGCGTAATAGCTAGTAGGGATTGTAGAAATATAGTAGACATAAAGAGTAGGATAGCACAGGCAAGGAAGGCTTTCGTGAAAAAGACGGATTTACTTCCGTGTAATATAAGTGCGAATATTAGGAAATTGTTGCTAAAAATGTTCGTACCGAGTGTGGCGTTATATGGGTGCAAAACGTGGACGATAGGAATTGGGGAAAGGAAAAGAATAGAAGCCTTTGAAATGTGCTTCCATAGGCGAATGCTGAAAATCAGATGGGTGGATAGAATCACAAACCGGGAAGTTCTAATCAGAATAGGGGAAAGGCGAACAATATGGAGGACGATGACTAAGAGAAGGGTTAGATTAATAGGCCAGTTTTTATGGCATGAGGGTTTTGTAAATTTAGCTTTAGAGGGAAATGTGTGAGGCAAGAACCGAAGAGGAAGGCCAAGGATAGAATTCGCTAAACAGATTATGGAGAATGTAGCTTGGGATAGTCATGAGGAAATGAAAAGGCTTGCGCTATATGTTATCATGTGGATTGCATCAGACCAGTCTTAGGACTGAATACCACAACAACAGCAAGTATTTCAAGATATATATTCAAAAATATCCTGTAATATATATCTGCTATTTAGTAAATAAAGTAAACATTATATGTTAAAACTCGTGTATTTGTGACTAATCATGCAAAATTGTAACAAATGTTTACTTTATAAAGTAATAGCCACCAGGAGCGAACGAAACGACGCTTGGTACGGTTACATTAACTCACTCTGGCAGCAGTAACGTTTGTGGTACATAACCTTTCACACGACTGCCAATATATAAGTAAATTTAAGACATGATCTATATGTATTGACAATGTATTTATAATAGGTACGTTCATGTAATTTTCAGAAGGTTCATATTACTCTGTTAAGATTGTAAAGTGATTCCTGATGGCATATTAAGATTGAAAAATTAATCTTGTTGACATAATATGTCGTGATACACGCGAAACATAAAGGCGAACTTTGCGGACGCTCAGGATGCGTACTTGTCTTTGTTTGGAGGGAAATAAATTTAATTTAAGGGTACGAGACTAGACTAACACAGATTCCACATTAGTTGCGTCGTTGGTGCGGTTGAGGCTCAATGGAGGGATGAACTCGGTGTGCGTCCCTAGGGCAAGTTACCTGAGTTATTCTTAATATACGTATCGTAATAAATCTTCTTTATATCTTACTTTGATTTATTGAACCGCGATCCGGGGTTCACCTTTCCTGGTATCTATATTGTAATCATAGAGCCGTATCCTACCTACCTTTACTTTCCTGTATCTCTTTCCAAACAACTCTCACCCTCTTAATGACGCTCATTGGTTCGGAATTGATTTTACGAGCGCGACTGTTAAGATATAATTTACTTTATATAAAAATTTGAACAATACTAATAAGATCTCTTACGATTTGCACGAAGTTTTCGAATAATGTTTTATTCTTCCGCCAGGAGATTCAGGATTTAATTCAACGATACAAGCAATGTATGACCATATTTGATTTTCCTGGTATTCGTTTATAGTACACAAAACTTCCAGAAATTTTAACACTACTTCAATAATTTATAAAAAGGAAATAGCAGACAAGTTAGAGACTTATGCCGTGCAAAAATATGTGGAAAACAGTCTGACGAAATATAACCAAAAGATTAGCTCGAAATACATTATCAGGTTATTAAATATAAATACAAGCCTTACTCTTCTTTGTTTATAATGAATCAATAAACTGTTTTAAGAAGTTAACATATTACTACATTATCAGTGTATTAAATATAAATCCAAACCTTACTCATCTTTGTTTATAATGAATCAATAAGCTGTTTTAAGAAGTTAGCATATTACTTCACTAAGAAAGTACATTCTCTTGCATTAATTATTTCTTTTGTGCCGTAAGGAGAAGCCCCGAGTTAATAAAAGATGCACTCCTTTTCTCTAGCGTTGAAATTGCTAAATAATGCAACACTTTCCGATTCCAGCATTAACTCTAAAGATTTATACAGTAGAAAGGCCAGGTAAATTGCTAGATAGGTTTTAATGACCAAATGGGTTTTTGATAATACGAATTGTATTATTTTCGGGTGAAATATTTTGACGTTAAAACGTTAGTTAGTTTGGTGGGAAAGTGCCACGTAATATTAAATTAATCCTACCCTTTTCTAGTAGAATAAAATGTTATTATAGAATAAATCGCTAAGGAAAACTTGAGATTTTAGATTGAGATTTTGATTTTTATGTATTACTATTCAATCCTTTAGTCCTCGGTTGAGGAAATGGGATACGTCAAATATAATATTACAAGAAATATACAAAATTTTACAACTAAGAATTGAATGACAAAAATTTTAAATTTTAATTGACGGAGGAGGCAGCAGAAGATCGTCGAAAAAGAAAATAAGTCAGCAGTTAAATTGTAGTAGAATATAATTGTAAAATAATAGGAGAATTTGATAGGACACCAGCAAACTGTTTTAGTCCTTCCTATCTACGAACTCTTTGAGTGAATAATACGCTCCATTCATTAACAGAGATTTACAACTCTTTATAAATAATTTTTGAACCTTTAAAGCTTTTATTTCTTCCGGAAGAATATTGTATATATTTATACCGGAATAGTGAATGCTTGTTTCAAAAAGATGTTTTTCAACACGGAGCTGAGAGCGATTTCTTGTGTTGTACGAATGGCTTGAACCGTTCAGAGCATATAGATTCATGTTGCTCCATACAAATTTTAAAATTTCTAGAATATACGTACAAGGTAAGGTTAAAATTCCAAGTTTGCAAAACAAATGTTTGCAAGTAGTATTCCACTCCGCAACTGATACCATTGGTAAGGCCCACTTTGGTAGTTCAAAAATGTGAAGCGCGTGATGCGAATGACCCCAGTTGACAATACCGTAACACATGACAGAATCAAAATATGCGTGGGACATCATTTTTGATGTAGCTATGTCGGCTTCCCGAACTAACACTCGTAATGTAAAGCAAATTTTGCTGAGTTTTGCCAATAGTTTTTTAATGTGGTGTTACCATTTCAAATTTTTGTCAATCAGCAAACCAAGGATAGGCGCGTACTCTGAAATGTTCTCCAAGTTAGGAGACAAACGGTTTGTGTTTGCTGTGTTTAAAAATTCCAAGAAATATATTAAAAAACGAACGAGTAACAAGTGTTATCAAAGTAAGATAAAATTAAAAATTATATACGCCTTGAATGTAATAACAGAAGTATTCCAAACCAATAGAAAAAATAAACCTACGGTATTCAAAATAAGTTGCCGGTGTTGCCCGTGATACATTTCGTCGAAACTCGAGCCTCTTACTTATCCCCCTTCAGGCAATATTTAATGATTGTTGCTGTTCATAGTTCTGTATATGCTAGGAATATGTGTTGTTGCTTTTATTGCACGGCTAAAAAATAACTTCTATTCTTCATCTAAAGTAATCTACCGGGAACACTGACTCGTCGCGGCTGTTAACAGGGATACCAGTTCAGTATAAAGTTAAACATGAAAATAAGTAATACTTTGACACATGTGTCACGTGTTCGTCTGAGATTGTAAATCTTCATGGAGACGTAAACAAGAAACGAAGGGATCCTCTGCAGCTTCTTGATTTTGCATAATATGGCCTTGACTTTTCAATCGATGCTCGTTAGGAACGTAGAAAGGAAATGAAATGCGAGGATTACCTCGAAGGGTTGTAAAGAGGCAAGAATGTTCAGAAAATCTCAATAGTGTGGGGGTAGTTACGCCTAAGACTGATCAGGTAAGAATCGGGAGAGTAGGGTTTTTACCAGTTAAAATACAGACGTGTAGTTTTAGATGTATGCATAATTTACTGTCAATACTACATACTGTAAGAAGTGGGAAAGGAATGGGAGACTGTTTAGGCGAACAAGAACTCTGCACTCCTGCTACATTGCCGGGTTGTTAACCTGTATTGCAATTGTCTTAAGGAATGCGTCCGTCGCCAGAGACATGACCTACGTTGTAGCGAAGAAAAACGATAATTCGTTACATATGTTCTCCATCCGTTGTTATACAAAAACAATATTATGTAATTTGTGTAAAGTACTAATATTCAGTTTATGTAATATTCTATGTGTTTTGCAATCATTTTTACCGTGTCCCAACAGCATTATGGTGTCCCTCACGCAACGTATACAATTTTATATTCAACTATTCACAAATATTAAGAATTTGAAGAGTAACTACAACCTGTTAATTGAAAGAAGCTTATTAAGAAACAGAAGAATGTAAATTTTTGAAAATAAAATACAATGGACAACTAAAATTCAGTCACGAGATAATTTATTTAAAGATTTCCCTTAAAATGCTAATTTCTAGTAAAACACTATTTAATTAATAAAGATGGAAGGCTTTCCCGGTGTATTCAATGAAGAAAAACCGGGCAGTGAAAGCCGTCGAAACGTCGCTGTTCTACGATATTACAAGGGTGGAAACCCGAGAAGTCTCCTCCATTGATAAAGGTGAGGTGGCCACAATGATGCGCATTGCGCCTGCCATAGCTACCGTCCAAAACAATACGTAATATTCCTTTATTAGACATAGTAATCAATATTCTGCGAGTAAATTGTAGTTTAGTTTACGTAGAATAATTAAGTGTGGGTGTGTATTTAACTCTATTTAATATTTAACGATACCGACAATGTCTGTAGCTGCATTCTGGTCTGCTATGCTATCTAATGATTGCTGAAACAACTCGCTGTCTGCTTTGGGCTGATTGTTCACAGACTCCTACCAAGAAGTTATAATCTCGACACCGCTCTCAACTTCTGATTCTTTCAAATACTCTCATTGGCGGTTAGCATTTCAGTGTTTTAATCAACACTTGTTGACCTCTCAACATGATCTTCTCTTTTGGCGGCTAGCAATTTAGTTTTAATCAGTACTTGCTGACCTCTCAACATGATCTGATTCTTCGTCTCAAAATCAGTTCCCACGTAAGCTCGACAGGAATCCTTAGCCCTTCTACTTAATTCCGGCAACCAATTGGCCGCAATTCCCAATAGTATCTTTTGGCTTGTACTTTAAAAATGACGAAAATATGAAGACAGTTATTTGTATTTCGGTTTTACAATAACTAAAGGCAACGATGAAGAGAGACCAGAGCATGTATTGTTTGAAAGATTTTAGCTACAGAGTTGATGCAACAATGACAATTGAAACATTATTGTTCAAACTTTATTGGTTAACCTCGCAGCCTCTATATCAGAGATTTAGATGAATTAAATAAACAACATCCTACCTTTTCGAAGCATCATAACTGGTTGTATGCAGAGTTGTTAAGTGAGAAAAGGCTGCAACCATCACAGAAAAACTAATTCCTCCAGCTATTTCATGGGAAATTTCATACTTCCGAACTCTGAGAAAATTAATATAGCGAGACCATAGTATGTTGACGCCATGCTCGCAGGTTCACGGCTGATATTTTCCAGTGTAGTAGGTCCTTTAAGTCGGAGCTCACGCACACGGGTCTCAGAATTATACTTCACTTTTTCTTCTTCTTTAGTTTACTGTAGTAAGTAATATTCCTTTTTTACTTTCGTTTCTGAAGAGCTGTATGGTTCATTCGAGTTTCACATAGTCTTGCTCAAAAATAACACATTTACTATGCAGAATATTCAACTCAATAAAAAGCTGGCTACCTAATCTCACTAAACTGTAGGATAGACGAGGCCATAATCGCACACAGTAATCTGCAGTAAACACAATAGATCAGCATAGAATCAACTTCATTTAATCTCTTTGTACGCCATTTGTTTATTTTACTGTTGCGGGGTGGATGCTTTTAGCGTGTCGAAATGGAGACCAGACCAGTGCTTCGTTAAAATAACTCATATTCGGATTGTTGATACGTGAAAACACCGATCACATTACATAAAAAACTAACTGAAAATTATGGATTAGCAGTCGATGATGGAATGGTGATAAAACAAGTCGGATTCGTATGGAAGTTTAAATATTTAGTTTATTTTTGGATGAATTCGGTTTTGTTAATAATCCTGCCATGTGCTACGTAAATTAACTGAGGGTATGTATTTGTTTTGTTGGATCTGATGTTAATATAATTAGCATTTTGATAAATATTACGTATTTAAATACATTATTACTTAAAATATAACTGCAAATTATATTCAATAAAACTACTTTTAGTAGGTTGATAAATATGAATAAATAAAAATAAAGTTTTGATAACAATTTTATTAATCGGCCAAAATCTTTCACAAATATCAATAATCATCTGGAATCATATATATATATATATATATTGTAGCAGATCCATCGTTCCTCTGTATTCGAGGATTACTTAATTCCTTTAGGGCGCCAGGTATTTTTCATAAAAAGACCAAAAATTGATTTTAATAGTTTTAATTTCAATCAGAGCATGAAAAAAATTATATCTGCAGGGCGTGGTCATTCTCTCTTTCTCGTCGTCCCGCCGACACAACCTGTTGCTCCCATCACCCCATGACGACTCCCAACGTCTCGCCAGACAACATTGTTGGCCCGGGTTGCATCAGTTCCTCAACAATTGCAACTCGCAAGCTGGCCTGCATTGTTCATCGTATATATATATATATATATATATATATATATATATATACTAGCAGGGGACCCGGCGTTGTAGGGATATTTATTTATATTATCCCGGTACATTATTCAATTCTTGGTCAACACATTACATCGAAAACTTCACAATATTAACCTCATATACACTCCCAGTATCTCTAAAGAATCAAAAATAATCCCGATACAATAACAGGACTACATATATTTTCATAAACTTACAGAACACAATTTCTTCCACACTTAAGGGATTAATTGTGACTTAAATTTCATATTAAAGGTCATAATTTGGCACAGCGACTCCCTTTACACCGGTTTCGACATAAAACTCTATAAAATTCATGTTGTTTTTATATGGCAGGTACCAATTAGATTATATAATGGTTAGACAGAGGTATAAGAAACAGGTACTAAAAATCAAGACGTACCCAGGAGCAGATATAAACTCTGAACATAATCTGCTGGTTATGAAATGCAGGCTGAAAATGAAGAAACTCAAGAAATAAATTAGAACAAAAAGATGGGATATAGAAAAATTGCAACAACAGGACGTGCTTCAGAGTTTCAAAGAAGATATCAGAAGCAGATTAATAGAGAAAGGACAAAGAAACAATATAGAAGAGAGTGGGCACTCTTAAAGGAAGAAATGATTATAGCAGCGGAAGAAAAAGTAGGACGAATAGCTCAGACAAATAAGAAAGCATGGATAACAAAAGAAATAATAAAAATTATTAATGAAAGGCGTAAATATAAAACGCGAGACATGAAAATAGTAAAGAGGCAGTGCAAATCAGCCAAAGAGCTACGAGAGAAATGCAAAGCAGTTGAAGATTTCATGGTGAAAGGGAAAATAGACGAAGCTTATAGGAAAATCAAAGAAACATTCGGTGAGAGGAACACCAGGAGAGCAGATGGGAAGCCAATTATGGATAAAGTAGAAAAAGCAGAATGGTGGTAGGAATATCTAGAAGAGCTGTATCACAGTGGAAATCTAGATCAGTCACTAAATAGAAGAAGAAGATATGGGGGTGGATGATGTGAATGATGAAGCGTTGGGGGACAAAATTTTGAGGTCAGAGATTGATAGGGCGCTGAAAGACCTGAGTTATGCTAAAGCGCCAGGAATTCATAACATTCAAGGAGAGTACATAAGAGTATCGGGTGAAGAAGCAATATCATGGCTGTTTGAAATAGTTTACGAAATATACGAAACAGGAAGGATACCAAAAGATAAAAACATAATTATACCCATACCGAAGAAGGCTGGGGCTGATAGATGCAAACAGCACTGAACAATTAGTTTAGTATCCCATGCATGCAAAATATTAACGAAACTAGAATATAGGAGAATGGAACGTTAAATAGAACGCGAGTTAGGAAAAGATCAGTTTGGTTTTAGGAAGAATATTGAGACATCGCTTTGCGATTAATTATAGAAGACAGGATACGAAAAAAACGACCTACGTTCATGGCATTTGCATATTTAGAAATAGGTTTGATAATGTGAACTGGAACACACTATTGGGGATTTTGAAGAGCAGTGGACTAAAATATCAAGTAGGAGGCTTATACATAACCTCTACATAAGGCAGTCAGCAGTTGAATATCAATAAAATAAATCAGAAATCAAGAAAGACGTAAGACAAGGATGCAGTCTGTCACCCATGCTGTTTAACATATATATAGAAAAGGCGATAAAGAACGTTAAAACGGAATATGGAAAAGGAATCATACTGCAAGGAGACGATATTGCCGACGATATTGTAGTATATGGGGAATCAGAAGAAGACTTGGAAACCATAATAAATGGCTTAACGGAGTCCAGGGGAAAGAGTCAAATATGAGGATTAATAGAGGTAAAACCAAGGTAATGGAGTGTAATATGGGACACAATGGAATAACAAAGGGTGTTAGATTGGGAAGGGATATTTTGATCTGAAGTTAAGGAATTCTGCTACTTGGTAAGCGTAATAACTAGGGATGGTAGAAGTATAGTAGACATAAAGTGTAGGATAGCACAGGCAAGGAAGGCATTCGTGAAAAAGACGGGTAATATAAGTGTTAATATTAGGAAATTGTTGCTAAAAATGTTCGTACGGGGTGTGGCGTTATATGGTTCGAAACGTGGACGATAGGAGTTGGGTAAAGCAAATGAACAGAAGCCTTTGAAATGTGGTGCCATAGGCGAATGCTGAAAATCAGATGGGTGGATAGAATCACAAACCGGGAAGTTCTAATCAGAATAGGGGAAAGGCGAACAATATGGAGGACATTGACTAAGAGAAGGGTTAGATTAATAGGCCACGTTTTAAGACAGGAGGGTCTTGTAAGATTAGCAATGGAGGAAAGTGGGTGGGGTAAGACAGAATAGGGTGGCTAATGATGGAAAATGCTAAGCAGATTAGTAAAGATGTGTGTTGTACTAGTTAAAGGTTTTACAAGATAGGTTATCAGGGAGGGTTGTATTAGACCAGTCTTAGGACTGAATACCACAACAACATTTTTATATGACTCATTTCCACCCGCACCCCTTATAAGCTTCCCTAGGCGAGTCCTTCGCAAGTTATACGCCAAACGATCGTTAGTAATTGTTATCTTTAACCGCGAGTTTTCCCGCTTGTGAAATTTGCGTTCTGTTTGCCTACAAACGCTGCCAACTCCCTTCTTCAGTCTCACTGTCTCGAAGATTATGCGTTACAAGTACGCCAATCAAAATTTTGATGCCTTACGAGTGGAATTTTCTTATCACTAACAATACATTGAACGATGATAAACACATCAAAGCACACGAAGAACACTAAGTTTTGCTGTTGCGAAAGAAACGGTAATTGAATATGAATGAATGTCAATCTCTCAATACTGTATGAACACATCCGTTCAGTCCAGTGGTTGAGCTAATGATCGCTTCACGCCAAACCGTATACCTTTGATACGAAACTTGTCCTGATTATAACAAACACAACAAAAAATAATTATCCAATTTGGTGGAGTGGTTCAGTTGTTATGCGCGTATGTATATATATATATATATATATATATATTCTTAAAACATTAGATGATTAAGTCATTTAAGTTTAGAATTACTAAATATAAAACAATGATTGATATGATCAACTGAATAGACGCATGTAAAATAAAATTTGTTTTGCTAATAGAAGATCTGCAAAAAATAACCTGAATTATTTTCCAAATATTTCCTACAAAAACAAAAAAAATATTAATCGACAAATACTTCGCGGATATCCAAAAGGGAATTGAAGACTTTGAGGTAATATTCCAGGATTAAAGAAATTGTGGCAGTTATATGTTTTCCCTTTAAAACAGATTAGCCAAAAAATTTCAGACATATTTCATATGGATCAAAAGACATTATTATAATTTTACAAACTGTCTTCATCTTACAAGCCAGAAAATTGAAGAAGATTTTTGGAAAAATTGCAACCCAGAAAAATATCCTAGTTTCACAAAATGTAACGAATATATCTATTCTCGTTATTATTATTTTTGTCACGATTATTATTCCTTGGTTAGAACATTAATGTTAAGGCAATAAAGTAAATTCTAAATTTGTCTTTATCTGTAGCTACTTTGAATTCATAAATATTGTTAATAATTATCCATGTTCTTTTAATTCCCCTCGACGAGGGTATTTTGGCCCTTTAAATAATTATCGTTGATGTTTTTACGTATATTTAATATATATTTCAGTACGACGTGAACTCATCGAGCTATTGATAGATTAGCAAAAAGTAAGCCATATAATAATATATGATAAATTTTCCTGGCCCAAAAAAACGTAAAAGTGAAATATTGAAATCAAACTATCAGGCATACTATGGATTTTCATAATAACTTTTTCATATTTAAGAACAAATTGTACAGAAACTTATACATTGCAGTTGATGAAAGATAAATTGCATTTTAAATTGGTATAAATCTATCTTGAAATAAATGTCGGAAGATCGAATCGTGTATGTAATGGTGCTAACAAAAGTTGGGTTTGAAATTTATCTTCTTCATGAGCCTATATCTCGAAAACTTAATTGATTTAAAAAATAGTTTTGAAAATATAGTTTACTCATTTCCGGAATGCACTGTATACTGAAACACAGTGTATAAACATAGTATGCATTTCACATCGTTTCTTCCACCTTAGACTACGCCTGCGACAAGTCGATCGATAAAAAGTAATCTTATATACAGAAAAGTTGGCCACCCGTGGCTTATAAGATACAGTACGGTCATCAATTCTGCTATGAAAATTATTACATAAGTCAAAAAATAAATATTCTCACTGTATATCAATACATTACAACCACAAAATATATTTACGTTCATTAACAAATTAGCATAAATTTTGTCAAAATAATTAATCATTTTTATAACTTATTTACACTGTACTTTGCATACTTCCCTCCGTAGTCATTACTTTAACAAACATTATAATCACATTCTTCAAGTTGTGATTATGATTTATTGATTATACGTATTATCACTATTATATTTCAACATCATTTTATAATCATTCTAAATATTATAGAAATGAAATATAATAACACATTATCTTAATTATTTCTTAAATTCTTTACCAATTGAAGGCAATTATCATATTGAACACCAACATTATGTTTCTCATTTCTTTTATTTAGTGTTTTATCTATATTCTATATATATATATATATATATATATATATATATATATATCCTTAAGTAAACCTCTCTTACATATTGAACACAGTCTATGTTATTTATCTTCCACTTAACCCAATCACTCCGTGTATGTAAACAGAATTAAATGCACACACTGAGGTCTCAACTAAATACGAATATATTTTCACACTAAAATATTTATAAAAATGAACTAATTAATATTTTTTCTTCAAATTTTCATAGTTGTCTACTGAATGTAATTACTCACTTAGTATTATGTATTTGGAATCATTATAATAATTATATAACTTGAATCTAATAACACAAAAACTTTAGACCTTTGAGAATATTTTTTTCATCGATATACATTATCAAGCGATAATAGATCTATTAACGATATTCATTTATATTGGTGCATATTAAGGCAATATGTATTTTGATTTTGGTGAAATAGTAACTATTCAATCAGTTTTATGATTATTTCCAGTGTTGTTATGTAAATATATGTGACTTAAAATTTAAAAAATTACATATTTAGTAATTCATTCCTTCTTACCTCAAGAGTTCAATTATCTTCCAAATAAGATGTTTTTATCTGTTATTTATTGCAACATTAAACCAGAACTTGATAATTTTAGGTGGACCTTGACGAGTTATTACGTTCCTATAGTCCAAGCACTCTTAGCCGCATTCCTTTAAAGCAGCATTCCTCCCGTTTACAGAACAATCAAGAATTTCATTGTTAACGGATTAATGTTTGAACTTGAAGCAGGCAGAAACCCTTCAACTTAGTTATATCTTCTTCGATGAATAGAAGTCAATGTTGTTCGGTATCATAACAAAACTAAGTGAAAATTCTTAACAAACGCGGTAATATCATGCTACTGAATTCTGAACTAACTTTATTAAATATTTTAAATGCGTACCTGCAGTTTTAAAGACAAAATAACATTAAATACCTGAAAAAAATTATACTTATGTTGTTTCATAACTGTAGCATTACTGCCTTCTTCTAAGAAACCTTTAATTATTTCATGAATAAGAATCGAACCACGGTTCTAAGATCTAGCCTGACATTCTTCCATAGTAATGTAGCTATGAATTTCGGGCCGAGTATTCTAGTAAAATTTTAATTCGTAAATTGGCCAGTAATTTTGTTAAGTAGCAAGAATTTTGCATGAAATAAAATTATAGTTATTCGAAAGTAAAATATTGCAATTACAAAACGACTTTCGTTTCCAAAGAGCAGATTTCTATGTCTAAAATAGAGGAATTGCATATTAAACTGTTAACTTAATTGTTAATGTAGAACAAATTGCAATATTGACAGGGAAAATAATAATAAAATAATTGATTCTACATACCTGTGCATATATATTTTTTTCCAGCTCAGCCAACATCACCATTTTCACAATCCAAGGTCCACTTTCCAACTCCCCCTCAGCCCCTTCGTCACGCTATAATTGTTACCACATGTCATCCAGGTATAACAACTATAAAGGTATGGCACTGCGCAAGTACATACCACGCTTCCTTTGCGTGTGACGTCATCCTTGATGTAAGCACAAGCCATAAACTGCGACGTTTAATATAATTTATTTCTGTCATTTCTTTCATAGTACAAATATTTCAAGTCTCATCTTGTCTTTTGGCATGTGATTGTATCGTTCTTTTCGTGTATTACATAATAAAACATACTAGTTGGAGAAAACTAATTGTATATGCCCCGGCGAAAATAGCTCTAAAAATTACACAAACATATTTTATGTTTATAGTACCGCTAACAGTATTATAACAATGGGACGAGTTTAAATTTTTGCTGTGTTATGTATTATTGAGACAGTCAGCAATAAACGCCTATATGTTCCAGTATTTTCTCCCGTCATTTGAGAGCAATTCCAGCAAATATATTAATTTATTGAAAAAATTAATGATTGGGCAAATATAGATTATTTATTTATTACAGCATGATACTGTGAATAATAACAGTAATATTTTATTAAAAAATAATGTTTTGTGGAGTATATTACTTTATAATCTTTGATACTCGATTGGAAAATTTATAACAACTTTCTTCTTTTATTGCCTTGGTTAGTAAGGCATTATTTTCATCTTAACAGAAGTTCTCTTCAACTTGTTCAATTGCTCTTGTAATTTTTTTCTCCCTAAAGAGAGCTCAATATTTTTCGCCATGCTTTTATTTTATCTTTTAATTTTTGTTACTTTTAAATCATCAGGATTGCTCTCAGTGCCATACTGTCCCGTATAAATGATTGGGGTTATATTAATTATTGAATTTAATAAATTAACGTTTAATATATATATTAACTGTTAGTATTTCACCCTCACAGGCATGCCTCCTTTTTGAAAGAATTTGGCAAGGCGTACTCTTGGTCAATTACTCTAAACACAAAGAAAGCTTCGATTTTCTGGTAAATTGTACGTAAGCGCCCGGCTGACGCTATGAAGGATGGAGAACTCTCATACCGGACTGTGAATAGACTCGGACAGCTAAGGTGGAAGAGATGCGTGTATCAAGAAGTAGCAGGGCTATTCGAGATTTTTACATTCATATCTATGATTCCTAAAGATTTTTAGAAAAATATATGTTATTATAACTGATTTGGAAAATGCATTTTTAAAAGTCTTGAGGGTAATCTCTTTGGGAATTCTACAGGCAAACTGTTTCAGCATACCACAGTTCTATTTACAAATGAGCATTTGCACTTTGGTATCAATTTTCCTGCTGTGCTCATTTATTCCCATGAAGATCGGACCAAATAACCTTGCGTTTATTTCTTCCCAGGCTGTATGCCTCTCAAATCACTGAAAAAAGTGCATAATATCACTTTTTCCTCTGAGACACTTAACGCTCCAATTTTGACCCGTTCCTTTTTTTTCTCTTCGTTACGAATTTTGCCGCTACATCTTGTAATCCATGATGAAACGGAACAATAGGGGCGATCCCAACAAACAGAATCGCATTCCAAAATTGGTTTAATAAGGGAAATGACGCGAATACCTGCCTCAGTACCAACACAACAGAATGTAATGAGGATTCAAAGTTCGATTCGTGACTGCTGACGTGTCAGAATTTAGATCTGTGCCTCTAACGTCTATTATTATAAAACAACAGTAGTTGGTGGTAACTGTGATAGAATTTTCCCATAAACATTAAAAACAGGTTGTCTATAATATACGAGTATAATTTGAACTAAAAGTCTTACAGATCAATACTTCAAAATGACCATCTTTCACCAGCTTCAGCTCTGAATCCCTCTTTCATTCTATTCTACGAATTTTTCAAGTTTTCTATCCCTACTTTCCACACGTTATCTCCCACCTATCGGCATTCTTTTAATTATAGTATGGAGAGTTATATCTTAGTTTTGCATACATACTTCCAGTAATTATCTTTCACATAGACCCACTAATTTTATTTCTAATTGGTTCGGAAATCCCTCAACATGTAAAACAAAAGAGCAATTGTCCGAGAAGTAAAATTCTGAAGCCTATCTTTGACATCAATTTCCTCCTCTGCCGATTTACAACCTGACTTGCTTCGTTTATAAACCATTTAAGTATACATATAATTTCTTTGGAAAGCACTATAAGTGGGATATTACGATTTTTCTTGAATAATATATACTGCACGCATGCAAAGAATTTTTTTAATGTGGTTACATATTATTGTAGGAGAGATCATACCAAATGCTTCTAAATATCCGTACTAATGACCGTATAGATGTAGTAAGAACAACTTTGAATTCATGATGAGATGTTTAAAGCTTGTTGCATGTCTCTGAGGAATCTGAATCGTAATCGGTTTAGCAATCCGAGTGTGAAGAGAGGCGTACACGAGTGTACGTGGTCCCAGGTGTTCTGCGCGGACAGACAAACCCAGCAGGAAATTAAAGGATACTTCCCCCGCCCTCAGCACTCCATGCCTGCCCCTCTGTTCTGCTAGTCTAATTTCCACTCCAGACACACTATAGATAATACAAATTACTTGGATCTGCTTTAATAAACAGTGTCGTATGTTTAGTAACTGGAACATGGTTAAGATTGAAGCGCATTTGAAACGCCTTTTCCGCATGAAATAAGTTGTTTTGGCGTGATACAATAATTTCAACTTCAAAAGACTTGTGCGAAATAATGCTGGTTAACTGATAATATTTTTATGAAAGGCTGAAATTCGCATTATTATAATTATGGAGTTGCTCCATACATTTTGTAAATGCTAGACTCAACCAAAAAGAAGAGGAAGCCTTAGAAAGCTTTAGATTTAGATTTATATGTATTGATGTTTCCATTAATCCGCGATTGAGGAAATAGGATACGTTATACATTAAAAATTAAAAATGAACAAAATAAAGTACATAATTAAAGACAAATAAACTTAAAAGAAATTAATAAAATAAATTGTATATAGACAAAAGTCAATATAAACATAACACGGACACACGATATCACACACACACTGGGAAACACAAACAAGCACACAGTGAGGAACACGCAATGGAGTTTTAACTACTTGGAGCTCTGCAACCAGGAAACTGTCCTTCCGTCGTAGCTCCAGGCAATACATGAAACAAACAAAAGAGCAGAAAAAACTGAATAGAAATTTTAAAGATGTGTGGTATGTTATTTTACAAGGCAGCTCATTCAACACTTTTTGCAGGAACCTTGATTTAAATACTAGAGGGACGATTAAGAAAATCCTGTACCGAGTAAAACGCGCCATTTAAAAGAATAGTTTTACTCTGCTTCACGAAGCTTTTGTAGTTACTATTTATAACCTCTGGCGGAAGGCTGTTGTATAAAATTATCCCGGTATTGTGAATACTTTTCTGATGTAGAGCAAGGCGATGCTTGTCCGACCTTAGAACTGAACGATTTCTAGTCGCGTATTCATGAAACTCGTCATTTGTTTGAAACAAATTTGTGTTTCGCTTTACAAACTTTAATATTTCATAAATATATACGCTCAAATTTTTGTTTAAATCAACCTACAAAAGACCAATATAGTCCAAATTTCAACATCAAAGAGAAAATCTTTGTTTGACAACAATAAGGTCGCCGACAACGCGCCGTTTTAAGGCATAAAAATCGATGACGGGATAAAGTCAAATTATTAAACTTAATTACTTACTGGAAACTTAAGCTCTGTCTGTTATTCACTAAAGATATCTCAGTAAGTAGACCCAAACAAGGCGAATATGGTACATTACACCTCTTTTCTCTCCATAATGTCCTATAATATTGCGGTATGGGGCAATTCTCCTCGCAGCTTGCAAATTTTCAAGTTGAAAAACAGGGCCATTAGAAGAATAGTGTTTAAACCGCTGGAATATTAACTTCAACGGTGCATATATTTTATAAATCTTAAAATTTGTTAAATTTCATAAATTGAGTTACAGGATGTGGGTTGTGCTAGTTATAATGAAATGAAAAGGCTTGCGCACGACAGGTTAGCAAAGAGTCTTAGGTGTGAATACCACAACAACATAGTGCAATAGTGTAAAATTTAAGAGAACAGAATATAAGAATAAATGAGATTAGTACGCTCTTTCAAGGCAGCTAAACCGGTTAGTAACAGATTTAGTGTACTAGTCGACGTCGATGATTCATGTGAAATGTCTCCGGTGGCACATGTCAGAAAAATTGAATCAAAAAATTATTTACCGTCTAAAAATAATATCAGTGCACAAGCATTTTGATAGTAAACTCATCCAAAAGAGTAAATTTAAACAATGAAACCAAACGTATTGTACCGATTAATGGCAGCGCCATTGCAACAGTTGAGGACGGAGCAAACGAAAACGCTTTTGTAAGCTAATAATTCTTACCTATGTTTATCAGTTACATTAATAACCAGAACTATACATTAATTATGATTTCGAATTTATTCATCAGGAGCTTACTGAATTGCCATAGTCATCAACAAAATTGAAATACAAATTTTTATAAAACATTACAAAATTTTCTATGGAATTTATTAAAATTATAAGAATATAAAACTTTTTTATGATTTAATGTTAGACATACTGTACATACCTTATGTATATATATATATAATTTCTAAATGCCTTCATGGATTGCATATGATTACGAACTGTACTGGGCTACACAGAGCATTAATCGAACTGCGGAGTTCTAGAAGTTCATTAATTATTTTTCTCACGTGCCAACCAGTTTCTTTTACTATCTCTCTTATTGTTTTGTACTCATATTCTTGATATGTTGTATTCATATTTTGTTTGCTCTGCTTTGTTTTATTTTATTTATCATTGTATACATAATTTTCTTTACTCATATGTTGTATCCATATTTTGTTTCTTATATTCGTATTCTTAGTGTGATATGTAACATATTCTTTGACTTGTCCTATTTCCTCAATAGAGGACTAATGGATCCAATAAATCTTATCTTATCTTATCTAGCACAGTCAGCACCATATAACCACGACTTGTCGAAAATTTACGATGACAATTTTTTCCAATGAGTCCTGATCTTGTAAATTTAGCCACGTCTGAAATTTAAAACATCAAAAGTGTGGATATTAATCGTAATATTCAAATCGACTGATCGAATCTTGTAGAACGAGATTTGATAAATGTAAGTCCAAATAAGCATGTTTTTTATTATAATCCTAAAAATTTTATTTGCTCTAAAACTTAGGCGTAGTGTTTAGATATATATATATGTCTTCGCTTTCCTTTCTGGAATTATTTTAATTCTTTTAACAAAGTTGAAATAAATTCTTTGAAGAACTCATGTAAGCCTAAATAGCACCAGGGTAACTAACGGTAGGAAGAAAATCGTTTTCTTATGTCCTGCGGATGCCGTCGTCATTGTATACATCAGCTTGTCTTATGGCCTTCCCGTAACAAGCTAGGTGCCAACTCGAGTCTCTAACGTCTCATCAACTTGCATAGATACATAATTGATAACTTGGAGAAACCGACTGACGTACTAGGTATGGGAGTCTCTGATCGTAAAGGTCAGATTATGCACTTAAATCAATATTTATTTCATGACATTAACCCCATCATCGCCTTATTAATTATCGAAAAAATTGTCCTGTAAAATAGGAGTTAATGACAAGCACATGGTCCAAAATTTTCTGTAACACGTTGTGGTGTTACTGTTGTTTCCACCGACAATATAACTTTAAAATAATAAGGAAATTATAAATGAAAGAATAGTTAACATTAATATAATGATGATAAGATTGAAACTGGTAATACAATATAAAATTACTTAGAAAAGACTAATATAACTCAAATTAAAAGTTTCAGTAAAAATAATTTTACGAATAAAATGTATTATTAATTTGGCTATGTCGGTAGAGCAAAAAGAATCTATGCAGCTCCTAAACGGCTGCTCTCGGGAACGCGGTGAAAAACGATTTTAATGAAATAAAAACCACCGCGAATCAAACGATAATGGTTTTCAAGGAAAACCCGGGTAAATGCCGTTACCTGATGTTAACGTCTGGTGACGTCATTCTTCGTTTTTATTTGTACGCCTGCTGCTCCTTTGCCGTCTTCTTCAGATTAAGATCCTCTAGAGCCTCTCCTTTAGATTAAATCCGCATCAAATGTTTTCTTTTTATATTCTGTACTCCCACCAAATGAATCTCTTCTCCATATGTGGAAAAACTAAATTTTAATACGTGTTGCTTGTTCTGCGACTGTTCGTCTCTGCTCCTCTCTCAGGCAGCCTCCCTGCACCAACAGCTCAACAATACATTCCAGGCAGACTCTGCACTATTGCTCAACAATCATCCTAGGCAATAATGTGCCATAATCTGCGAGGTTTCACCCTGACGTGACCTTGAACATTCTTACTTTCGTCATATACGCGACTCGGTATAATATTAAACTAAATTATTTTTGCTTTATCGATTCTATGTAGGGGACATGAGTCACCACAACTTCCTTTCAGCGTTTAATGCAATTGCACCACTAAAACTGACCGTTAATGGAAATAAACCACGAAAACGCTGGAATCCGAATTCACGTGAAAAACTTTGTGTTTTGCTTGTAAAAAACAAACTACCTCATGTCCCCAGTTTATAAACTATTTGAGATTATACTAGAAGACTTACAAAAACGTTATTGTCGCCGATCGATAATAATATTTTAGATAAAAAATAAGAACCACGAGGAATGTAATAAATTATACTTCCGGAAAACAAAGATCTGAAAAGAAGAAAATCTCTATTTTTCAAGGCAGCGAAATCGTTAAAAATACAGAAGCAGTTTCGTCGTTTAAACTTTATTTTGCTAATGTTCATAAATAATATCTGCATAACATTGCGATACCTAATGGCAGCTCCGTTCAAAACCTCCTTCAAAATACCAAAAATGAATTGACCATTTAATATTTTTATTATCTCGTATGAGGGATGAGGAATTAAATATAAAAAATAACAAAATGTTCTACCTCTAACGATATGTAAGGGATTTACAGTAAACTTGTTAAGAATTGCGCTAAAGCAATAGCAGAACCAATTCAACACACAATAAATTTTTGTTTCTTAACGGGAAAATATCCAGATTCCTTGAAAATAGCGAAAGTAATTTCGTTATATCAGAAGGGTATGCGTACTAATATTTCGGAATATCGACGTATTTCTTTGCTCCCAATTTTCTCTAAAATACTAGAGAAAGCAATTCTACTGAGGAATGTAAACGTCCTAGAAAAACATAAAATCATATGATGAGAACAACATGGCTTTCTCAAACAAAAATCTACCAACAGCGCCATAAACAATTTCATATAATCGGTCCAAAATTCTCTTGAAGGCAAATTGAAAGTAACAGAGGTATTTTCAGATCTCTCCAAAGCTTTCGTTATGGTTGATCACAAAATTTTACTGTATAAATTAGAATTCTACGGTGTCAGGGGAAGTGCTACCTTACTTTTAAAATCATATCTTATAAATTATCAGCAAAAAGTCTCCATAGACAACAATGACGGGAATATTTATGACTCCAGTTGGATAAGAATAACTAGAGGGGGCCCGCAGGGGTCGATTCTAGGACCAATGCTTTTTCTTTTGTAGATTAATGATCTACCTGATTGTATTAAACACATAAAATTACGCCGGTGACACGAACTTAGTAACAACAGGCAGGGACGACAAAACACTTCTTATTAATGTCGATAACGCACTCAAGACACTGAATGTGTTGTTCAGTGCAAACAAACTGGTTCTGAATTTACAGAAAAATTTGGTAACAACATTGCTGAATTAGCAAACCAAACAACTGATTATGCATCATTTCTGGAGATTCAAGTTGATGGAAAGTTACGGTGGAAGGAACATATTCAGGCACTCTCAAGTAAATTCAGTTGACTCTGTTACTTCCTCTGTTTATTAATGCAACAAGTAGATACTTTAACTGGGAAAAGGTATATTATGCATATTTCCATTCTAATATGTGTTATGAAATTAAGAGCTGGGGACTTGCTTCTCGTTCAGAGAAAATTTTTAAACTACAGAAACGTGCGATCCGAATACTATGCGGCATAAAATGTAAAGAAAACTGTAGACCACTCTTCAAAACTCTTTGAAGTTTAACATTACCTAGTGCATACATTCTATAAACCCTTAAATATGTCAAACGTAATGGAAATCTATTTGATACCAACGTGGAATTGCATGATTATAAAACCAGAATCCGCACGACTTTACGAAAAAAGTATACATTACTCAGGTATAAAGCTATTCAAATGCCTTCCTCTAAGCATAAAAAGTTTAGATATTTGCGATATTTTTTAAAAAAATACAAAACTCTACTTATTAACGTCGCGTATTACTCTGTTAATGAACTGTAAATCGTTCTGAGCCTAGAAACTACTGGTTATTTTAACAAGTTATTTTAAGGACTGGCAAAATAAATTTATCTTCTTTGTTTATCCACCTAAACTCTGAACAGCCAGATAGATACTTGTGAAGTGATATGTATATGACATATGAATATTCTTACTATTACATTACATATAATATATGTATTATTTATTTTTGTAATGTGTTAGAATTAATAGTTATGTACAGTATTTACTGTATTATTAATCGTATTATATTTGTAAAATGTAGCATTTTAACTTCCTCATAAGAGGACTAACGGAATTAATAAATCTAAATAAACATTAGAGGTGGTATATTACCTATATATTATTACTGAATATGCTGATAATACCGTTTTTGGTAATTTACATAATTTTTGTGAATCCTATTCCCGCTCTTAATGAATAACAAAAAATAAATCTATCATATTTGAAGAAGCATTCATAGAGATTTAACAATTTGATGCGTTGGGGTATCGGGAAATACGGAGAACTACGAGGTTCAGATTGATGAGGATGTAGGGGAGGAATAAATTTGATTTGACTGCAAACTGTAGTCAAATGGGTTTGATCATAGATATGCAGAAGAAGGACTAGATGAAGGTAACATCAGTCAAACTGAGAAATAAATTCAACTCCAGTTCACATTAGGAAACTGCTCTGGAGACGGAACCTGCTGTAAACCCTTTCATGTTCTACGATTCAAAGAGATTGGTGCTGGCTTACCGTCTTTGTGGTGAGGGTATCTTGTATCATAGGCAACTGGCGGTTAAACCTAAAGCAGAGGAGAGTAATAGCAGTGATTCTTGAGTCCTGTTAATTTACCTCCTCGTTTATAACTGATGTCTTGTATGCAAGCTATTTTCTTTACCTCAACCGTAATATATTACTTGTTACATAACTAACGTCATGTTCATAACCTTTAAAAAATATCAGCTAGATTCCAGACTTGAAATACTGATATTTTTGAAAATCCCTTGTAACTTTCTGTCTCTCTGTAGGTTTCTGTCAAACTCGAGATATCGCCAAAAACCCACAGCATGGTCGAAACTGAAAAAGCCTCGACCACACCAGAGCGCTTATCATTTCCAAACGTTCCAAAATGATCTTGAATTCATGATTGGGGGGCATGTTGTTGTGTATGTACTCTGTGAACGAGAACAAACTATCCCCAGTATTTTTCGTTGTTCGCACAAAAGTCGATACTTAAAAGGATCCTTGCGTTCGTGTGCTTTCAGTACGAACAATCCTGCAATCTTCCTTCTTTAACAAAATGCACACAAGTGACACTAGTTTGTAATGAATGGTTGATTGTTAATTTAAACCATTATGCTGAAATAATGTAATATTAGGTAGAAGATCAAGACACCAAATTACTCCATTTTGAGCATATTTACTGTTGTAGATTTCGGCCAAAAGCCATTCTCAACTGTATATTACTTCCATACAAAATGTATGGGTAACATAATTTTTTTATTTGGACACACGAAAAATATATGGCGATGTTATCAATCGAAATGCTATGTTTCAAAATATATACCCCGGGTAGACACCCAGGAAAACTGCATTCATCAAATTTAACCGAAAAATCTACATTCACTAACATCAAATCTATATAAAATACTGATGAAATATTAATTCTGTAATTATTTTCTAAATTTTCCATGGTTCCCTAATTACACAAAGCTATTTTGGTTGCTACATTACCGTATGATTTAGTGTACGTATTCCACATGGAAAAGTAACACTTTTTAGAACTCTGAAATGATTTTTTGATGTACGATCTTCCCGTGTCCTTTAATGAAGCTTCAAATAGCGTCGCGCCTCCTTAAAGTAGAAAGATGCTTACTTAGATGAATCGTAAAATAGGTATTATAAGCTGTAAAAGATAATTTTACTAAATTAAATACAAGACTATACTTCTTTTTGTAAGAGAAATATTGTTCCCTTTTGATTTATTTTTTATCAAAAATACCAACACTGCTTCCCTTTTAGTGTATTTATATTGTACAGAGTTAGGCTCACGTGTAAATAAACAGTAAGTGATATACATACATGTATTTAGGAAAACAATGCTTTACAGAAACACATAGTAAGAGAGACTTTCACGCTGCTACATACATCACAACTAAAAGTCATTGAACATTATAACTACAAAGATATTACCCTTGCAAAGATAAGGCAGATATTGTGCATGTTCCAACAATTTACGTGCAGCTGGAAAAAAATATCGTTATTTTATTTGTGATACTTTATTTCTGTTTGACACACTGAGGGATAAGAGTATCAGGTATGGAGATATAAATTACATCGCACTTGGAGTTACGATTATATTTGCATGGTATTTTTTTGGGGGGGTTAACAGCTACATGATTAGATCGCTCATGGATCAGGTGACTCCGAGAGTGTAAGTACGGTGCATTCATCACATGACGAAACATAGCCTGAAGACGGCGGCAGAAAATGGCCGCAGAATCGTTGTGTTCTTTTAAAAACCTGACCCGGTTAGTTAACCGTGAAGATTTCATCCGAATTTAATTATGTTTATATTACAAAATTTATTTATTTAAAAGGGGGTTATCAATAATAACGGGTCGATGTTGAAATGGAAAATCAAGCTGTGTGTGAGGTATTAACGATTTTCTTTCTTTGAAAGGACATACATGGGCCGCTACTGAAAAAATCCTATACAAGGTTACTAAGTGATGTATCATTTCTTTTTTTATTCTCTTGTTTAACGTTCGATCAACCTATTCGGTTCTTGGTGATTGTAAATAAAACCTATCATTTCTTGTGAAACTTAAATATGTCATTTAAAAAAACAAACCTAATATTTTAATTGAATTTTAGCATGATAATTTCAGAAGCACTTATCAGACAGTATAACTCAACAAACTCACAGTAACTAAGATGAATGACTTCGTACCATTGACTAAGGATGTATTTCTTTCCATTACTTTTATTTTAAATTATGGATGTTGATTTATTATTTATAATAAAATTTCGTCAACAGTAATTTCAGGCAGCACCTTTCTTATAATTTATTACAGATGAAAGCCGGCGCTTTCAATCCGGTCCTAATACAGAAAAAAAAACTAAAAATTGTGATTAATGTCAATTGAAGTCCAATAGCATATCCTTTTTTCATTTCCACAAAACTTCTTGCACTTCTAAAAAAGCAAAAACTTGGAAACGTCTTCCGTCAGAATTGCTGACTTGTCAGGCTTTTGGAGTGTTAAAGCTCAGATAAACAATGAATACTTTTAATAAAATTCACGACCAACTCTGTAAGAAGTTCATATTTATCTCACGATGATTTGTTATATGTAACACCGAAACAAGAAAATTAAAACTGTTTATCTGTAGGTAAATGAGTAAAAAGAACCTGCCAGCCTTTGTGCTTTAGAGAATCGCATCGCTTCCTTGTAGAACACAGGTCCCAGGCTCCCAAATCGAGTATCCCTTACAATAAAAATAAGATCCCCAAAAAAGATTAAAGTTGTAGTTAATGACTTGGCTGATGATGCAAATTGCTGATGTTGAAGTTATCAGTCCTTATACTGGTCATATGCAACCCTTAATGATAATATATCCTGCGCGAGCCTTTTCACTTCTACACGTGATACAATAACCTTATCGTGTCATCAATTAAAGATAATGAATGCTAATTTCTTAATCATTGTTTTTTATAATCAATATGATTGCAAAATAAGTTTGTTTTTTATATCAGTTATTCAGTAATTTACCAGTATGACAAAAAAGTCAATATAAAATATTAAGGCGAAAATTAAAAAATGCTCCTTGAAGAAATTATGTTTTAAGCGTTTATATCTGTATAATGTTGGAATAAACTGTAACAAAGAAAGACCGTTCTTATATTTTAATGTTATATTAAGTAAAACATTTGGTTTCTAAAGTTGAGGATGGGAATCCCTAAGAGCCTCCGTCGCAAAAACGAAAGTTCTCTCACATCCCCAGAGACCAGCCTGGCGCCGAGGTGCGCCGAGCTCAACTTGTTAAAGAATGCAACCTTGCAGGACATTCTAAGCCCAGGGCTAAGCTCCCTTCCACACTGCGCAAGAGCAAGAGAAAACCAATGAAGTAAATCAGATCTCGGCTATTAGCAGTATATTCAGGGACGTGAAATGAAAAGCCTATACTTTGGCCTCTGCCATACTTCATTTCTGGACTAGACTTCCCCAGCCGAAAACAATTAATTGAAATAATATTCGCGGCGCCCCTGAAACACAACCGCGACGTCCTGGGGAATTACTAGTCCATACAACAATGAGGTTAGTTGTATTTTCAATGTGAGTGAAACGTTTTAAAAGAATGAAACTAAAGAAGACATTTTTAAACGAAAAGTTGCGCATAAAATTCATAAAATAAAAACAAACCACAGATCTCGTAGGAAAATGAACCAGTCTCCAAAATGTATTTACACAGAAAATCAATTACAAGAATCTGCTATTGAATCAAGTTTTCTAGTAGCAAAAGGGAACACTCAATCTCAAAAATTTGGATGTTTGTGATTTAAAGCTTACAAAACCTGAACATAAAACTTCAATTAAAATAAATATTGCCCAATTAATATAAATTATAAATACTAATTTAAATGAACAGTTAATAAATCAATCAGAATCGGTCCAA
Source organism: Eucriotettix oculatus (assembly GCA_034510155.1). Lineage (NCBI taxonomy): Eukaryota > Metazoa > Arthropoda > Insecta > Orthoptera > Tetrigidae > Eucriotettix > Eucriotettix oculatus. Next base: position 104,859,255 of record CM067377.1, on the reverse strand, counting down.
TTTTATGCAATTGTTCTTGACGAGAGTTCAACATAAAAGTTACTGCTCAATTGTTAATTCATATCAGATGTATCACTGAAGATACTCAAATTTCTAAAGAACTTTTGTCAATTGTTCCTATGAACAGAAACCAAAGGGAGAAGATATTTTCCGAGAGTTTGAAATTTTTTGAGCTGAATATTTAGGAAGATATTAAAGAAGAAGATAGAGAAATTGAAATGGAAAAAACAGACTGGGTTTAGATCAGGAAGGCTGTACTGAGTGGATGTGGTAATAGCCATTTTATTTCCTCAAAATGTGAAGAATTCCCCATATTGGAGACACTCAGTTCAAGTAAATACAAAGGCGCCAGAGAACGTGCCAAAAACACCGTTTGGTGACTTAAAAATCTGGTACTGGAGTCCAGTTTCTTGACCCCGGGAATTTTGTAAGGTGCATCCCTTTCCAGAAATTAGGGTCAAGTTCTATTTTTATTGAAGGTTGAGGGCGAGGTGTTCTGCCATGCATCGCAAGGTGAGGTGAATGAAGGAGATGACCTGCGAGAATGGATGAAAGAAATTTCAGAAGTTGGGCACGGAGAATTGAACAAGTAAGATGTCAGGAGAGTGAGTGGTAGTTAAACTACGACACTAGAGAAATTCTCAGTCAGGAACGAGCTTTGACGTAATCAGGCGGAAAGAAAACTAGGAATCTTGCTGGCATAATAAACGGAAGATTGTTCCTACAAGTAGGTGGAGTCCAGTCCAAGTAATTTCCCAGAGCCCAGCAACGAGCTACAGAGGCAACTAGAATTTGTGGAAGACGGAACTCAAGATACCGCAGTGGGCAAAGGACGAAGCTGCTTACGACCTACAATAAATCTCAGGTGTGTTTGTGCCAATATCTAAAAGCGCGTGATGATTTCTGCATGATAAGTCCACATCCAACCACTCCGTTTATTATAAGGTCTAAATAAGATCATCTGTTTACTACAATACAGTTGATAGAGAAGAAAACTGCAAATAACCAGGAGATACATCTTCTACACATAGACCTTCAAAATGCTTAAGAAAGAATACCGCTGGAAAATTTATGGGAAACCTTGGAAAAAACAAATGTAAATGCTAACTTAATAAACGCCATTAAGTAACTATACCAAAACTCCACGGTTAGAGTAAAAATACGGGACTCATTATCAGAACGTATAAAATTTACAAAAGACCTAAATAAAGCGTGCTACCTATCTCCTATACTATTTATAATATAAATAAAAAAACAAAATGGGATGGAGTAAAAAAATGGATGAGTAAAGAATAATGGGAATCTCACCCACTAAATGAAAACACTTTAAATACTCTTTTCTTTTCTGACGATTAGATAGTCCTAGCCCAAGGCCATGACACAATATCCTTACACTAATGAGCGATTTCGAGCAGCGAATCGATTCCTTCAATGCTGTAACGCGTACGACTTGCGTTACACGTGTAAGGAATAGAAAGTTTTGAATGAAATTATTCACTGAAAAGAAACTATATTTACTTTCACATTAATCCATAACTCCCGCCGGGTTTTCCTTTCTATGTAACCCTTTAAAAAACCAGATTCGACCTGATACAGGTATCTGTGTGAGTTAACTCTCGCAGGTATTTATCCCCAAACTTAATGCGGGGCTCACCCAACTATGCTGGAAATACTTCGTACTCTCTCTGGTTTTTTTAAATTTCTCACATGCCTAGGCATCTTCACTATTCCAGGAGGTGTATGTACTGGGGTCGAAGATCTTGAGCATACGGTAAGAGTTGTCCACAGATCCCATTAGATCAGTCGACTACCGGCCTTCTAAAAGGTGATGCTGCGACACCACAGCATACTCGTCTCCCGTCATTCGGGAGGCTATAAGAATGGTACCCAATAGCCCAACCTACCTGATGCAGGTTTATTAAGGTTTTCCCGCATCTCTTTTGGGTGAAACACGGGGTAGGATCCATAAACTATGGCCCGGGGGCTGTACCTTTCACATCCCCCTTTTTCTATGCCCTTCCTACTCTATTAAAGGGGAGTTTCTTGTTTCAAGATCATCCTTATGTAGCCTATTATCCAAAAAAAGGGTTCTATCATAAACGTATGGAATTCTGAGACCTCTCTCTCACTAACTCACTCACTCGCTCGCTCACTCATTCACTCACTCAAGAGACATAGGCAGACTGATAGAAACAAAATTGTGGCATACATATAAACGGAAGATGAAATGTAGAAGTCACTTACAATTCTCGACGCCGTCTCTGCTTGGAAGACGCTTCCGCGGACCCGCGAAGCTAAACTCGAATACCGATCGTAAATTAGGCTGAGTCCTCACTCTCGCACCTAGAGATACTTCTCCACTCTTTCACCCTGTCCTCCGCCACGTACGTAAAATGGTCGGAGCCGTAAACGTTCAAAGCCTCCCATGCAAAATAACAATTTACTTAACTGAATTCCTGAAAAACTCAATACACGCGCTTCAATGCAATGGATAAAATTTTATCTACTGTCCCAAAATCCATTTTCTGTGAATCTAGATGACGTTACCATTGATATACAAGTAGAAATATTTAATTTACAATGGTACTCTGGTGAATTATCGAGATCGGCAAGAAAATTAGTGTAATTTTAAAAGCGATTCCATAATGAAGAAGTTGTAAAATTTTAAAAATTGCCAATAATTAGTACTTTTCAAATCGACTTGTATCATTAAACGTTTTCTTTTATGGGTTTTAGTAAAAGTACCTTATGTTCAAAGTGGAATAATTTACGTTTGGAGGCTGAGTTAACTCTGCAGTAATCGCGCACATTTTTCCAACAAGATTAGTCGTGTGGTCTGCATTTGTATGCTATTTCTAATTGCGACTAGTGTAATACTTTTATTTCACATGAATTTAAATAGAATGCTTATTGAAAAAAAATTGAGCTCCAACCAATTTATTTCTGGTATTACATCACACGAATCACCTAGGAACGGAAATAAAATTTACTATGTTGTATGCACGAGTACGCATTTCAAAATTACGTGCATTTTCATCCAATGTCATTTTGTCTTTTCCCAGACAAAAAGTTCTATAAATGTCTTCGGGAGCTTCATAATCGGTTAATTGGCAATCTTCCAATAAATTATCTTCCTGATATTTTATATCCCTTCCACAATATCATACTCCACGTCATTCTTATCTGCATCGTAATCTAAATAATCCTCTTCTTCACTTTCCATTTCGCCGAACCATCTTAGTCACGCTTTTGGATCACGAATTGTGTCCGTGTGACGTATTTTTTATGTCAAAAGGCACGCGTAGAACAGACGTGTTTGTCTTGAAATTACTGACGCAACCTCACTGATGCAAGCCTACAAGCATACTAATAGTCTTAGAGGAGATATTATCAACGGCTAATTGAAAAGGCGCTTGCGCGAGTTGTACGAATTTTCTTAAATTTATTCATAAGTAAATTACGTAAAAACTTAAACCAAAAACACTTCTATTGAACATAATTTTAATTTCAATATTTCGTTTTCTTTCCAATCTGACTTGGGACGAAACTGTTGGTCACGCGTGCCTATTTCTAGGGTTGGTTTAGAGTGTTCTTGGAGACTTCAATCACGTAACAGCAGATACAGTTTCTTTTACATTCAACAAAATTATAATTGATAATAAATACTCTCCTCATCAACCAAACTTTGCAACTAATTACTAAAATAATTTAATTCACAACTATTATAGTAAATATCAATACCTTCTAAACTCGTCACATATTAATTCGAAGTAATGTAATATTATGTAATAACTATATGTGTCAATATTTGAATTTATTCGTCACGGCATAATGAATCAACCAATTAAGATTCATAACACATAAATTGTTTTTGCAAATTGCAGGCATATCTGGTATATCCTCAATAACAGCAATCAAAGTTCTGTACTATCATTTAAGGTTATCAACCACATCAGTTGAGCTGACGTCATAAATTCCTGTATCAAATTACCGATGTTCTGAGATTCAATTACGAACTACTATGTCGAAGCTGCACCGTCATTGTGAGACAAAATTAACATCGTACCCACAGCACATGCTAGGATAGTGTATGAGCATTATGCATCGGCTTGTATTATAAGCAGATATATAGACGAGTAGCATATTTTATTTCGGATTACGTCCTCTACCCTGAAAATACTTCCTCCCAACAACAGTCTCTCAAAGGATTTGTCATGCCACTGAAACTATATTAGGCCAGTATGTCGCCAGTCCTAAATTATTGTGTTCTGCTGATTATATTAATTATTCACAAACATTGATAATTCTGTTATCATCACTATAATATAATTAATAGAAAGAGGAATATTTGCCCGAACCTGAAAATATTTTACTCTTATTAATTTTAGTTAGTCAATTCAAAAAAGCTTGTAAATGACGCCAACTTCACGAGTAACTGTCAATCTGTAGCCTGGCAGATTGTTGCTCACGTCTGACGGTTACAAGTGTTCACCATTTTAGCTCGCAAGTGTGCATAATAATTTTAAAGGAAATTTATTTTAAATTGTAAATTTTAGTAATTTATTTAACGCAATAATAATAAAATTAAAAAAAGAAGCTTCATCTAACTATATAAATAAAAGACTATGTATGCTTTCTATTTAAAAAGAGACGGGCTTCGTGAAGGCATCCGTTATGGTGGCACTCCTCTATAATAGCATAGGAATGGATAGGAAAGGGGGATGTGGAAGGTAGAGCAAGGTAGCCAAAGGTTTGACTGTAGTTTAAGGATCACATTCGAAGAATCACCTAAACGTCATTCAAGATAACTCTAGAGGAACCTGCATTGGGTAGATCGGGCATTTGTGTTCCTACCGCGCCCTTCCGAAAACTTGAGACAACATTTGCCTTTGCCAGATTTGGGGATCAACTGACCGACTAATCCAGTGATGGGCAAACTATGGCCCGATGTGGCCAGATGAGGCCCGCGCCTTATTATTCCTAATCCGAAAAATATAAAAAGAATACAGGCTATAAGAAAAATAAATATTTTCCTCTTTTTTCCTCTCTTTGGTTACATATCAGTGACGACATTCAAATTTATTGACATATCTTAGATATTGGAATGCTGACAACGGAGCCTACCTCCTCCACCTCAGACCTGTCTTAGCCCTGTCGGTTTGCTAGTTTTACTCTGCATATAAGAAAACTTTTAGTAATCTAAGCAACGTAAAGTTGATTCCGAGTGACGTATTTTCAAAGATGAATGGACTTGGAACTTCTTTTTAATAGTTTTAGGGATAAACCACAAGGTCTCATCTGAAACGAAACTGTAGCAGTCTACAAATAATATAAACATTTCACGAGACTTGAACTCTAAGTACAACAATGCCAAGGTTAGAGCCATGTCCGAAAAAGAAATAAATCAAAAAATCTACGAAAAAACCATCATGTCACCAAAGTAGTTTTAAGAAAGGAAATAGTTCTCAGCAAGCTACTACACATACAAGTTTTGTTGTAGCATATAATGTTGCTAATAGTAACAAAGCTGTCTCTGATGGAGAGTTTGTTAAACACTGCATGCTCAAAGTTTGCTATATGTTATTTCCTGACAAAAGAAAATATTTAGAAACAATAATCTTATCTCGGAAAACTGTGACTTTTGGAATCGAAGCAATAGATAAAAACATATTATCAAGGTTGGAATCAAAGACTGAAGCATTTAAATTCTGCTCAACTGCTATGGATGAAAGCTGATATTGCCAAGTTACTACTATTTGTAAGAGGAGTTGACGAAAACTTTTTGATTACAGAGGAACTTGTATGCATGTGATCGTTGAAAGGAGCTATAAAAGGTTCAGATATTTTTCATGAATCTATGGAAGTAATTTCATCTTTGAAAGTACCTATAAATTGCATATATAGTATAACAACAAAAGAAGCAAGAAATATATCAGGGAAACAATATAATTTTTTTGGAATCTTTAATGAATAATATTCAGACAACAATATTATATTTTTACTTCGCATTATACATCAAGACGCCTTGACTGAATTTGCTTTGAATATGAAACCTGTGTTTGGCTTTATTGTGAAGCTGGTCAATGCTTTTCGATCTCGAAGGCTTGTTCAGAGACAATTTCGGGAGTTTCTAGAATCGATGCAATCTGAGTACTCTGATATATTGTACTGCTCGAAAGTAAGGTGGTTTAGAGCAGGACGCGTCTTCCGGCTAGTTTTGCAGCTGAAAGACGTAATAGTGACATACTTCCTTGAGAAACAGGAGTCTGTAGAGTATAAAATCTTGGAAGATACGATATGGCTTTCCGACTTCACATATTTTACAGATCTTCTCTCTGCCAAGTTGAATGTCAAGATGCAAGGCAAAAATCGATATAACGATGATGTCTGGTGCCATGTCAAATGTTTCAAACTACAACTAGTTCTATTCGCGAATCTAAATGAGGTTGAATTCAACAGCCCCGGTGATGAAGGAAAAATTTAAGAGTTACGAAGATAGTCTCAGAAAACTCCATGGTGAATTTGAACGAAGATTTAAATACTTCTCTGTCATTGAAAAAGACTTTGAAATTTTGAGTATGCCTTTTAAGGGAACTGGGAAACAGTGAAACCGGACTTGAAACTTGAATAGATTGAAATACACTGTAACACTCAATTAAAACAGTTGTTTCTCAATGTTCCAAAATTATAGTTTTACAGGTCCTTGTCGAAATCCATTTTCTCAAATCTAGTATCTCATGCCCATGATATGTTTGCTTCATCATATATATGTGAACGGGTGTTTTCTACAATAAAACTTCGAAAGAGCTGGCTTAGAAATAGACTGACAGAGTGGCACATAACTTCTCTTCTAAGAATAAGTGCATACCAGTTCGAACCAAGTTATGAGAAAATTTTAGAAATTCAGTCTCAGTTTCAGTCATCACATTCTCCTTCATAATCTTTCAGACATTTATAGGGTTTAATATAAAAATAAAAGAATTTGGTAAAACTTATCATTGTTATATTTTTCCTTGTCTCTGATCCTCTCTTTAAAAGGTTTTCCCATCACTGGACTAGTACAATGGGATCAACGAAGAACTCTTACCGTATGCCCAACGTCTCTGACAACTAATCGATATCGTTTTGACTTTGAAAGACTTGATTAAAATACTTGGTCTGTTGTCGAGGGGGGAAGAAAATTCAGTAGGATGAAATTAGCGTCCTTGTACCCCTCTGGATTTTCTTATTCATTTCTTCCAATGTACGCTTTATATACCGTGCCTCAATCAGCTACACTGCGACTTTTACAGTTTGTCCCCCATGCGTTAATCAAGAAGGGCGAAGTCGTGTTAATAAACTAGTCACCCAGGAGGCTTCTCGGAAGGGTGTACACTCCTACCTCTTCTACGTTGGTGTTTGCTGAAATTAATGAGAAAATAATAAACCCACATAGCCATCTTTTATATTTTTGAGAGAAAAGCTAAACCCGTATTTTTTACAGGCAACAAAAAATTATTTTGAATTTTATAAGAATTCTTTTATATGTCGATATTCACCAAGATACGTTATTTAATTCATACACTGTAAACAAATGGTTATTTCTCTATCCAGTCTCATGTAAGTAAAATATCAGATGCAATATATATTGTAATGAAAAACGCAGATTTTGGTTATATCGTGGCATTGTGAGGCGCAGTTCGGCCTACAACGAAAGAAGTTTTGTGCGCGACAAGCGAGGCCAACAACAATGTCGAATTGGCTGAAAGCGGGTGAATCCCCGATGGGGATCCCCGCGGGAAACTCCCTGGCGGGTGTAAAAAAATGGTGGAGTGTGAAAAAGACCGATGGTGGGGAACCCCGGAGTTTTGTGAAATAAACTGCTGGCAGGGGGCCCCGTAATTTTGTGAAGAACCGATGGCGGGGGACCCCGGAATTGTGTGAGAGGAGCGATGGCGGGGAACTCCCGGGTGAGAACTTAAAAGGGGAGCCGTTGGGTGGCTCAGAGAGCAGATGAGTTGCGGAGAGGACGGACGACGGATCAAAAAGGCAGATGAGTTGGGGAGAGGACGGACGACGGATCTGTCAGATGGTGTCAGAGATCAGATGAGTTGGGGAGAGGACGGACGACGGATCTGTCAGATGGTGTCAGAGAGCAGATGAGTTGCGGAGAGGACGGATCAGTCAGTGAAGAGATGAGTTGCGGAGAGGACGGAGAGAGCAAATGACGGGTTGGACCTGGTTCATACTACCTTCATCGGTGTAACAAACCTACAAGACGTCAGAGAAACGCGGAAACATTCGTGAAGTTGAATGTTTATAGGCCCAGTAATTGTGGGTAAGTTCTTAAAAGCTGTGAAACTTGCTCATTGTGCTGATTGAATAAATTTAAATGATTTATTTTCTATTTTCAGTAACTGCATACTCCACTTCTCGAGAGACCCAAAATCCCCTGAGATATTGTTTCATGTAATCACTGTAAATTGCTAAATATAAAATTTTCAAATTGATTAAAATTTGTTCAATCCCTGAAAAGGATATATATATATATATATATATATATATGTGTGTGTGTGTGTGTGTGTGTGTATGTGTGTGTGTATGTTGTAACGGGAAATCCGGTTGACTATTGGAGACTGTGATCTCTGCCAGAGAACGAAGAACTCCAATCGCGCCTTCGCTGGCGTTTTTCAACCAATCGTTCCCCTTAATGCAAATGAACTTGCGGCTTTAGATCTTTACGGACCGTTACCAAGATCTTCTTTCGATAACCGCTATATCTTGGTCGCAATCGACGTGTTTTCAATATTTGTACAAGTGTTTCCTATACGCAAAGCGACTTCTGTCAGCTGTTTTCGCTGCCTACAAACTTTTATCAAGTTGGCAGGGCGTTGCAATAGAATCCTTACTGAGAGCAAAACCCATTTTCACTACACCTCATCACCCACAATCCAATCCAACTGAGCGCGTCATGCGCGAACTATCACGTTTATTTCGTGCATTTTGCTCCTCTGCACATACTCACTGGTACCGGTTGATTCCTCAAATCAACGTCTGGTTGAATGCCATTCCGCACGAATCTACAGGTGTTTCTGCACACGAGGCGCACTTCAATAGACCTTCAAATCATTTGTGGCCCGAAGTTCTACGTTCCTTGTTACCGTTTCTAGGGCATAAACCACAATCCCACGATACTACATTGTTGAGCTCAATTTGGCCGCTCATCGGCGTGCCAAACAACAAAAGGCAAACATATAATTTCGAAGTAGGCCAACTGGTTTAACCCGTACTCCTCGACTTTCGGACGCTTGTAAAAAGCAATTTTCTAAATTTTTCCATCTCTACACTGGACCTTATCGAATCCCTTCGATCCGAGTACCTAACGCTGCGTGTCTTGTCGACCTGCAGGGTTGTGAGAAAGAATGTTACAATTTTGTTAACCTCAAACCCTACGTTTCAACAATGTAATGCTTCATGTTCCTATATCACTTGTGACAATTTCTGTCGTTTCTACTTTGTTCTGTCATATTACTGTATTTTTTCTGTACACTTTACTGTTTACTTATTTTTCTTCGTATATGTTCCTTATATACTCCGTTCAGGTGGGGGAGTATGTAACGAGCCGTTCCATTTGCTGCAGAATTTCACGTTTTTCTTTCTCATATTTTATTTTAATTTAACGGCTAGTAAAATATTTTTGTGCCCGGCGACGTTCATTGTTTAACGTGTTTTCAGTTTGTTGGAGATATGTGGCAGGAACCTTGGTACAGGTTCCTTGCTGCATATACGATGCGACTTCTGTACCTCCACGACGCATTGTTGACCATCGGCCGATTATAGAAAACTTCAAGGACATAATATATAATTTATTATTAAAAATACGTTTTCTTCTAGCATTTATTTGCCGGGTAAATTAATAAATAATATTTTCAGCATTCTTGGGGTCATTAATTTTCGATCGGTGTATTCATCTCTCGCCAAAAAGAGTTTTTCCAAGTGCCTCTTTACTCTGTGACGCGCCATGTCTCGACTTTCTTTTTTTTTCTTAAAAAAAAAAGAAAGATAAGAGAGAGGGAGAGTCTGGCGTTGCACGTGAGACGGTGTGGACCGAGAGCCGGAGACATCTTGAGCCAACGGAGGGGAAACACGGTTTACTACACTGCGGTCTTCATCTTTAGTCCGTAGCCAATATCATCTCAAATTCTCCTGGCTGTCGCACTCTTGGTCCTTTGCCGGGCGGCGTTTCAGAGACGTGTTGGGGTTGGTGTTGGCCGTCATCTGATCGCTGCCCGCTTCGTCAACGCGACGCGACGCGGAGGGGAAGGACGCGATCTGGATTCCAGCTGTTAGAAGACCCATAACCAGGTGTTGTCTATCCTATTTACTACGTGTCTAATTTCCAACAGCGATCCGTATTTTGACATTGCCTGTATACTAACTGCTGAGAATTCAAGTGAATGCATGTTGCATGATCAGATTAACATTGCATTTTATATTTTGTGTCCTACTACAAAAGACAGATTCCAATATTATATTCGCACCTTGTTTAAATGTGTTGCTTTCTATATCTGTAAATACTCGTTTCTACCTAGATTCCCAATTTTTATGTTTGTGCATTAGAACTAAATGTTTTATAGCGAGTGAGATCTTTGTGATATCGAAGCTATATACTATATTATAAATATTTACTATTATACGATAATACACGTGTAAATTTACTATTATTTTATAAAATTTGTATGTTTTCACCTGAAAAATTCTTTTCATTCCCTTTATTTTATCATGTTTAGACTGATTGCTTACTTGTGAGGTGCACCTTGCAGGTTTGAATTGGCGATCCTGGGAGCCTATCGGCTATTTAGTTTCGGGTAAAATTACGAGGGTCGTGAAAGACCCTAGTGGACGTTATAATGTATATATAATCATGGATTTATGTAATTATATTCAAGTATTGGATCATGTTGGGTTCCATTTAATATTATTAATTACTTTTCATTTTGTATATTAGTTCATTATATTCACCACTGTTTCGAGGCCCAATAAAACGAACCTAGTCAAGTGTTTCGTTAAATAGCTGGTGCAAAAATAAAATAATTGTAAAATATAATTTCATTAATTGTCGCAACATTTAAAACACATAATTTCATGTTCAACGTTTTTGTAATTGTTTTATTTTTTATTATTTATTGTAAAATTTTTTATTATTCAAAATCTGTTGTCGTTTCTTAATATCCTGTCAAAGGTACTAAGATCTTCAAACTTCAGTTTAAATTTTGGGAATTTAAGACAAATTTTGTTAATTTAATGTCAATATATTGTCATTTAAAGTTACTTAAAATTTAAAATAAATAATTTCAAGTCTATTCCTTTTGATTAATTGAATATTACATGTATTGGCGCTCAACGTAAAGTAAAGGAAATTCTATAGTAATAATAATCTGATTTCGCACGATATATATATACATATAGGGTATAAAACATTAATTAATCAATAGCACAAATTATAATCAATTTTAAAAATTTTCATTTATTAATTTAAAGTGATTACATGGGCTTAATCTCAGGGGTTTTGGGTCTCTCGAGAGATGGAGTATGCAGTAGCTGAAAATAGAAAAAACAATCATTAAATATTATTTAACCAGAGCAATGAGCAAGTTTCACAACTTTTTTAATAACTTACCCACAATTACTGGGCCTTCAAACATCCACCTCGCGAATGTTTCCGCGTCTCTCTGGCGTCTTGCAGGATTTTTATCGATGAAGGTAGTAGGAACGAGATCCGCAATTCATCTGCTTCCTCGGAACATCTAACGTCTCTGCTCACCACTCACAGCATCTGCTCTCGTCCGTCCTCTCCTCAACTCAACTCGTCTGACTTCTCATCTGCTCTGCCCACGTCTTTCCTCTCCTCAACTCATCTAACTTATGATCACGTCCGTCCTCTCCTCCACTCATCCGCCTTCTGGCCACGTCCGTCCTCTCCTCCACTCGTCTCAATTCTGATCCCGAGCCACCCATCGGCTCCCGTTTTAAATCCTCCGACGGGAATTCCCCTTCATAGGTATATTTCACAAAATTTCGGGGTTCCCCGCCCTCATTTTTTACACGTTCGGCGGGGGTCTCCCGCGGGGAATCACCATCTTTCAGCCGACTAGACATTGTTGTTGGCCGAACTGCGCCTCATAACGCCACAATACCACAAAATCCGCGTTTTTTTATCACAATATATATATATTGTGATAAAAAGGGGATTTTGGTAAGGTTGTGGCGTTATGAGGCGCAGTTCGGCCAACAACAATGGATAGTCGGCCGAAAGACTGTTTTTCCCCGCGGGGAAGGCCCGCTTTGCCTGTATAAAAAATGACGATGGTGAACCCCCGCGGGAAAAATGAGGGCGGGGAACCCCGAAATGTTAAGAAATAGGGGAAGTCCCGCCAGAAGCTTTATAAGGGAAGCCGATGGGTGGCTCGTGATCAGACGGTAGCAGAGAGTGCATCAGATCGTGGTAGAGACCTCAGAGTGGCAGACCAGACGAGAGCAGATCAGACGGCAGTAGAGACCCGAGAAGGGAGGCGAGTGCATCAGATCGTAGTAGAGACCTCAGAGTGGGGTAGAGCAGACCAGAGCAGAGCAGACCAGAGCAGACCCGAGAGAACGTGGCTCGACCCCAGAAGGCAGGCGAGTGATCAGAGCGCAGAAGGCAGGCGAGTGCATCAGACCCCAGTAGGCAGGCGAGTGCATCAGACCCGAGAAGAGAGGCGAGTAGAGCAGATATCCAGAGACGCACAAACATTCGAGAGGTGGATGTTTGTTGGGCCAGTAATTGTGGGTAAGCGATCTAAAATTTGTGAAACTTGCTCATTGCTCTGAATAAATTAACATTCAATTATTTTCTTTCTATTTTCAGCTGATGCATACTCCATCTCTTGAGAGACCCAAAATCCCCTGGGATTAAGCCCGTGTCTTCACTTAAATTAATAAACAAAATTGTTAAAATTGATCATATTTGTAATTTAAATTAATAAATGTTTTATATACACAAAAAAGTATATTAATATCAGATGCAATATATATATATATATAATAACGGATTTATGTAATTATATTCAAGTATTGGATCATGTTGGGTTCCATTTAATATTATTGATTACTTTTCATTTTGTATATTAGTTCATTATATTCACCACTGTTTCGAGGCCCAATAAAACGAACCTGGTCAAGTGTTTCGTTAAATAGCTGTGCATTAATTGAATATTACATGTATTGGCGCTCAACGTAAAGTAAAGGAAATTCATTTTCATTATTACCATATGAATACTACAATATATATAAATTGTGGTACAAATTGTGGTTCTTTTCAGTGTGTACGTTAAAAGTTTGAACCTTTTCTATTCGGGCTGAATATTATATGCTTGTAAAAAAATATTTTACAAACACTAAATGGGAATATTACAAAATACTTCCAGTATTAGTGTTTTTAAAACTTAGTGGATAATTCGAATAACTTAATTTTTCACATTTTACAGCTCAATATGTGCAAAATGTGTTATTTGAATATTAATATTAATAAAGGTTATATATTGGCGGTAATTTACGAAAACTGGAAGACTGAAGATTTGCGGCGAAGGATATACGTATATGGGTTTAGTCCACCATAAAATGAAATAGTTTTAAAAAGTTTAACTTAAACCACTTTTATTTAAATTGTAGAGACAAGAGTGATTTCAATTTGGCAGACACGTTAAGGTGCTAGTTGGTAGATGTGTGAAACATGCAGTAAAAGTGAGGTTTAATGAGAAGGTGAGATAGTGATGTTACATAGTAAAGGTATTAGAAAACGTTTAGATCACTAAACAAGCTTTATTCAGATAGAGGAAGGGATATTGTTGAGTGTCTTAAACGAAAACACATTTACTACTTCAATATGTCCAGACTAAACAACCAACGAATACCTGAAAAATGTTATTATAATTCTATTTATCGGAAAATCTGTAGAGTCACTGAAAATTTGTTAGCATATATTAAAATTATCGTATTATTAAAATTTTTATTTGATACTCATTGTTCTTTTCCGGTTTGATCCGGTATAAGTTTCTTAAATTTCTTCGGTTTCCTCATATATATGATAAAACTTATTTAAAAGAACAAATATAAATAATGAAATCATATGAACAGATTCTAGTAGAAAAGAATGAGTAGAAAGAAATGTCGCAGAAAATCAAGAAAATACGTTTTACCACGTCCAATTTCATGGTCGACGTCTCAGTTCTTCATAACAGTACGTGATCCCAGAACTGTCCTATATCCTTACGAAATACGCTTGATGGAATGACTGAAGAAATAAAGTTACCAGAAATTGTATAAAAGAAATTGAGAAACACAGTATCGACCAATCACACAGAACTTGAAAGCGTTTGAAAACTTACTACGCTTCTCGGTAATAAATAGATTAAAAAGTATAAAAACAGTAAGACAGTATTCATTTCTAAAATTATAACACTCGTGAAGTTTTGACCTTTGGTAAAATCATTCAAGCACAAAACATGTATTGAATATATTGATGCATAAAGGGATGCGAAAATGGATGCAGATATGGATAAGGATATGAATGCGCATAAGGATGTATATATATGGATGCGGATTTAGATGCAATCTTGAATGCATATATGGATGCGGATATGTATGCAAATATGGATGCATATATGGATGCGGATATGGTGGCATATATGGATCAGCATATGGATGCGAATATGAATTCGGATATGGATGAGGTTATGGTTGCGGATATGAATGCGGATACGATTAAATATATGGATGGGGAAATGTATGCATTAATGGATGAAGGTATGGGAGAATGTATGGATGCATATATGTATGCTGGTGTGGATGGAAATATTGTTGCATATATCGATGATTATATGGTTGCGGTTAAGGATGCATTTAGGGGTGCAGATATGAATGCAAATTCGGATGCAGATATGGATAAGGTTATGGATGCGGATATGAATGTGGATATGAATTCGGATACGCATACGTAAATTGATGCCTATATGGATGCATATATAGATGAATACTTCGATGCATATATTGATGTATATGTGGATGCATATATGGATGCAAATATAGATGGATATATGGATTAACATAGGGATGCAAATATGGATGCTGTTGTGGATTTATCTATGGATGCATAAATGGATCCATGTATGTATGAAGTTATGAATGCGGATATGGATGCAAATTTGTATGCATATATGGATGCGGATATAGGTGCATATATAGATGAGGATATGGATGCATATATAGATGTAGGTATGGATGTATATATGGATGAGGATTTAGAATAAGGATGCGGAAATGGACGTAGGTATGGATGCGGAAATGAGTGCAGATATGGATGCCGAAATGGTTGCAGACTTGTATACAGAAATAAATGCAGATATGGATTCATTTATGGATGTAGATTTGTATACCGAAATAGAAGCAGATATGGATGCATTTATGTATGCAGATATGGATGAATAACTAGATGAAGATATGAATGCATATACGGATGCATATTTAGAAGCAGAAATAGTTGCGGATCTGAATGCAATTATTTATGCGGATATGGTAGCGGATATGGGTGCATTTAGGGATGCAAATATGAACGTGGATATGGTTACGGATATATAGATGTGAATATGCATGAGGATATGAATACATATATGGATGCGGAAATTGATGCAAATATAAATGCTGATATGGATGCATATATAAATGCGGATATGGATGCTGAAAGGGTACGAATATGTATGCGGATATGGATGCGCGTATAGATGAGGATATTGAAGCGAATATGGATGCGGATAAGGATGCATATAGAGATGAAGGTTTTAATGCAGGTATGGATGCATATATGGATGGTGATATTGCTGTAGATGTGGTTGCATATATGGATGCATGTATGGATTCAGATTGTGAGAAAATGGACACTTTTATCTAACTGTTAAAAGGTTACAACTGATAACAGTAAAACAATTAAAACGCCGAAAACAGATACGTTGCTGGAAATAGTTTAGGCGGCTACCATAAGGTAAATTAAAATATAAGAAAAAATAATGTAACATAAGAATTATATTTTAGTTATTAATTCTAAATTATCCTTATCGTTTGAAATAAATTATTGAAATTTATCATTTAAGCGACTCGTTTAAAACACAAAAAGAACACAATCTTAAAATCATTTTTTAATCATAAATTAAATTATCAAGAGAAGAACGCATTAGATCTATAATCTACTAGTTTGCTACAGAAACAGTAAAAATGTCAAGCTTGTTATTAAGGATGCATTCAACGAATGAAATAATACAAACCAAAACCGTAATAAATGAAAAGTATGAAAACAAGGTAAATTAAATTTTAGAAAAAGTACACAAAAAATTTACGTTGCACGCAATGTCTCGTCAGCCTTTCTTTACAGAATGCGTAATATGTTTTCCGTAGCACTGTTTTGTAGAGAGCACAATACGTAAATTGAATAATCAGTTAAATAAAATGGGCAATTTAACATCGTCAAGATGTAGGCTATGCCAACAAATAATTCTAAGAACTGTTTGTCATACCTACATCTAGCTACATAATATAAATAATCTTGGATGTGGTGCTAATTTCTTTCCTATAACTCGAATCATTGGTTTATCCGTCAGTCAAATCACATAACCATATAAATATGCACTACATTATACCCACGAATATATTAATCAATTAGAATGATAACTGAACTTGGTTTCGAATTTCGTCTACGAAAACAAAATATTAAGACTAGTACACACAAAAAGAAAGCAACCACTAAATCTATAAGTAAAAAGTTATTTATTCAAACGCAACATATGTTGAGAAAATGAAAAGATTTAAAAACCACAAAAAAATATTAAACGAACAAACCAGCCCAATTTTTCATAAATAAAATACGAAATTAGGACATTAATAAGACTAACATTAATACGAAGATTTTGTAAGGAATATCCTCAGTTGAAGCTATTTTTTTTTCAAAATATGAGTTTATAAAATTTAAAGAGAAAAATATTTTATAAGCATGCCAATTAAAATGTGATTTAATGAAAATTTATTTAACGTTGATAAAATTTCTAGAAGTGTGTGGTGATTTACGCTCACGCTGCAAATAGAATAACTGTTTGTATTCAATGAAGTATAATAAACATATTTATTTATATGTGTTAAGTTTCAAAACATTATACTGTTGGTTTCCTGTGGTCTAGTGGATAGCGCCTCTGTTTCACAACACAGAGGTCCCGGGTTTGAATGAGCTTGGTTGTTTGTGTCGTTATGGTCACAGAGTCTGCGATGACCTTTGCTGGAGAATCGTTAGGTTAACCACGAATCACACCAAATACGGAATGTGTCATGTTAGATTACAGTCCGCAGTCGACGCGCTAGGCCAAGCCCCTCAATGGGCTGCAGAGTCAAGGTTTAATCATGTGCATCAATGACTAGTCATCGATTCGATAAATTTGACTATTTATATGGAGGTCTCAAACAATCCATAAAACAAATTATACTTTAAAAATAAATTATGGAGCTTTAATATAGATGCAAACTATATAAATATAGTAGTGGAAGTAAAAGAAAGAAAAACATTTAGTAGGAAAATAAGAATAAATATTTATTAAGTGAGAATAACGCTCATAATAAATTTAAACTATCGGAAACGTTAAAAACGAAAGTAAACAAGAATAGTAAGCTCATTCGAAACCACTCGCAGAACGTTTTAAAATGAACAGGCAAAAGATCAATCAGTCATAAAATATAACTCAGAACGTATGAAGTAATAACGACACGGTACAACAGTTTTGGCCGAAGTAAATGGAACTACTTAACATCAGTTTCCGTTACCACAACTAGTAGAAATATGGCAGTATTTAAGCCCTGCACATCTCTGATAGAAGGCGGTGACGCTGACCGTTACACCACAGCAAGTCTTCAAAATAGAGGGTTCACTAAAGTTTTCTTCCCACAAGTTCGAAATTTTATTCCCGTTCTTCTTGACGATAACAAGGCTAGTAATATAGAACTCCTCTACAACAAAAATTATTTATTTGTTATACATGTCGGACATTTTTGTTATTACAAAATAAATACTGGCATATGACGATCGTAATCACCTCAAATGGCCTTCTATTAGATTCGAAAACCTTTTTTCTTCGAACATTATAGGATACTCAGGTATATAAAAATAGATTTTCATAGTATCTCGATTCATCAGAACTAGAGGTCCCTTGAAAAATATTTAATTCAAAATTGTTTACACTAGATCTGTATTTTTCAAAAACATTCTTCGGTTCTTAAGTCAAATTTTTAATTAATCTGTTAAGAACTAATGATTTAAAATGCTAACAGAAAAATAAATTATTTAATAAAATATATAACTACGAACTTAGTTGGCTTTTCTGGGTCTATTCTCTCTGTTGAAGTCCTGGCAATAAAAAGGTAATAGAGTTACACTCTTCTGGGAAAGCACCATTTTTTTCTTCAGTTATTTTTTATGTTCCCTCCTGAATTGTGGTTTCTAATTCGGGCTGTGGTATATTAACTGATAACGATAACGCGTCCCAAGCGTCCCTTGTTTTGTTCCTCCTTTTGTTTCGTCCCAAAGGCAAAAGGTCTGGTGAAAATTTTTCAAATTTTTAGAAACACGAACGTATGTGTAACGAGTGTATTATTGCGCGAGTAAAATATTGTCTCGTGAAATTTGGAATTGTACGCATTATATTCCTTTACCACGGAGTGCTGCCGAATTTCCAGATTTGGAGGTAGTCCGACGGCGGGATTCATAAGTAATAAGTCGGTGTAAACCAAGAAAATGCCCACCTATGGAAACAATAAATGCAATACAATTCCGTCAATGTTTTTTGAGAGACGGGACTCTCAATTATAGACTCCAAGTAAAGACCTGAAAAACCATCGACTGTAAGCAAAGATCACAAAAACATCGTCGAAAAAATTCTACGGAAAAGCTGCCTTATAGACGCGTGATTAAACCAAAATGTGAATGTGGGTTGCCTATACTCTTGATCAGTGCTCCGAAACAACTCAACTGATTACAATTATAATTCCAGAAACTGAAACAGGGAATTTAACTTAAATTTTCGTGTATGTTTCATTTTGATATCTTTCAAAGTTCAAAAGATATACATGCAAATATTTATAAATCCATTTAATTGCCACGCGAAAGGTTGTGTGAAAACCAACTGCGACTTAAAAGTCCTATTAGGCGTTCCTATACCATTCATTCCACTTACTGTGTTTTTATAAGTATAATTCTTGCAGTATGAAAGAGAAAGAGGGGGAGGGCAAATATTCTCACTCCATCTATTGTTGCAGACCTGTGATAGCGTGATCTGTTCAAAACCAAATGCGAGTTGAAGCAATCATTAATAATAATACCGTACTTTCTTTTTCGGGCAAAATAAAAAGTTATTTTTGTGCGAATGAAGTTGCTGGCATAGCTAGTACATACTACTTCCCTCTGTGTCGGGAGTTAGAAAACATCTCCCCAGGTTGTTGGACACGACCTTCTGCGGCGAGCCTTTCTATCAGGACACATTTCCTCGTAAGTCTTCTTATTGGTTGATGAGCGTTTTCCCGTCTAGGGTACAACTATTACTGACGCAGTCATAGAAACAGACTTCCTATTTAGGGTTCTACCTTCAAGAATTATCCTTTCGCTTCCCAGGTAATCCAATACTCGAATTTTTTTGACGTTCTCAGACCTCTACTCTTAGCACCCGCCATTACAACCATTTTAGTGTATCACGTGTTTGCGACAACCAATTTCATAGACAAAAGTTGTCATATTATTAGTGAACTACAAGCAATTCCGTTGAATTTCTTAGATTTTCTTCTCTGTGGTCGACAAACTTTTCCCAATAAATTCTCACGCTACGCGCTGTGGATAACTTATATCTTGTGACTCATAAAATAAACTTTTTTGATAGTAAATAAAATCTTTTGGTATTTTACTCGTATTAAATGTACCTGGCTCCCTAATAATTTAATCTCAAAATTAAGAGAATTAACATCTACGCTACGAGAGCGGAGAGCTGCAACAAGACGAGGCAAGGTTAACGGAGACAAAATTGAATGGTTTTCCTGTATTTTACTATATATATATTGTATTAAATACATGAGTTTAAACTTCGAGATTCCGCTTCTGTTTCCCTAGCTAGCTCGCATTCCTTGGGACAAAAGATTGACCTTTCCTTTTATGTTTGGGAGGCCCATTCACGAAAAGGAATCGCCGTGAATAATTAGCGGGCTGCTTCTGACGAAAACGAAAGTTCCGCGGAGAATTATAAATCTGACGGAGGAACGCAAAACACATTAAGTATTTAGGGTCAGCATGGGGGAGGTGTAAAATTTTACTATTTGCTTCAATTGTCAAAGAGCAAGTCAATAGAAGCATTGGGGATAATAGCTGACTGGTTGTTTAATATTATGTAGCTTCCCACCGATGTTACGACGGAAGGCATTTTTGGAAGAGAAAACATATGATGTTGGGAAACGGAGGATAATGGATGAAGAGAAAGTGTTGGGAGACTGGAGAGAGAAAGTTTTGTGAGACGGAAGACATTTGATATAGAGAGGCGGGCTAATTCTGATCTAAAACTAAACTGGTAGCCGCCGAAAGGAGATAAGGGAGTCTCCGCCAGATTGGTCCACGAGATCCAACCCGAACTAAGATGAACAGAAGTCTTCCCCTGATGCAGCCACCAGCCATCATCATCATCGATGCAGATCGGGATGCAGATGTAAATAGTTCGCGGGTATCGTTGTTTTAGAAATAGAAAGAATTCGCATTTTCCAGACCTATTGCCATTAAAAGTTCAAATAGATTCTTAATTCACCCCACTGAGAACCCTGATTTAAAATTTTTATGCAAATTAATTGTTTTAATAATTTTGTTTTATAATTTGTAAATACCATCTATACTCATGCTATAACATTTGATTTATATTAAATTCAGAATTTTAAAGATAAAATGGTATTTCCTTTTCTATAATAAATTCCCATCAAAAGAATAATTATAAAATTAATAAATTAAATTCCCCACCCCACCAGTAATAATTTAACTTTACAACATATATATATATATATAATGCAAAATTTTAAGAACGTTACATTATTTATTACCAAAAAAACCTTGACCTTCTTATAAAACCAACACAAAATTTGTTAGGATATGAAACCATTTTAATTGATGAAGATTTCATGATATGAGATTTGGAAACGTTTTAATTTATTTTTGTAGCCTGAGGCTCAAGTGCCAGAAAAATTTCCAAATAAATTGAGCAGAAATCCGGGACACTAAGAAATATCATTAGAGATAAATTAAATTTCACATTACATTTAACGACACAAAGATGCTCACTATTAAATTATATATGTTGTTTCTACGACCGATAAAGGGGAAAATAATGAATGTGGTACTGGAAAATCATTGAAAGGGAAGTTGATTGTACTTTGAGAATAGTTATTACAAAGTTAGTAAGTATGAATATTGTGTAATATTAAACATAACGAATAAATATTGGATCTTAAAACTGTAATAAAACTTAAACACAGTTAAAGTCTTAAAAACTAAAATAACCCAAGTAATTGACGACCCGGATAGCAGAAAAAGAATATTATTTGAACAATGCCCACAATAAACCTGTTTTATGATACTCCAATTAAAGTTATAAATGTAAACAATTTGACCCAGGATGACGCATAGTTATCAGCAAATGTTACGATTCCTGTAATTAGTAAATTTCAGATGGCTGCAACGAATTATCGTCGAAAGCTACTATTTATGATTTTGTTTTCCTGATTAATAAAGCACTTTTCAAAAAGGAGAATTATTACTGTTTCACTAAATTGGTCTATATTCAAATTTATTTTAATGAATGTCTGATTTATATTAAATTCGAATTTAATAGATTTAATTTACTGCAGAAATGTTTTAATGATTTTAATTGACACAATGGATAAAAAAATTTCAAGTTTAGAATTTTTTAAGCGATGTCATAAGCAGTCTTACAGTTTTTTATTTTGGTAACACATTTGCCTACGACAAGATACTGGTTAGTGACTTAATACTTACAGTTCACTTAAATAATAATATTGCAGACTTTTCACCTTCAGCGCAATTAAATATACCAGTTGATAAATACCTTAACAAATCTAACAGCAGGCACTAAAACGTATCTTCGATTGTTGGACACACTGTAGTGACGATGCATTTTTTATCTGTAACTGCTAAAGACAGATTTCTGCAATAAACGAACTTGCCAGGCCGTAATCAATTATTGCACTGGAGCGGAGTGTTTTCAACTGCATCAATTTGACAAAGCAGGAAGGAGGAAACTACGCCCAAATTAACTTCGTCCCCTTAAGAATCACGATAACGAACGAATGTCTTAATTACCACTTTTAATACAATTTACAAAGCATCTAATTAATCGTGACACTACGAATTCCAATGTTAATTTATTGTTAATCCGATATTAGCTTAAACCGCAAAGAAATATTGGATTAAATAGCATGTCACGGCACGATTAATTGATAAAATATATTACAGTTATTATTCATTAAAATGTAAAGCGGGGTTAAATTATGAACCGCCAAAGGCTGATGAAGTGACTAATGGGAAGTCATTATACAATGATTAATGTTAATAATGGGCAATACTTTACTGGCTGTAGGCCATCCGCAGACTTAACGATCGGTCAATAGTACAGTTGGATGGGGGACAGACTGTATACACACTAACCGATTGCTCTATTGATAAAATGTTACACATTAATAGTTAAAAAATCCGAAAATTTTATGTTTTTTCACCGCGTACCTTCTGGCTAGGACACTGGAATTTCCTACTATCTTGCAAAAATTATTTCCTATAACTTTCTATAAAACATAAAACTCTCACTTTCTAGCATTTTTATGGTGCCAGTTATGGAGGAGATTAAGATTATAGAAACGATTTAACAACTTGACGGATATAAGAAGTGGAACGGTAGTTCTACAGCCCAAGGACAAAACAAATCCAAATAGTTAACATTTTTTAAAACTACAATATTGAGGATAAATTAATGATAAAATTAAATTAATGATTATAATAAATAGATAAGACTGTTGGAGAATCGATACGCTGACTACGTGTCAGATGACAGTCCGCAGTCGACTCGGTAGGCCCAGGCCCTCAATGGGCTGTAGAGCCATAGAGAAAAAAAATAGTAACGATAAGATTGATATTTAAAGGGAGCGCTATGATATGAAATTCAGTACATAACTTAAATAGCATAGTTAATTCACTTAGTACGTAACCGTAAGACAATAAGACAAAATAATCGATAAAATTATTTATTTATAAAACATAATAGTAATTATAAATTTAGAGTACTTTCTGAATTGATATACATTGAGCAATCGCTTAATATTAAGACCTGGACAGTTTCTTTACCCAGCATTTATAGTCATATAAACCAGAATTAAAAATTGACCTTAAACTTTTTTGTTGCAATAGATTATTTTTAAAATTTAATAAACTTCAACCTCAGTTAGTAAACTCTATAATAATTTGCTTTTTCAGGTGGTTACTTTAATAGACGAGTTGTTATATGCCTGTGAAGGTCTACATCATTATTATTATTCAATCCATTAGTCCTCGGTTGAGGAAATAGGATACGTCAAATATAATATTACAAGAAATATACAAAATTTTACAAGTAAGAATTGACAATAAAGGAAAGATAAAATTCAATCTTCAATTTTCAGTCGACGGAGAAGGCAGCAGAAGACCGTGCGTAGGTTCCCGTCGAACATGAAAAAGAAAATAAGTCAGCAGTTAAATTCTAATAGAGTATAGTTGTAAAATAATAGAACTCCAGGACTCCAGAAAACTATTTTAGTCCTTCCTATCTACGAACTCTTTGAGTGAATAATACGCTCCGTTCATTAACAGAGATTTACAACTCTTTATAAATGATTTTTGAACCTTTAAAGCTTTTATTTCTTCCGGGAGACTATTATATATATTTATACCGGAATAGTGAATGCTTGTTTCAAAAAGATGTTTTTCAACACGGAGCTCAGAGCGATTTCTTGTGTTGTACGAATGGCTTGACCGTTTAGATTATATAGATTGATGTTGTTCCATAGAAAATTTAAAATTTCTAGAATATACGTGCAAGGTAAGGTTAAAATTCCAAGTTTGCAAAACAAAGGTTTGCAAGTGATATTCCACTCCGCACCTGATACTATTCGTACGGCCCGCTTTTGTGTGAATCGCGTGATGCGATTGACCCCAGTTTGCAATACCGTAACACATGACAGAATGAAAATATGCATGGTACATCATTTTGATGTGGCTATGTCGGCTTCCCGAGCTAACACTCGTAATGTAAAGCAAATTTTGCTGAGTTTTTTAATGTGGTGATTCCTTTTCAAATTATTGTCAATCAGCAGACCAAGAAAAGATATATGTTTGTATATTTTTATAGCTGTCCATTTAACATAATTTCTTACTATTCCGCCATTTAGGTTAGGTAGCACAAGATTTTCCTTAATTTCAGCATACATTTACAAATACATTAGGAAAGATCAGTTGTGACCTCACACGGTGTGTTTTGTTTACGAAGTTTCCTACTACGTGATCCATGGAGGGGAATGGAAAAGGGGGAAAGGTCCGGTAGAAACGTGTCCGGTGGACCCACGTCCGCTAGAAACACGAAGCCGTTTTCAATAACATTGTTAGACGTTCACATCTTTGCTTAAATGTCGGCGGAGAACAATTCTGAAACGTTCTGTTATGCTCTGAATAATAATGCAATATAGTAATTATGTACGTAGGTTTTGTTTATTGATATTCCTTCCGGGTGGCCGATTTTATGTGCTCCCCTATTTACAAGATAAAAGTTCACGAACAACGTAAAACAAGATTTGCTGTATTTGCCTATTAACATTCATAAAGGAAGCTCAACTGTGCAAAGACATTTAGAATAAACTGATTATGTAAAGCCTAAGATATGTAAGTCGGGTCGCTAATAACACTTCTTTGTTGATGCAACCAAAAAAAATCAAATAAAAAAAGGATTCCCTGTATTATTTGAACCATAGGTTTGATTCGAAAGTTTATGGAATCTAAAAAGTGTGTATATCAGATTTATTATTTAAAACAAACCAGATTCATTAAAATAACCAATTTTCTATTCAATAATTTCCTTGGCCGAGTTCAAGTTCATATCTTTCATCCTCCTAACTTTTTTAATTTTGAATTTATTTTGCTTTTAACTAAAGATATTCCAATATGAATTTTGTGGCTCTTAGCATACTTTGTCATTACTAATAATATTCACAGACATATCATTAAAATATTTTATACAAATTATGTCGACCGCAATTTAATTTTTCTTTTAGTTAAATTTATATTATTATTATTAAAATTCTAACATTGAAGCCATGAATGATCATTGAATTAATGAGATAAAATCATTCTTAATTGTCACAATGTATACATTTTCGTAGATGCAATATTTTTTTTCAATAAAATGATCGCATTGCATCGGATCTGTATTAAAATGCTCTATTTTATTATTCATACGGCTAGATAATAATATAAACTAAATAATGTAGAATTTTATGTATGTTGATATTCATTTGTGACGTATAAATCACTTATTTCGAGATAATCTCTAAGCAACTGTCCCTAGAAGTTTTCAGTGTGTCTATTGAATTGTGTGGTCCAGATGGAATGAATTGAGATGCCGTGATGCAAATGCGATTTGCAGGAAGGTCAGCTGAAGATCATTGGCTCTCGATAAATGTCGGAGATCTGATAATCTGATTTCGATGTAGAGTTGATAAGACAGAAACGAGAAACATTGCATGATTTCATTGTAATCACAATTTCCCATGCTTTTAGTAAACACTATTCGTTAACGCCATAATATTTGCATTACGTTTTGGTACTTTCGATGATAATTTAAATATCAGAAAAGCTACATAATTTGAGTGAGCACAGTTTCGACTTACAATACTTCCTTACACTTCTCTGGTTGAGAACGTAGAATACATTAACCAAATTAAAAAAAGCATAAAGTCTCATTTTAATTATCTGTTTTAAGTCATGAATGTTAAAGCAGTGATTGCGCGTGATTGAACGTAAGTTTTATATTTTAAAGGCCTCTTAATTAATTAATAAATTAAGAGGTCCAAATGTAAGAACTAATCGTCCTCTATAATTAAGAGAGATGTGTGAAGATTTTGTAATTGTCTTATTAAACACATTTTTATTTCCTTTTTTGTCCATTAACATTTACAATTTGTGTCAAAGTTTTATTACAATTACGTACAAAAATTATTGTGAATAACTCTGATATTACGGCGGTTAATGAAACGTACTTACTTTTCTTACTGCGTGTTTCCAAGCAGGTTAATAGATTTATATACGTTAAAGAAATTGTTGTAAGATAATTTTATTGTTCTAATACAACTTAACTATCGAAAAAGTATTAATCTGTATCCGATACACAAAAGTGACATTTAAAAACACTTTTCACCGATTCAAAACAAACGCAATCAATGGAATGTTAGTGAGATGGTGACAACAGGGTTCACTGAGAATGCAATCAGGGAACGATAATATTTACTGTTTCCGATTATTCACTAACGATGTCATGTTTGTTCCTGTCTACCTCGGTCCAATAAATACACGCACACTTTAACTGGGATATAACGATTTAATTTCATAATAACCTCGTCATTTTATCTATGTAACTAAATTATTGCTGCTTGATGAGTTAACTCAGTGGAGTTCTCTGATCAGTAACAGAATTTATTATTTGATTATAAATAACTTAATTAAATGAATCACAGTTTTGAAATTTTAATAATATAAATAAATATATGCAAAAATATATAAAGAAGGGTATATTCCGAAGGGAAGTAATATAACAATAAAGCGATTGCCGATGTAGCTTACGGATTACAATTCTTAAATTATAAAATCCACCAGGCATACCTGGAATATTGCAATGCTGCCATTATTGTATAACGTATTCTGAAAATTAATTGAGTTTATCTTCACGAAGGTCAAATGTGTACAATACGCCAATTTTTATTTCGCTGTTATTGCAAGAATTGTTCCGTGCAGCAAATGTGCACGTTTAGTCACAAAAAACGATCGCCTCTTTTCTGAGTACAGCAGGCAATACACCTTTGTTAGCGCGAGCATATTGGCTATGAAAAGAGTAACACCCCATTGTAATGTGTACTACACTTTTCGCAGAACTTCACAACTCGAATATTCAACAAGTACAACATTTTGTTAAATTGTACCATTTCCCACCTACAGCTCCGCCCTAATTTCAACTGTGCTTGCATCTCTGTATGGTAATGTTTGTGTTCTGCGAACGCCTACTGAGCATATATGAAACTCGTTAAGGTAATGATGCAGCTCTTTCGATCGCACAACTTCGACAGCAACCTTAAATTAAGCTTAATAGGGTTTATAGTTAACTGTTTTAATGTGATGATGCATTGTCCATGTCTACCAGTCAATGTTAACTCTACAACCTGCGATAATTGAAAAATAATTATTATATATTAAATCAAACAGTCACTTCCCGGTATGTTTATATTTCATGTAATTTATGGCAAAATTTCATGTCATTGGTGTAATGTGAATAAACATTTGACGTGTAATAATAATTACAACTATAATAATATCTTAAAGTTTATTATAATTTTTATTTCGGCCGTCCAATATCCATTTCGTGAGTTTAATTTGAAGTTGAAAACATACTGTAGAGGACTGGGGCTGATACATGCGAACAGCAGTAGACAATTAGTTTAGTATATCATGCACGCAAACTATTAAAGAAAATAGTATGTAGGAAGATGGAGAATATCAGTTTGGTTATGTAATAACAAGAGAAGCAATATTGACTTTGCACCTAATTTTAGAAGACAGGATAAGAAAAAACAGGACTACCTTCATAACATTTGTAGATTTAGTAAACCCCTTTGATAATTACACTATTAAGGATTTTGAAGAGGACAGGAATAAAATATCGATAAAGGAGGCTTATACATAACCTCTACATAAGGCAGTCAGCAGTAATTAGAATTGAAGATCAATAAAATAAAGCAGAAATCAAGAAAGACGTAAGACTAGGATGCAGTCTGTCACCCATAATGTTTAACTTATATATAGAAGAGGCGATGAAGAAAGTTAAACGGAATAAGAACCCCGAGGGGCTCCTCGCCGAAAGTGCTCAATCTGTTGAATAACAAAGTCTGTTAGAATCAGGAAGAATACCAGAAGATTTAAAAAATTTAATTATACCTATACCAAAGAAGACAGGGGCTGATAGATGCGAAGAGCACAGTACAATTAGTTTAGTATCCCATGCGTGCAAAAAATTAACTAAAATAGTATATAGGAGAATGGAACGCAGATAGAATGCGAGTTAGGAGAATATCAGTTTGGTTATAGGAAACATGTAGGAATTCTATTGCAATAATGAATAATGACTTTAGCATTAATTTTAGAAGACAGGATACGTAAAACCCGGCCTATATTTATGGCATTTGTAGCTTTAGAAAAAGCGTTTGATAATGTGAACTGGAACACACTATTAAGGATTTTGAAGAGTACTTGAATAAAATATCGATAAAGGAGGCATATACATAACCTCTACAGAAGACAGGCAGCAGTAATCAGAATAGAAGACCAAGAAAAGAAAGCCGTAATCAAGAAAGGAGTAAGGCAATGTGGCGTCACTCTTGTTTACACCGCAAATATTTATTATTATAACAAGAAATTGTTAAATAATAAAACAGGTATATTCAATTTGAATATATTCCATTTAATTATGATGATAATAAAGATCGAAATTGTGGTATTACAATATAAAATTTACAAAAGAAATATAACTCAAATTAAGTTTTAGTAAAAATATAAATTTACGAATAAAATGTATTATCAAATTGGCTCAGTCGGTAAAGAAAAACCAATCTATGCAGCTTCTAAACGGCTGCTCCCGTGAACGCGGGTGACAAACAATATAAGTGAAATAAAAACAATCGCGAATCAACTAGAATGGTTTAATTGGAAAAACCGGGTAAAAATGCCGTTACCAAATGTTCTGCCTGGTGTCGTCGTTCTTTGTTTGCTGTTACCGGATGTTCCTTTGCTGGACACGTCTTCTAGATCATCTAGCGCCTCTTCTTCGGATTAAATCCCCATCACATGATATCTTTTTGTTTTCTGTACTCCCACCAAATGAACCTTCTTTCTCGAAACATGCAGAATTTAACTTTTACACATGTTGCTTCTTCAGCCACTGCTCTCACCCCGTCTTTCTCAGGACAGCTCCCGGGACCAACTGTCCAAATACAATACACCCCAGGCAATAAATAATGTTGTAAACGGCGACGTTTCCCGCCTACTCGGACTTGACCACACCACTCTCGCTTTTTGTCCTGCTGTACGCGAATACCAAAATCTAAATTATTTTTGATTTACCGCTTCAATATAGGGGTCATGAGTCACCACAGTAAGGATGCAGTCTGTCGCCCATGCTGTTTAACTTGTATATAGAACAGACGATGAAGTATGTTAGAACGGAATATGGAAACGGAACCATACAGCAAGGAGAAGAAATAAAAACCTTACTCTTTGCCGACGATATTGTAGTATTAGGGGAGTCAGAAGAAGACTTGGAAACCATAATAAATAGCATGAACGTAGTCCTGGAGAAAGAGTTCAGGATTAATAGAGGAAAAACCAAGGTAATGGAGTTTGGTATGGAAAACCATGGAATAACAAAGGGTGTTCGAATGGGAAGGGATATTTTGACGGATATTAAGGAATTCTGCTACTTGGGAAGCGTAATAACTAGGGATGGTCGAAGTATAGTAGGCATAAAGAGTAGGATAGCACAGGCAAGGAAGGTTTTCGCGAAAAAGAGGAATTTACTGACGGGTAATGTAAGTGTGAATATTAGGAAATTGTTGCTAAAAATGTTCGTACCGAGTGTGGCGTTATATGGGTGCGAACGTGACGGTAGGAGTTGGAGAGTGGCATTATGTGGGTGGACGGTAAGTAAATAATAGAATCTGTTGAAATGTGGTGCTATACGAGAGTGCTGAAAATCAGATGGGTGGATAGAATAACTAACCTTAACGTTGTAAGTATAATAAGAGCAAAGGCTAAGAGAAAGGCTCGATTTGAGAGATTATGGTCTTGTAAAATTTGCATTAGAAGTGTGTGTGGTACGAACAGAAGAGGTAGGCCAAGTACGGAATACGCTAAGGAGTTTAGGGAGGAAGGCTGCATCAGACCAGGTTTAGGACTGAATACAATTGAAACTAAAGTTCTATGACGAAGACAACGGTAAATGTTGCATCGGAGAGCCTACTGGGATATTTAGTCTAATAACGACTTTGTAGAGGGACAAATATTTCTCAAGTAAGAGGCGCTGCGTGGTGAGGTAACTTTTCTGAATGTTAGCATGTCTATTACGCGTGGCTAGTTCATTATAACCTGCTGCGTTCAGTTCTAACCGTACGGGGTTGTTTTAATCGTTAGATTATAATATGAATAAAAATATAATGAAGTCAGAAACGTAAAAATATATGCCGTTATTGTGATTCGACATTATATATTAATTTTATATTTTACCACTAAGCTCACAAGAATTATCAAACTAAAAAACAATGTAAATTTTTTTTAAAAAAAATCACTGAAATTTCTAGCGTCAGTAGAGAATGACCGCAGATAATTGTGCGCGACAAAGAAATTATATTTACTAGTATGCCAATGGTTGGTCGAAATTCGACAGTAATTGATTAAATTTTTAATTTTGAACGTTATTGTAATAGATACATTGTAAATCAATCAATCCTCAGTCAAAAGTATTAATGGCACCCAGTTCAAATTTATATGCATCTCTTAAAATAATTTCATCAATATGTATACTATGTATGATGTTTAAATTTGCATTTGGCCTATTAATATCTGTGCGATATTTAATATTCCTTTTTCTTTATATCTCATTCCGATCCCTCAATGTTAAATATCGAGGCATTGTGGAAGTGCGAATACCTTAATGTAGGCCCTTTGTTGAAACCACCAGTGATGAAAAATAATAATAATAATTTATAATACATAAATCACAAATGTACAATATATGAACGTTTTATTTCATTTAGTTCAATGTATTTGTAATACTTCATCGGTATCTCTACTCAGTGCGCCTCTTTGATCAGAGACATTTATGTGTTTGAAATTCAGTATGAACGTAAACAGTGGATTTTAATTGAATAGTCGCGTCAACAGTGGACGTTTTCGACGATTGAAAAAATATTTACAAAAATAAACAATAAACTACATAGAAATTGTTAATGATACAATACAATGAGTGAAAAAACACACCTATAGAACAGAGAATAAACGATCACAACGGCACATATAAACTGCTTTTATTTCTTCCGAAACTCCAATTTCTACAAAAAAAATTAAGAAGACTGTGAATAGCCTACTTGGGATAGTTAGCATCGTGGACCTTCTGCTGGTGTCATAGCGGGGACAATCAAAAAGGATGTGCGGCCCAGTCAGGACGGTGTTACAATCTGAACATAAAGGCTGAGGAGACCTAGAAAAGATAAATTAATGTGTAAGGCGGGAGGGGTAATATTTCAGTCTTGCAACAACGACCTGCTGTCTTCTCGAGATATCAAGTGGATAGGTTATTTCCTTAAAGGACTCCATTTCATTATAGAGGATTCTTAAGTTTTTTCCTGTTCTATTATTCATCCAACTTTCTTTCAGGAAGTTGATGCACCCGACTATTAAGTATTTCCTTGAACAAGTAGGAAAGTCCAAACGGTTTATTTGCAAGGAAGCCTCATGCTTAGCGGCTTTATCAGCAAGCTTGTTTCCCAAGATTCCCGCATGAGCCGGGATCTAACAGATGGTGATTTGTTGGTTATTTCTTTGTATCTCCCAAAGAAGGTTCCTGATTTCATTGATGCAACCACTTCTACACCGTTGATTGGACAGTGAGTTGATCGCCATGAGAGAGTCGGTCCAAATCAACGTGAAATCGGATTAGCGGTCTTTGTACATTGTAAAGGCAGCAGTATCGTATATTTTTTAGCCGTTGTGGCTGAAGCGTACGCGTTAATTGTCATTGAATCAGCAGAGATAATCGAGCATCCTACCCCATCATTAAACTTTGACCCATTTGTGAATAAGACTCTGTGGTAAAGGATGTATCAATTAGAAGAAGTTATAACTTCCAGGAAGGAACGCGTGACGATGGTTTATTTCATTTAATGTATTTATAACACATATTAGCATAAATATTATTGTTCTGCATTTCTACACCAAGTGACCTTTAACTATGCCAAATCTAAAACTCCTTCGTACCCCCAATAGGCTTAAGAAAGTGTACAAATATTTTTTCACCTAATAATGTGTTCTATAATTTTTTAGGTACACTGTGTTTATTTACTTTTTGCACATTGAGATTGATTTATCATAATATAACTTTGTGTGTCGTAAACTATATAATACAGAACTGTGAAACGGAAAAGTAGATATGTATCAAATTGTTATTTCGATTTAAGTTGCTCAGATGGCGACTGAAACACGGCTGTTCGTGCAAGAGAACAGATTTACGCCCGCAAGAAATGATTATTGTATTTATTGTTTTAGTAACTATATGCATAACGTCAATATCACAATTTAACACAAAGTTAATTAATGTTGTAAGTTACATTATCCAAGTAAATAAACTCATGCGAATCAACTGTGGATGTGACTTGATTTGAAGTCTAGTGCAGGATGATTCGAAAGAGAATTTCTTCTTTCTTTTCGTTAAGCATTCTGACTTTCCGCAATCTACGCACTAATGTTCTTCTCTTCAATTTTTATTTGGTTTAGTAATTTTTCGAGTCTCACTGTTGGGAATCTTTTAGTTTTTGGTGTCGAAGTAGTTTTTTGTGAAATAATAACCGATTTGCTCATTTACTGCTTATTTTAATGAAAATGTTTGCTTCTATTCCTTTCTTTCAAGTGATATATACTCATGTTTTCTCTTTGTAGTCCACGCTTACCCGTGTACAATGTTTAGCTTTCTTGCAAGCTACGAAGACTTAATGTTATCGTCGGAATGACTTACCGACTACACTGTCTGTAAGTCGCGTGTTTTTACGTTTATAAAAACATTTTTCCGTTAAAAATGTCATTTATGAAGCTTTTTTTACCAAAGTGCTGTACGAAAGGGATTTCCCAGAGATTATACAGGCGCCGAGCATGCGTAAGAGGGTGCTCAGTGCGTGCAAGCATGAGAGACAGGGAGATTAAACCCCAGACTTCTAGTCGCAATATGTAAACGCGCGTTGAGTGAAAACTATCAGGCAAATACCACCTACGTGGCAAAATTTAGCGGGAGATCGTGCAAGAGAGCAGATTTACGCCCGCAAGAAATGATTATTGTATTTATTGTTTTAGTAACTATTAGACATATTCCCGGTGGCTGCTATATGCATAACGTCAATATCACAATTTAACACAAAGTTAGTATAGCAAGTATGATTTATGATTTACAATAAACGATATTGATATTTTCATTTGAAGTTTTTGATCTGAAATAATAAAACTAAAAAAAAAGAAAGAAACCATGCGGATATAGTTTCATTGCACTTCAATATTTTTATTCTTCCATTATAAATTAATATTACTTAAAATTTCACTGATTTTATGCTAATTAAACAATGACGAAAATATAAAATACTACAATGTTCCCTTTAGTTTACCAAGACTACCCCTAAACTGATCTGCGCTGTTCAGAAAACTCATTAGTATCTCTGCAGGCAAGTATTTAAATTTTCCGACCTCTGGGCGTTGCCCTTTTTCTTTAATTTTGAAAATGTGATCCTCTTTTAGTTAGTTAATTTTTTAGCCGCAAGCTATTTTTTTATTTATTTCCAGGTCGGTTCACCCATATAACTTTTATATATTGCGCAAAGCCACGCACGTTTCCTCCCATAATTAATTGTTTCTAATTGCTCATAAGGATTGTTCACAAATAGACCCCCTAATATTTGGAAGATTACGAACGATGAAGTTAAGAATGTTGTTGTTGTGGTGTTCAGTCCTAAAATTGGTCTGAAGCAACCATCCATGCTAAAGGCGACCAAACTATCGATAAAATCCTTCAGAAACCTCTGAAAGGGAAGTTATACTTTATACATGAGTATCAGAGGAATTAAAATTTGTTACACAAAAGATTTCAGAGAATAATCAGCTTGGAGAATGCAGCCCTTCAGTTTGCCTTCACTCCAACACGATGCCTTAAATTAGAGACGACGAACTTCATATACTGTAGAAGTACCAAGAGCGTCCTCGTAAAGTCAGACTCTTTCAACCAGGTCTTTCATCATATGGGAAAACCACAAAGTGTAAACGTGAAGAGACAAATCTGCAGTTCCAAAACCAAATTATTTCCAAACAGTATAATCTTCTACGCGATACTCGAATATCCCTATCTATTTTACAGGGTCTACCACATATGTGTAACAAACGTTGTTTCACTTCTCATTACATGGAATTAAGTCTCTTAAAATAAATATCCATTTTATAAGTTTATGATTCCTTAACATGGAGGCATAATATGTTAACCTCTAGCATTCATTATATATTAAAAGTTTCTTAATCCAATATACATATTCTACGACTTTTTACGTCATTATCTGTGCCTTGCCTATAATTCAATGTGTGACTCAGTAATGTTTAATTATTCTTAAATAAAATTATTATCAAAAATTTGAAAGATCATACACTGGTAAAGATTTAAATTATATTTGATATACTGATGGCGCATGTTCGTGTTTCTGGGTGTTGGAGCAGTCATTCCTCGCAAGAAGGTAATGTATCACTGCGTAAATCGTATTATGGCGGAGTAAGTTTGAATTACATGATGATAACAAAATCTTAAATTTTCATAAATATACAAAAAATATTCGGAACGCTAATTTTCGTACGAGTATACCAGTGATGTGAGACATCACCTCAAATAAGGAAGAATTAAAAATAAGTCTCCTTCTAAAGCTAAAGAAAATTCAAGACCGTCTGTGGTGCAACTCTATCATATAATTTCTTAAATCCATAGCCATTAAGGTAGAAACCATTTTTATATTTATAAAGTGTTTTTCGAACGAAAATATTGTTCATGTAAAGGTCAATGGTTATTTATCTGGGTGAAGTGTTAGGACAAAATTTGTTATGTGTAATAATTTTTTTGTTATTGCCCTAATTAAACAATTGTAGAAAAATGTGGATTTTAAGATTTATTAGGAAACAGCAATGGAAGCGTTTTGACAATAATTGTTTCTAATTTAAGCCATTGACCAGATAAATATTTCCGTGCAGATTATAGAAAAATGATAATCTATACCAGCAAATAAAATTGAAGGGTGTCTGTGTGTTTGTCTTGAATAGGTTCCGAAATGGCTCAACTGATTTCAATGAAAATTTGAGGGTTTAAAAAAGGCAATTTAACTTAAATATTACTGCATATTTCATTTCGATAATAATATAAATATAATATATATATGTTGCCTGTACTCTTGATTTGTTTATGCTTAAAGTATTTCAATGGAACTTTCAGGGATTGAAACAGGATTTTTAACTTAAATTTTCGTGTATGTTTCATTTCGATATCTTGAAGAGCTCAGAAGATATTTATATAAGTATTTATAAATCCATTGAATTGCCACGCGAATTGCTCATTGTTATTGGCTCCGAAACGTATGATAGCGGGACCCGTTCTAAACCAACTGCGAGTTATAAGGTTTGCCCTGAAGCGATAATAAACAGATGATACCGTACTTTTTATATATTCAATGAATTCAACTTTATCAAAATTCTGTACCTGTCGTTTCGGTTTTGGGGAAAAATAAAAATAACTATTTCGGCACGAACGAAGTAGTGGGGATTAGT
This sequence comes from Eucriotettix oculatus, assembly GCA_034510155.1. NCBI lineage: Eukaryota > Metazoa > Arthropoda > Insecta > Orthoptera > Tetrigidae > Eucriotettix > Eucriotettix oculatus. Next base: position 104,823,224 of record CM067377.1, on the reverse strand, counting down.
TAGCTGGTAATAATCAACTGAGTAATAACTAGCCGTAGTGGTAGACATGCTCTGCTAATTTAGATTAGTACGTTTTTCGTAATTTTAATATGCTAGGTGTTATTTATTCGTTTTACCGTTAAATCTACAACACTACAAGGAATAAAATGCCCGAAGTCTGATTTCTTACGTATTGGAAATATGTATGTTCTTGAAAACAAATATTTCAATTACCTTCAATTCATGAGCACTGAAAATTAATTTAATGATGACAGATTATGTCCTAACGTAGCCTGTCAAGCTAGATGTTTAAATTTCTGTTAAGCATAAAATAATGCTTAAATTTTTCTAACAAATTTTAGGAAATGATATTTAATTAGTTAATTATAATTTAAATTTTTTTATAATTTGTAATGAAAATTATTCAGGTAACTTTCGTGAAAATCAATTATTTTTTGCTTAACAGCTATATAACTATAAGTAATTAATTTATAATTGAGCAAAATATTTTATAGGTCGCGGTGTAGATTGATTGTATTGAGACCCAGGTTCAGTCTCCTTAAGAGCGTTCCATAAGGATTTATAGTTCTTATCTTAAATTTAATTAGTGAATTAATTAATGTTTTTTGAAATGAAGAAAAAATGCTTCCATTGAAGATCAAGTAGGAGCGGAAAGCTAATTTAGATGAACGACACGAAAGTAAAAATGTCAACCGGCTCAGAGACTCGATCCCAGGACCTTTTGTTTTCCGGGCGGGGACTCTACCACTGATATAATCCGAGTCAACGTTCAAAGACCGATTCAGCATCCCTCCATTCCCGTAAACCTAATCCAGGCTCACCTACAATTTACTAATCACATTCTTCACATCCTAATATGAACAACGCGCAAATTGATCAAAAATGCTTAATACAATTTATAGACGATCCTTTTCTATGCTCATTCTTTACAATATCTCTCAAGAAAATTTAAATCCCTCCACATTCTGCCAGACTGCTGTTTATTTGGTGTTCTTACAAGCACTTATATCTGCACACTCACTGTTTTGTTGTTGCTTATGTCTATATGGAACCACTTCATATTTTTGGGGATGGGGGAAGGTGTAGCGAAACGTCTAAAAGTCAATTCAATAGAGTTGGACGGCCCGACGCTGGAGGAAATCTTCTTCCGAAACAAACGCTTCAATAATTCCGTGAATCCAAACGAATACTGACATGTCATTTTTTAAACTAATGGCATGCCAATTTCTTTTTGGAGCAACAGAAATTTCATTTATCCATTGAACTTTTAAAAATATATTCGTTTTATAGCAGACCTATTGCCTTTTACCGTAAACTAATAAGTCTTACCAGTTTACTTAGTGTAATTAGACTCTATGACTGCAAAAATTTTTACTGCAAATTATTCCTTCTATTAGCAATTAAGTATGTTTCTCTACTGAAATATTTTATATAACTAATCTATCCCCCCTCCTTCCCGATAGTACCATAACTGAAATAAATTTCTATAGCTCTCTACTTTACTTCATCTCCGAAAATACAGGCTTTTCGTTTCTTCAGTAATATATTTTGAGCCGAAATGAGGGAAAACAATGTCAAAGAAACAGATCACAAAACTTTTTAAGAAATAAATTTTAAAGTTTAAAAAATGAACACGTAAAGCACAATAGTATGTATATACTATAAATATGTGTGTGTAAGTGCATCACAGTATGGTTTGTCAAACATCACAACGTCCAAAACCATGCTTGGATTCGAACCCGGGATCTCTGTGGAGGGAGGCATTTGATTTCGCTCACTAATTTGGAATAGTAATTGCTTTGTACATCTCAAATTTTAACATTACTCCAATCAACTCTGTGGTTTTTAAATAGTTAACACAGATTGTTTATCTATTGGTAGGTTTAAGTTTACGAAATGTTCTTTAATTATTGTTTGAAGTTCGCTCTTAGTTTGACCTTACAGTCCAAACACGCAATTCTATACACAACATTGTATTTATCAAAATTATTTATAAAATCTTAAAATTTAAATTATTATATGACCGTAATTAGCAAACAAGTTAATTAATTTAATTTTGTATTTTCTCTAAATGTGGTAAAACAATGAAGTCTATAGATTTTTACTGTTATTGGTAGTGGGTGAATAATTTTAATAAATCAAAGAATTCAATTTACATCTGAGTCTTATTAATGAAACTAAGAAGGTAAGAATTTTAAAATAGAACATTAATTTTTTTCTCTAAATTCTCATTGTGTAATTTATGGTGAAATAATATGACGGCGTTGTTCACTAAATTGAAAACGTTGGAGGGGTTGATTGGAATAGAAATTTAATGTTCTACGTGAGTAGGTAGGATTTTAAGATCAATTAGTAAATACTTTATATTATAACGAAACTTGGAGATTTGGGGAGAAATCACAAGAGATATTTGCCTGAGTTATCGTTTAAATATTTATTTTGCGCACAGTTTTGTTAGTTGTTAAGCTGAGCTGTTGCCTAAATTTCATGAACATTGTAATTTAATTTTCGGTTGCAGTTCAGTCCCTAAGAAGGGTTGGATGTTGGTAAAACAGACTTCCGCATATTATCTTTAGCGGATGGAACAATTTCGATCAAATTTTGAACAGGTATTCTTGGTGAAATGAACTCAACACCATTAGGGTAATACACGGCTACTACCTCTGAGGGCCGGGGAGGGAGGGGCGGTAGTTTTTCAAAATCCATAAAATGCCGTTATTTATTTCTAATATATACTTATTTATTTATTGTAACGTGACACCCACCACTCCTACGCGACGACGCCCGACTTAATTCCAATCAACTCGTCGCTGTGGGTGCACGAACAGAGCATGGCTTTGGGATTCACGTTCGAAGGCAAATGATTTGTAGTGAGAAGTATGCTGTGGGAAGAATAGGTATAACACTGAACAAAAAGTTTACTCAAAAAAAGATATAATTATATTTTCCAAAATTAAACTCACACACATCAAATCTTTGCGATCAGTTTTGAGCGAGAAATAAAAGAAAATATTATTTTAAACTCTTTCGTAAAACGGAAATAAATCAAATAATTGTTCACGCAATTAGTCTACCGGAACGAACCGGTTCGATACTCGGCGAACCACGCGGACACATGGTCGACGGTGACGGCAACGGAATGCGACCTGGCCGCAAACGTCGATGTGCAGGGCCGGTTCGGGTTGGCTCGGGAACCAGGGTGGTCGCGGGTTGAAGGCCAACTCACACCAGTGCGGGACTGTGGGAGTGGGAAACGTGCGGAATTGCCCGCAACTTGCTGTGTCCCAGTTGCAGTTCGCATCGTGCACGGTATTCCCGCGTCCCGCAACTATGCCACGAACAGAGAAGCTCATAACAATATAATTGAGTATACATTTCTAAAGCTGAGATGAAAGCTAAGAACATATAACGGTCGAGGAGTTAGTTACGAATTATTTATTTAGTTGTGCAGTATGACTATGTTACCAAAAAATTACTGAAACATTAATATTTTGTTCTCCATCAAACAACGATATGAAATACACGAAATGAAAGCTGCTAACACAATGCTTTTAAGAGTATTGTTAATAGCTAAAATTAACAAAAAGAATTAGTAAAATTTATTTACAAGAATGTCATAAATCCAATTGAAATGATTCGTATTTATTTTCATATTTATAGCCGTATTATTGCATTTTATATTAACATTTGATTTATCAATCTTGAATAATATATATATTCATCGTTTTGCCAAACTAAATGATGTATGCTTCGACGTGGCTGAGTAATTCGTCCTTTTACGGTATTCAAAGCTAAGTTACACTTGAATGCATCTCTTCTTGAATGAATAATTTTGGAAGTTGAAATTCAAATTATTTTTTTCCAGTTAATTAAGAGCATTTTGTTGGCACGATATAAAAGCATTATAATTTAAACAATTAAAATAATATTTTACGTTCTATCTGCTTCTTTAAAAATAATATGAATCAATTGACCACTTTACAGATTATTCAGAAGTTTTATTCAACTACAACATTTGCTCCTCAAAATTGAGGCTTCATCAGGTAGTAAAAAGATATAAAAGACCTTCAACTTTTTTCTATTTTTGAATGTATGTTATTAAAAGACATCACATGTTTAGGCTTTTAAAATATGTGCGCTGATTAAGGATATGAAACATTCTGACAAAGTTTGCATTTTTTTCATCCATGATTAAACATATTTATAATTTTGAGTACGTTTTTCCATGAATTTTATAATACATATTTTCCAGTCTTTTTTTAAAATAAACGGATAAATCATTTTCATTTTACTAATCAAACCACAACAGCTATTAACCAAAACGAAATTTTCTTTTTGCAGTTTTCATTCTTGCGGTGCAAAGGGTCCCTTTGTAGCTTAAAATTACGAATCTTATCAGAAATAATACTACAAAAATGTCGCGACAAGTCGATAACCCTGATTTCCGAACATTGACATCATACCGTTCTCAATGCTCTTCCAGGAATGTAATGGTACGTGACTCTCACAATCGATTAGGCGCTGCATTTTATCACTGTCAATAAAACGTTAATATTCTTTTTATAATGAAATATGGGACTGTGTAGGCCTGTAGTTGTTACCTCAGAGTGCTTCTAGAGCAGGGATGATAATGCCAATTTAGCATTTCTAACATAAAAATTAGAGGTGCAATGGTTCAGTCTTTCGTCATGGACTGCATAGGAAACGTAAGAATGTTGACAGATTTTCCTCAAGTCTCATCCCCCTCCCCCGCACTCTCACACTTTTCTTTACTCAGCAACAATTTTAAGGTACGTTGACGAATGAATGATCATTCGATTATGTCCATCACTCCTTCTTATTCTACTTACTTAGCACGATGATCCTCTTCGGCTAGAGCTAGTAGTAAGAAAGCCTCTTCTTCATCTGAAGACATTATATAAAACACAATCTCCAATAATTTATGATTTTAAACGAAACCCGACTGTGTATGCGTCAGCGTGGTCGTCCTCGGCTGCTCCTGGTAACCAGAGGCTGGATGTCCGTTCGCTTCTGCTCCCAAATTACCAGTGTCCTGATCCTGTTGGTCTTCTCTCACTTGACCTCCCCAACCAATCGCTTTCTATTTTCTAAGGACGCTTATCATTATTCCCTTGGGGCGCGTGTTCAGATCCCTCCAATGGAAATCGTCCTCCGGTCCTGCGCTTCCAGACTCTTCCGGAACCGGAAGTCAACTGAACACGCACGAAAATTTGCCCCCACGTGGCAATGTCCTTTTAAGGCGCGTTCAGGGTTACGCGGTGATTAAGTACTGTGCACACTTTCACATAAATTAAACAATAAAAAAATATATAATAAAAAAATTAATAACATTAACAAAAATAAATTAACATTGAACCTTGTAATGTTACAATATATGTATATATATATATGGTCAATTAATTTTTCTAGCGTTTTTGGTGAATCTGTTTGCGTATAGTTTCAACCTCCCGTCATGGGAGTGTAAGGGGCGTCATATGAAATAAAAATAAAACAAACAAGTTTGGTATTGAAATCGGTGCTATGGGTTTGATTCTGTTATTTAGAATGCGAATTAAATTGCATTTCATTCCCTAACAGGGAGGATGGAACGGGGCAAAACACAATTCTTCGTAATACATTTAAAGGACAGAACAATTTTGATAAAATTTTGTTTCCATATTCTTTTTCCTCAAAACCCAAAACCGAACAATTAAGACGGAATATTTATAGACTCGCTGTGTTACATTATGACCCTTAATATGCGATTTAAGTAATAATTCATCCCTTAAGTGGGGGAGAATTTATATTCTGTTAGAGTATTAACAATATTTTTAACCCTGCTATTGAATGGGGAATATTTTTGACTCAGGAGATACTGGCAGTATATTATGACGTTTCTGATGCCAGTTTAATCATCTGATGACTAAGAATTAACTATTGTACCGGGATAATACAAATAAATACCCGAAGAACGCCGGTTCCCCAGCTAGTTAAATATAAAATTAAAGTATTAGTGACCAGTTAAAGAGTAAACTTCAACAATTTAGAACATGTTGGCCGAACTGTCAACATTTTATAAATCTTTGAATAATATTGCGTATGAATTTTTAAAAATTAGTCGCTAAAATGACATTTTCAGACGAGTGCGTATTACATTCAAGTTAGTATTTAATATTTGTTTGGTGAGTAATTTTAGCGTGGTTAATTTTTTACTGTGACCTGTAAAGATAGACTCGTTTATGTGGCTGATTCTGTATCTTATTATAATGAACGTGATTTATTTACTGTTGGTATAGTGACATTTAACCCTTACTGGGACCTTCGAGTATATAACGTACAAATAGACAAATACGGCGTTATTTACTCAAAATGATGCTGAATATTTTTAAACAGATACCCTAATACGGACGAGAAAAATTATATAAAATAATTTAAACTTTATTTGAGTCATTTTGATCAATTCATTTTCAGATCGTTATGACAAATATATAATAAGTACGAAAAGTAGTTATAAAAAATGCATATAAAAATTTATAATAATCTTGCGCTTATATTACTAAAAACTATTACTTTGAAAAATTATATTACTTTTTTCAAAAGTGAACGCATTCTATGTTATATAAAATAATATACTAACAAATTGGTAATTAAATTGACTCCTTGCCATTATAATATTGTCGGAGCTACCTTACTGCAATTCTCTCTGTGTTCGTGATCAGATGAGCAGTGGTTGCTGGCTGGAAGTTGATTTCCTCCCGTCTCAATCCAGGTTGATTCCCTCCCGTCTCGGACGTTAATATCTGTTGACCCTGACAACAGCAGTGACAGCATTAGATATGCAAATAATTGAGAGCATGGTAGCGGATGAACCATCCGTCTCTCAACTCTAATACAGAACGGAAGCAAAGCCACTCGGTCTTGCTTTCGTAATGTTGGATTACTCCCTGATGCGGAGTTCCATACCACTCTCTCCATTGTATTCAGCTCCCGTTATTTTATTCTTTGGAGTAATAAAATTAGGTTTTGAATATGCCTGCAGGAGCACTCCTCTTGTTGAATGTGTCCACGGAAAGAGTTGTTCCGAGTTTTAAGAATTCAACTATTCCCAGCAGAAGGTCTTTTGGCTGAGAAGTAATTAGATTTACATCGAGCCGTTTCAAAGCATTTTCCCATAACTTCTGCCGCTAAGCAAAGTCACTGGAAACTTCTCAAACTAGTCGATTTTTTAAAAATCAATTTACAATTGTTCCATTACAATAAAACATTGGCAATATTTCACTGGAGCGCGTATTTTATAACTTACAAATATTCCGTAATTTAAATGTATTGCTAAGCAATGTCCACAGCAATAGGAACTGTTATAGAGTAGACCTCATGAGTGCTTAAAATGAAAGACCTTTAGTCCCGCCGAAAACGAATATGCAGTGAGGTCTGGGACGAGGAGATGCACAGCAGCTGGATGTACGATCAAAAGAGGATGTGTCAAAGCAGAACTGAAGCGTCCACGGCGCTTAGCAAGAATTTTCACGGTCCTAAAAATAGAAATGTGAACCCAGAAACCGAAGGAAAATGGATAACTAGGGAGAAAATGGAAATCTGGACAGTTGTGCTAGAGGGTGAAGAAAAAGAGAAGGGAGGGGGTAAAACAAAGATTCATTAAATAGAGATGAATCAGAATGCCCTAGAATTTTTAAGTTTGAGTAATCTCCAAATGCGGCAAATTATGAGTGAATATGGTGGCAGTACCTGATACTCAGACATCCGATGTAGGAGCTGTACATCAACGACGACGATAACGGTGAAAGAGCCCAATATATTTTATCCACAGCTTTTAATGAATTTTTTGGTGACAGATTTTATTTAAAAAATCGGGTGTCTGCTACTAGACTCAAATCCCTTAAGGAAAGATTTCTCCATAAGAAACAAATAAATTCTAGATTACTGTTTAATTATTGTAAATTAATTTTGTTTTAGTCTAATTACCTAATAAAACTGTAATTATTATAGTGAATATTATTAATTTTCTCAGCTTACTTTCGCAGTAGGCATACAGAAAATGATTTACATTGCATATCGATTCCACTGACCAAATATAATTATTTTTAAATTAGTGATTCTAATAATTTTATTTTCTTCAAAGTGATAACATATAGTTCAACAAAAACTATTTTTGTCTCGGAAATAATGACAATTCTTCTATCGTATCCTCATTGGCTAAATTTGAAATATTTAAGAAAGAAGCATTTTATATTATTTCATACCGACAAATAATTTGGGAGAAGAAAAAAAATGCCAAATTATAAATAATACCCACTGGTGATTGTAACTTCAACCTTTTCCTTTTCGAACCCCTTGGTTTATCGCGGCGATTACTCATTAGACTAAAAACTAAATATTCTCATTTAATTCTTTCATTATAATTTTTCTGGTTTAGTGCAATTTATCATTTAATTTTGACCGACTTTTATCTGTATGCTCCTATCATTCAGAAACATGTTAACTGAATTATTAATACACAAACATTAACCGTTGGTTAGACAGAGATGAAACAGTTCTGATATTTTTCTGTATTTGAAGAAGACGGTTCCTCCATGGTTGTTGCGAATCCATTAAGGAAAAGCTACGCTCGACATACGAATGTCACATGCCTTTATTTATTCTTTTCGACTTCAAAGTACGGAAGAAGTTTCTTTGAGAGAAATACTTCCAAAGTGGTTTAACTTGTAGGTATAATATTTGAAAATAAAAAAGCATGAACACAATTTTAAAATATAAACATTTACATTCAATGTTAATATGAAATTAAGCTTTTCAAGTGGGGTGGGTCGATGTTGGCAGTTACTGGCGACCATGTTGTTTCGGTGGAGCTTGTTTAATCTGCGTTGGGGCCTGGGCCTACACCCGTACAAGATCCAGTTGATCATGGACAACGCCATGTGTTTGCTGATGACAAATCACCATCGTAAGTTTAGCGATTGATCAGTACGTCAAAATGAAAAAAACTTTATTATCAAAACGAGTGTTTGTTAGTGCAAACGTTGCGCACGTTTCCAGACTTTCCAACGATTGCTCGCCAAATTCCAGACGGTAAACAATCAGCCAACACCCGTACGTTAATAGAACGCCAGATCGGCCGAAGACGTCGCCGTGGTCCATTAAAGTGCACAGAAAATACCGAGGCAGTCAATTCTTCGCCGTGAAGAAGAACTCGGTCTTTCGCAGACTTCAACTTGGCGAATTTTGCGTTGGGACTTGGGCCTCCACCCGTACAAGATCCAGATGATCATGGACAACGCCATGTGTTCGCTGATTGGGCTGCGGGGTGTTTGGAAATGGGCTCCAATTTCGGCCCAAAATTTTTTAGCGGCAAGGCGCATTTTTGGACGAATTGTGAAGGGAACAAGCAAAATTTCTGTGTGGAACAACGTCAATACAAACGAGGTTCACCAGGTGGCAATTTATCCACAAAAAAATATTTTTTGGTACTGTTTTGGGCCAGCGGTCATCAATGGTCCTTACTTTTTCGAAAACGAGTTTGGTGAAGCGTCAATAGCGATAGCTGCAAACCCGATTTTATTTTGTCCCAAATTGAACGATATGGACACAGACGTCATGTGGTTCCAGTAGGATGGCACTACAAGCCACACATCAGACGCCACGATGGGCATTCTGCCATTTGAGGGTTTGACTATCTCTCGCATAGATGCCGCCAATTGATCTTTTCATGTGACATAGGTCTATGCCAATTAGCCGCAATCGACAGATACCCTTAAAGTCAACATAACACAGTCCATTACTCAAATTTAGAAGCGGCAGAGTCATTAAAAATTGGACCAATCGGATCCCTGCCACCGTAAGAAACCGCGGTGGACATTTAAACGATGTATTTAGTGGCATACGTGGGCCATTCAAATAAATAAAGAATTTAGTTAATACCTCAAACACAGATTGTTTTATTATATTTCAACATGTACCCGCCTTTATTGAAACTCCCTTTATTATTACGTTTTATAGTTTTATAATGGCTAGTGTTTAACTGGAATGTCTTCGTATGACAGCTTAATTTATGCATTTTGCGTCAAATCGATTTTCAACAAATATGACAGTTTCGCGCAAGTGTAAAGAAATGAAAAATGCAGCCAATTTGTGTCAAATTCTTTTACAATTAATATTTAGATAATATTATTACGACGTTTCGTCCGGAATTGTGGACTTCATCAGGTAAATTTTTAGATGGATACAATTATTTCACATGTGGATAATTTTGCATCTTGGACTGCGTCAAGCGACGGTTACAATGACAGTTAATTGTCTGTTTTCAACCTTCATTTTGGATCTGAAATGTATATTTCCCTAAGATTTTGTTTTACTTTCCTACGTTACTGGTCGAGAAATTCATTACAATTCAATAACCTGCATTTACGGTTAGATTCGTCTGAATTGAATGAATGCCGAACATTTTCTCGTCCGTGTCACGTAGTTTACGTAAAGCGTTTCCCCAAAACTCTGTCGCAAAATCCTCCTGACGCGGAAAGCCGAGCTTAAAACTTTCTTTACAACTGCAATTACCTGCATAACGCAGATAGACAACAAAAAATAGTTAAATTCTCACGAGCGCAAGTCACGTACAAATTGATAATACTAGTTCTTTCCCTTTTAGAAGTAAATTAAATTTTGTATAAATCATTATTAAATTAAAATTTTCGTTAATTTGTTTAAAAATATAAATTTTAAATTGATCGAATGACTTTATTTCTATAGTTATGGACCGTAAAAAATAGACATCATGCACATTTTTAGTTTAATCTAAATCAAATGTATTTTATGTGCACTGAAATACCTAAAGCGATTAAATTAATTAGATGATTTTACTTACTTTACAAAAACACTTGACCACTTCATTCATTTACCTATTTTGCAATTTCTTCTCTGGTCCGATTACAATCGACTTTCACTTCTTTAATGCCTAAATCAGCCGTCACCTTTCGATTATATTAACCTTTGTTCTGATTGAAGTAGCTACCTCAACCATACATGTATTCATTGATTGTGATAGTATTAAGTATTTTAAAGAAAATGAATAACATCGACGATATCACCAACAGCATACTACCAGCCTAAATATAAATATTATAATTTTTACAACGTTTGTATTAAAATAATACTAAAATCAATACAACGTCGTTGCTTTCAACGTATAAGGCAAGTATACAGGAAATTAATAAAAAAAATGTTATTATTCCATGAGGTAACCGCTATAAACAATTTTTTTCATCATAATTGAGGTCTTCATATATAAACCGGTCATTTATTACTCGTAAACGTAACTGGACTGTATACAAACGTCAAATATTCGGATGTTACACTCTTGTTATGCAATGCCGAAAACGTGAACTACAAAGCACACTGTCAAAGAATTAAACTACGCATGCCGAAAATGGAAACATAAGTTAACTAACCCAATTAGAGTTGAATGTCAACTACTGGCTCCACAATTCCAGAGCAGTTTCCTAGCAATTAATGCCAAACTTTATTGTTTTCATATCACTTGTGGAGTAACACTAAAGCTTGGCCGTCAATTAAACAGCAGTGCATACATACCCTATATTTGTCTGCAACGTTTAATGGAAGCTGAGATAATGACTGTGGAAAAAATCTGAATGAATGAAATTTTGATTAAACAATTATCCAATGACCAAGGTCTACGGTCGTAATATATTATAACAGCCATTAAGTCTCAAGAATAATAACTTTTGTATGCCGAAAGTTTCCCAAAATATTTAATTAAGTTCATAATCAAAATTATAATGTAATTATAGTTTTTATTAAAATTTATGTCTGACTCGAAACCAAGTTTTTTCATCATTGTTCCAATAAATTTTTGTGTATCTACTATTCTTATTAAAAATATTCGTATGGATTGTGACGTTATATGGGTGCGAAACGTGGGCACTAAGAGTTGCAAAAAGGAAAAGTCTTTGAAATGTAGTGCTATAAGAGAATAATGAAAAGCAGATGGGTGGATAGAATCACTAACGAGGAAGTCCTAAGCAGAATAGGTGAAGAGCGAACACTATGGAGGACGTTGATCAAGAAAAGGGATGTATTAATAGGCTGCGTTTTGAGATATTATGGTCTTCTAAAATTAGCTACAGAGCGAAGCGTTTGGAGAAATAACATAAGAAGGAGGCCAAGGAAGGAATACATCAAGCAGATATGTAGCTATGGGGTAGCTATGTAGAAAAAAAAGGATTGCGGAGAATAGGATTAGCATAGAAGGTTGCATCAGACCAGCCTAAGGACTAAAATCTACAATATCATCAGTCTTTAGCGAACTATCCTTCATCCGTATCATGAAAATGTTTCCAATCATATGATAGTTATAATTCAAGATATATATATATATACTATATGGTGTCTTTAAATATTTTTAGCTTTGCCATGAAGACATAGAAGAGGAAGCCTAATTGTGTTGAGTATAAATAGCTTTCATTGTGCGGTTATAAAAATCAACTTTACATTTAACCTTTTGATTAAAAATGTAAATGATAGTTGGAGATGATCGCGTTAGGAGGACGAAAAAAAATTGCAATATACATCTAAATAACTTTATTTCCCTATGTAAACAATGCATATGGAAGAACGGTTTATTCTTGCACGAAGAGAGAGTACATATGTGAATTCAAATCTAATCTGGTTTTACCAGATCTTTATACATTGTGCCTTGGTTAATCTGAATAATAGATGTCCAATTTGTTTTGAATTCTAAAGTGTGCAAAATATGGCCAATAATTTTGATCACGTTGCTTTGAAGGTTTAGTGACGAGGTTTCTGAACTCCATTATTAAAGGGGTCAAAACTCTACGATGGGAAACGTTTAAATAAAAAGAGTAAACGAAATTGAATACAAAAATGAATTAACTATATTATTGAATAACAATATTTAATTAATTATATGCTCTTACAATATGAAAATTAATATTTTAAAAATCAGGGGTGTTATGGATAATGGTGTAAATGGTAGACACCGAAATAAATTACTCAAAATGTAACCAGAGGGAGAAATGTATACATATTTACTTTACCCATCCTGGTTTTTTAGCTAAAGATGTCATAGCCCTCGTCTTCTGTGTTCCTGATTGGTAAACTTGGCCGCCTCAACACACAGCAGCTGGACCATTGGGTTTCAGTCCACCTGAGTTTTGGTTCACAGCGACGAAGCGACAGATGTGTATGACACTTTTGTCGGCCGTACCGAACAGGCTGTTGGTTTTTCTTTGTCGATTAAGCAGCAACTAATGATCTCTTCTCATCGAACACACTGCCCAGACTGAAGATTTGTCGACCGTTCCGCTACGAAAACCGATGCTTTGCTTTTGTGTCTCGTCTTCATCTCAAAACATGGTCCGCCTCTCACGACGGTGAAGTTGGCCGCCTTCACTTTTGGTTGGATATGGTTTTCCACTACTAATTAGTACATCCCACATCCTCCCTAATCTACTTAACGTATTCCATCATTAGCGCCCCTCTTCTGTTCTTACCCCACACATTTCCATCTAATGCTAATTTTACAAGACCTTCATGTCTTAAAACGTGCCCTTTTACTCTATCCCTTCTCTTGGTCAACGTCCTCCATATTGTTTGCTCTTCCCCTATTCGATAGAAGTTCCTCGATAATTAATGTATTCACCAATCTGATTTTCAGCTTTCTTCTATAGCACCTACAAGGCTTCTATTCATTTCTTTTCCGCAATTCCTATCATCCACGTTTCGCACCCATATAACGCTACACTCCATACGAACATTTTTGGCAATTATTTTCTAATATTGACGCTTATATTACCCGTAAGTAAAATCCTTTTTTTAGTGTAAGCCTTCCCTGCACTTCTACCACCCCTAGTTATTACGCTTCCCAAGAAGCATAATTCCTTACCTTCCGTCAAAACATCCCTTCCCAATCTAACAGAGTTTGTTAATCCACTGTTTCCCATACTACACTCCATTTCCTTGGTTTACTTCTGACTCCCCTAATACTACAATATCATCGGCAAAGCGTAGGGTTTTCATTTCTTCTCCTTTCAGCATGATTTAAATGGAAAAGAAAGGCTAATAATTGTTGTTGTAATTACTTGTTTTGTGTATTTCCTTGTTTGCGGGGCTGAGATGTATTGATCTTCTTTTCTAACTTTTTGTTCCATTACAAAGGAAAAATTATTTGGATATCGATATATGTATACTTTATCGATATTCCTTCGTTTTCGTCCCAATAATGTCTGAGAATCAATTGAAAGCATATCTCCTGCTCTGGAAAAAAGAATAACTCTTCACAAAATTAGCGGGTTATGATTCCATAAAACTATTCTGTTGTCAGAGTGCCTAAAAACTCATCCATGACCATAGTAAACGACCATTTGCACGAAACAGGATCAGTTGCAGATAAGAAGATATGTGCGCGACTATTCGATCATTCTTTATTTAAAACATTATTTGTATAATTAATTGATTTTAATTAATTTTGTCCACCTAGTTTATGAACAATTTCAGTTAATAAATAAAACCTCATCTACCTACTTCTGTACATTGTGTGAATTATTCTTACAGTCTTCTACTATCACAGTGTTTAATGCATAGCACTTCAGACAAAATTTTGAAAACCAATTCAAGAGAAATCAATAACTGAAATATAAAAAAATATTTAAATATATTTCTATTTAAACAGAATGACCAATTTACTTAAACGACACGTCTTTCATTATTTCTGATTTCCGAAATTAATTTCAGCTAGTACCGCTTTTATAATGTAATCATTGAAATGATGTATTCGGGTTAATAAATTTGAAGACAGTCTAAATTAGAAAAAAAATGTAGTCATAATTAAAATTCTATTTCTTGCAATTCAGCAGGGAATTTAAAATTAAAAAACAACTGATGTTCAAACTTCTGTAAAAGTCAAACGATTAAACGTCGAGTTTTCTTTCGGTAAATCAACCGTCAAAAACTATGTCAACAGATCTCTAGATCAAAGGTTCCGCTGCGTTTCTTCTGCCTGGGTAATAACAAGTTTTAGCAAATTGTTGATATAAGTGAACTAGATTAGTTAAATTTGCTATTCAAAGCTTTCCTATTAAAATATTTTTCAGTACTTATTTTCGAAATATATTTGCAAGAAAAATCTTAATTGTTTTCCTGTACTTAACCCAGCATCCAAAACGTTTATCATCTTCATTCTACCAATAACTTCCTTATGTAAGACCCTGTATACTGTAAATTATATATTTAACAATTCTGAGAATATTGTTAAAAATTATTTATAGTTAATTGCAATATTTGTCGGGTTGTCAATTAATTCTTTAAAATATCGTTCATTTTTACCTTGGCTCTTAAACTTTACCAGTGTAAATCTCAATTAAAATTGAACTACAACGTCAAACAAAGAGGTTTTGTAATTAATTACGATAAATAATTGTTAATTCTGAATGCGTAATCGAAAACGGGAGTCGACTGTTATAACAATTACGTTACGGGTTTTTAATGAGTGTTTGGTTTGCCATATGTAACATAACTGCAAATAATTATAAGGTAATGTACAAAATTATTAAGTCTGGTCGAAAAATATATATATTTAAACATAAAATTAATTTGCAATACTAAAATTTTAGACGTTGAATGTAATCTTTTATAATGATTATTTAATTAATTAAGTGATAAGATTTTATGCTAATATCCATAAAACAATATAATTTAACAAAATAAAACATATATACAATATTAATTACAATTCTTAATGCTTCAATATTTACGCCGGCACTTATGTTCAATAATAACTACACATATATTTACAAAATGATGTATATTAATTGCTTAAACACTAACAATTTTAAAACTCATCTCAGGGTCGCACTTTATAGGTCTTCTCATAGAAAATGTATTTTATTACACTAAACCACTCGAATCTGGCAGCAAACAGAAAATTACAAAGAGTTACAGATGCAGAAGTTTACCTAATCGTCTTAGCGCACGTTCCAACTCCTTCCTCGTCATTTCTCCAGATCGTCACCGTTCTCCAACAATCTCCTCCAAAATCTATCTCAAAATTCCATCTCATTGCTCTCGCACCATCTGACTAATTCTCATCTCACCGCTCTCGACCGCCAATCTCTCACCTATCTCTCTAATTCACTCTGTCTCTCCGCCAATCTGATCAATCTCAACATCTCGAAAATTCTTTCTCTACCACCAAAAAAAAGTCTCCGCCTGCCTATTTACAACTTCTTCCCCACTTCTGCGACATCTATCTCCTAGGTGGCAGGGATGGATCTCCTCCAATAATATCCATGGTTACACTTGGGGAAAACATGCCGCCTGTCGCCGATTCTTGCACAATTTTGGGAAACTCCCGAGCCGAGTCTAGGTTTTATAGCCCAAGTGTCAACCGTTGTCTCCTTTGTTTTGATTCCGCCACCGAGGCCCGAACTGACGTATTTGACCGTTACACTTTATTACAAACTGATGAGTCAGATTCTTCACATCACATCATGTTAGAAATGACACAATTTTAAAAGATCATTATTTTGTACTATATATTATAAACATTCCTTTTCACTCATTTCTAATATTTTTCAATTTTTAATTTGAAAATTAACAATACGCTTATGAGTTATTGGTTTAACTCTCATTTCGGCCAATTCGCTTGCGCGACATCGACTTATAATTTTTTATCCTTTATAATTTCTTGATTAGATAAGTAGTTTTTATTTTTGTAATGTAATTGTATTATAAATATTATATTTTAACATTTTTCAATTTTTAGAGTTTAATTTGCACCAGATGAGGTTCCAAATTTAAGAACTAAACAGCTACTGTTAAATATAAGTTTAAATTAAAACATTTCTGACGTATAGGTTGTGGCATTATTTTCTAGCCGTTCGATATTGTAATGAATAATATTCAAATTAAATAATATATATTAATTTTGAAAAAAGTTCCTAACATTTGAAGTGTTAAAAATCAAAACCACATTAAGTTTCAAATTGGACAGTAGAGATGTTTGTTTCGATTTGACCTGTTTGATCTGATGAAATAGCATATTCTATTTGAAACTCATGCCAAGAGCAATAGTTACGTGTTTCGTCCCTGTGACATGCTCAATGGCCGTTTGATCGTCGCTTCCTAAACGATCCTAGAGGTCAAAGGAACGTTTCCACAA
This sequence comes from Eucriotettix oculatus, assembly GCA_034510155.1. Taxonomy (NCBI): domain Eukaryota; kingdom Metazoa; phylum Arthropoda; class Insecta; order Orthoptera; family Tetrigidae; genus Eucriotettix; species Eucriotettix oculatus. The sequence continues at coordinate 104,806,018 of CM067377.1, read as the reverse complement.
AATTCATTCACGCCATGGCGGCTGTGGCGTCGGTGACATCACCACAAGAGAGTAATTAAGCCGCCATTGTGGGAAACAGGATGCGTGCGTGTGGTACGCACACCACAGCATCCCCTTTTCGCAGACCTTGCTCTCTCCCGTTATCGGGTTGCTGCATCGCTTTTAATTGCGTACTCAATTACATGTTTTCGGCCTCGCCTTTGCTCCCCGTGAGATTCGTCCGAACCTCATCTGAACCTTTCTAACAGCGTCTCAGTTTATGTGATAAGCCAGTCTTTTGTTAATAGGAATAATCAACCCACGTAACAATATTGACGGACTGTGCAGGCATTTACCAATAGAGCAGTCTGCACTATAACGTACTTACACTCTTGCTGGGTTTCACTCCCTGTATTTTCCAGAGAGAAGACCTTGTTCAGGTGGAGAATGAAGTTTCACAAAAATCCCTAGAGCATTATTGAAACTCCTCATTTTGACCACATCTACAATTTAAAATAATTGTTTCTGTCGGAAATGAAAATGTAATTTAGATTTATGTAGGTTTTCTTACCATAGTTGTATGAAGACTGATTGAAACGTTTGCGTAACAGGATAACTTAATAATATAATATGCATTCTAATAATGAATAAATGTGGTGAATTACTTACTTTACGTCAATCAGATATTCATTGGAGTAAAGAATCAAATTAACTCGTTCATTAAAAAAATCACTTCTTTAAATCAGTCCGCAACACATCTTGCCAGAGTTTTGGTGTACAACAGTTTATCACTACTCTATTAACACACCTCAATAAAATTGATTAAACGGTTTCATTATTTTCATCAGTAGAAAATGTAAATTTCATTTATTGTGTCTCAACATTTCACAAAGTGCCATGCGAACAACTTCCTTTAATTGATAATTTATATTGAATTAATCTTTGGCGTGGTTTAATAATTGATCATACCACGTGAGCAAGTGTTATAGTGTTTTATTTCATTTTACAACTTCCAGAAATAAGAAAAAATGCGTATTATACAAAAAAATTTCAATGGGTTACAAATTCTGAAAATTTATGACCTAATGACTGACATTCACGCTTTCATGCGGCGAACTCGCGGGAAGGGGAAGTAATGAAATTTAATATAACTCACAATTTAACAATAACGAAAATTATTCCTCGTGAACTACTCTACCTCTCGGACGATATATTGTAGTATGGATCAGTTAATCGCAGTTTTCCGGGAACGGTGATTTATTTCCAAAGACTTCATCGTTAGATGCGTAGTTGATATTACAATACGTACGTGTGGCAAAATCACCGCTGGGTCGATATCAGATCAGTATTTATTGTAAAGGACACATATGTGCTTTCCCAATTTTGTTGGTAATCAGCTAATTTAATGGACGTTTTCTGTGTTTTAATGGTAATTTCGTGGTCTAACAACGAAAATATTTAGTGTGGATTTGTGCAAATTTACTACGAGTATTTTTTTAAACTTATTATAAGTTGCATTATTAAATTGGATATGGTATCACAGAGTTGTTAATCCTGAACATAGCAAAGAGATGTTACCACAAGAGATAACTGATTCATGCGTGTTCTTTCTGTAATTATTATTTTTTATTTAATCGATAATGCTTTTTAGAATGTTTCAGACCACGAAAAATTATTTATCTCGAAACGGATTAATTATAAGCATTAACTGTAGCTACGGGCACATTTTTTAATACAAAGAAAATTTCTTTGATTAACTGACACTATTTTAGAGACAATTTTCTACTGGTTTATTAAAACATGCCTCACCAAAACATTTTCCTTGTTGGATGAGTCTTCCAGACTCTGAATAAGGTGGATTGGCCTGAAATTTGTCCTCGTAACTAAACTGTTTGAAAATTAGAAATTTTTCTTATATCATCACCCGTTACAGTCAATGAATCTCCACAACTTTCTTCGCAGTTCACCAACAAGCGGTTACTCTCTGACGCATTCTCTTCGTTCGACTATGGGGGTGACATCAGCCACCGCTTTCGTAGACACGGCACGTAGAAACCGTGAGTTAACCCATTTTTATTACATCTAGGTCCATATTTTCTGTTACGCAACAATCTTTTTAAGTACCTTGCTATAGAAAATATCTCTTCTCACTCCATAATATTCTTTTAATTAAATTTCTATCACAATGGTCATACCAAAATACACTAACTGAATACCCTTCAGAAAAGGAACTCTCAATCGATCAATTATTTAACTACGATGGAAGCCGTCATTTATATTTTGAACATTTGTAGACCCACGAACCTTAAAGCTTTTACTACACACTTTCTTTTCATACTTGTGTTACTTACATTATATTAATTAAAAAACTTTTATTCTGTGTATATTTTTCGAGACAAACTGGACGTGTTTAATAATAAGTTCGCCTTCGCATTACCTTATTTGTAATTGAATTAAATCTATATAAATAAAGGGACTGTGTGCTGAGCGTTCTGGACTGTATATACCCAGCTTCATTCGAAATCAATGCGAATTTTAATGTTTATTCCCAATGCATTACTATACCATTCATCCGATTGCCATGAAATTATGGTGTTTAGCGGCAATCACAGCTGTGAAGGTTTCGGTCGATATTTCCAAAATTTAAATTCCTTCTTTCCCCCTTTCAGGTCAAAAACTTCTAATTTTCTTCCGTTATTAGCTCCTATCATATTTACTCGTTTGGCCATGAAATTTAGGTGCATTGTAGTGCTCACCCCAGAGACGGTTTCTGTCAACGGTTTGAAGATTTAGGTTCCTCCCTTCCCCCCTTTTAGGCCAACATAGGTCCTAACCTAAAGACACATAGAACTTGTAACAGGATAACCGCACGTAGCTTGTCAAGCGAAATAATTATATATCTCAAATATAGCTGACATTTTATTTAAGTAATGATACTTTTAATTGAGATTCGCGAACGACGTCGCCGCTGCAGCCGCACGCACGCGTGCGTAGATTTCTTGAACCATCATAGGGGTTATGATGAAATTCATGTGGGAGGCATGAAATGTAAGTTTCTAAAACTGTGACTCTCTTGCTGATAGTATAGTACCGTGTTATCGAAGAAATTAGATAGGTAGAAAGAATTATTTCGTCATAATGGCAACATACAGTTAATATTCCAATAGGGAACATAAGTTAAAAATAATTAATTCTACAATTAATATTTAAAATGCAAATACGTTAATACTAATTTTAAGCTTAAATGTATTAACTTAAACCATGTCCCTAATTCGGTCCCTAAATGATAGTACACTCTTCGAAAAAGTCGCTCGTAGACTTGCAGGCAAATCATTCCAGTCTTTTACGGTCCTATTTACGAAGGAGTATTTCCTCACGTCAGTTCTTTGTCTTCTCTGATTAATTTTTGATGAGTGATCATTTCTCGCTACAAAAGTCGGGAAATGAATACTATTTTTGATATCACTCCAGGCAGGTTCGTCTGTATACGATTTTGTACAGTGCACAAAGCCTGGCCCTCTTTATTCTAATTGCTAGCGTCTCCAGATTTCCCGTGCCTCTATAAATATTTGATTTTTCCGCCCGGTTTAGAACCCTGTCCAACGCTTGTATCTGATCGGTTCTGTAGGGATCCCAACACATCGCCTCATACTCAAAAATAGGCCAAACCAAAGACCTATAAGCAATGTATTTGGTCATTGGGGTACTTTTCCGCAGTATTCTATTGACAAAATGAAGCGCCCTCCACCTTTTTCCAGTTACTGAATTCATGTGTTCTCCCCAACTTAAGTCTTTGCTCAAAGTTACGCCCAGGTATTTACAAGTGCCTACTTGTAAAATATTTTTATCCCCTAATTTATATTGAACTTGAAAAACGTTTCTCATTTTTTTAAATACAATCAAGTTACTTTTGGCCGCGTTTACTTTCATCCCATTTTTGACCTACCAACGTTGAATTCTGTTTAGATCAGATTGAAGAATATTTTCATCTTGGACGCTTCCAAATTTTATGTTAATAATACAGACATAGGCAAATAATCTTATCTGTGACTCGATACATATCGCCAAATCATTTATAAATGCTAAAAACATTAGTGGTCCGATTACGTTTCCCTGCGGCACTCTGACGTGACTTCAACTGGTTCACATAATTCTCCATTTATCTGAACACTAAACTTTCTGCTATCCAGAAACTCCCGAATCCAGTTTAAATCGCGTTTCTCAATGCCCGATTTTTCCAATTTCACTAAAAGAATATGATGCGTTACTAGGTCAAAAGCCTATGAAAAGTCAATTACAACAGCATCAATTCTTCCCCCCTCATTTATCACATATTGTCACATACTGTCACTAACTGACTCTCGCAAGAATATCCTGGCCTAAAACCGTGCTTCCCACTATGTAATCACCCCTTCTCGTCCCAATGCCTACGTAAATACTGTGCTAATAATCTCTCCAACAGTTTGCATAGCACTGAAGTCAGACTTACCAACTTCAGACCGTGAACCCGCTTTGTATATAGGTACCTCTATCGCGTTCCTCCAATCGTCCGGAACTTCATTATTGTTAATTCACATTTCAAACAAATGCATGAAGTACGGTCATGGCTTCCCCTCCTAATTTGAGTAGTTCTCCTGAGATTTCATCTGATTTAACCGATTTGTGTGACTTAATGTTTTTCCGTAGTGACCCCGGTATGATTTTGAAAACTGCCCCACTCTCCTCATTTGTAAATGTTGGCAAATATGTTTTCTTCCGGAATACTTTGCAAATTTATTTGCTTTTTCCTTCTTGCTTAAAATAATTGTATTTTCCGCTTCCTTTAGGGGAGGGACAAACCTGTATCCCCCTTCCGTCTACGAACATATTTGAAAAATTGACCCCAACCATTCAACTCGTTTCCCAGTATTTTTTATATAGTTTTCTTGCGCTTCTCTTTTAGCCCTCATTATATTGATTTCACTTCCTTTCCTTTTTCTATATAATTTCCGAAGCTTCCTCTTCAGTTTCTTAATTTTGGAAATGTATTACTCCGGATCAGCGTTTTGCTTTAGTTATTTAATTGGGACATACTTTCTTACACCTTCATTTATTAAGGATCTGAAAGTGTCCCAGCACTCACTGACCGAAGACCTGTGTGTTACCCATCTCATATAATTTTGACTAAGGTATAATGTGAAAGCTTCTGGTCTGCTTTGTAGTATTGCAATATGGGTTTCCCACTAGTTTCCTTGTCCGCATATTTTCCCACCCCACCCCATCTTATCTCAAGGACAACAGCCGATAGGTCACTAACTCCGAGCTCATAAATAGTTCCATTGGATTGATTAGGAAAACATCTAATAAATAATTTAGTCTCGTAGACCGGTCGGGCGTTTGCAGAAACCCCATATCCCAAACAAAAGTATTTACTATGGATTGTACTTCATTATTATTTTCAAATCTGCCTTTGCAATACACGTTTGGTAAATTAAAAACACCAGCAAAAATAACGCATATTCTCTCCGTCAGAGCAGCTTCAACGTGGCTTAATAATCTATAGAGTGAACGAAGATTATTATCTGGAGCTCTGTAAAGCCCTATGATACGCTTTCTCCTCTGCTTAATATGTTTCTGATTCCAATGAAAATTCCCCCTCCCCTTCCTCCCCGGCCATGTCAATAAATTACATAATGTTTCCTAAATACTTCTCTGCTACCGATTTCCTTGGATAGCCATGATTCCGTTCTAACAAATATATCCGGTTCATGTATATCTACAATGTTTGAAAATTCCACGCTTTTTATTTACAATTCTGCGTCAATTTGCCTGTAATACCACTAACTACTTACCTTCTCGACACTCGTATTCATCGTCACCCTGGAGTCTTCGTCCAGTCTCGCCGTCCGCGTCGCTCGTGCCGCCGTTCAATTCATTAGTTCTCGGTCGAGGAAATAGGATACGTTAAATATAATATTACTAGAAAGGTACAAAATTTTACAATTTAAAGTATAAGAACAAAAGAGAAAAGATAGCAATATTAATCTTCAATTATCAGTCGACGGAAAAGGCAGCAGCAAATCTTGCGTAGATTCCCGTCGAACATGAAAAATAAAATAAGGCGGCAGTTGCAGAAGAGTAATATAAAATAATTTCCGGGCAACACCAATTCAAAATAAATTTTGTTTCCCTTCATATCATTCTAACTTCATATTAAATAAGAATCTAATTGCCTATTTCTACCATTTCAAAGATTGTCTGTTCCTATACTTGTTCTTATACGAGAAGACGAGCCTGCTCGTAGAAAGAAGTTCATATTCACAACATTTTATGCTTCGCGCGGCTAATAGTTTTAATAAGTCAATCAAACGAAGACACGTTATATTATGTTCCTACAAAATGCACTAAGTTTGGAAGGGATCAGGGAACCATTCACGAATTTATTCAATACGTTGCATATTTAAGAAAAATATTTGTATGTTAGTAAAATTGTGTACCAACCCTTAATATTCCGCTTTTTCAAGTAAACGTTATCTCGTTAAACAAGCTCTTAAATTGAAATTCTAAACAGACGAGACGACGATACGTGTTTATATTGTGACTCTATATTCCTTTCTGCGGTTCGTCGTAAGAATTACTTTTCTTTATAAGTCACATAAGTGTCTTATTTGATCCTATCGCGTTGGTTTATAACAGATTTGCCAAGGCAAAGGACGAAGGAGCACTCGAATATATAATAATATAATGTACAGACGAATTATGCTTGTTTGCAGACGAATATTAATTAAATATGACCAGTTTTCAAGTATTTTAATTTTAAAAATATGCGTATTGAGAAATAGGTCATAATAAAATGAAAGTCACAGAGTTCTTTGTGATATTACCAAAGAGCTAGATTATATAAGATGCAATCAAATAATAGCGTTTATAAGCAGTCATACATCACAGCTGTAAATTGCATAATGGCCAAAAGTTTGAATCAGTTCCAATGCCAAGATATCCTTGAATTTATGATGCTGACTTTAGGCACATAATTCTCCTTTCGGGAGTAATATTCTTGAAGCTATATGTATGTGGAAAATTATTTATGACCTTTCAAATAAGATCAAACATTTAATTGCATTACTTGAAACACTTTTTACTGTTTCCTCAATGTAAATCAAATTTATAATATATTATTATACACGTCGTTATTTCAACAAGTTAATAAAATTGTATCTAAAGAACATTAGGCATATGGGATTCCTTACAAACCATATTAATATGAAATTGCGTTATAGCAAAACAAATTTTAAAAGGTATTTTTTTATGTAAAAAGTTTTCTCGGGCTTCCAACCGGGTGAAAGCACAGTAGTTCTACGACGTTTCGGCAGCTGTCATTGCTACCATCTTCTGGTTATTTTTACGTCTGTTGTTATTGGAACTAAACTCCTACATTATTAAAGGAGAAATAATAATTTAAATCGTCATTTATAGACGTACACGCATTAAATATCACTATTCCTACAAATCTATTTAAAGAATTACCACACCTGTAAGACAATAAAATAAAAAATGCACAATTTTTGAGCAGTTACGATGTTGCCTTCTTTTACGAGATAGATTTCCTTTTGGAAAATATTTAAACAAATGAATAACGACAAAAATTAAGTTATTTTCATTAACATAGAAATACTGATAGCACAAAATTGAAATTTATGCAGGGAAAAAAAATTAAAAATGCGCGGATGCAGTAAGGCTAGCTAATTTGTTCTATTTTGAAAAATGTGTAACGGCTGCTGATATCCTTTCCATTTACAGAAACGGCGTTTTAGTATTATTCTTAAATAATGTGATTTTCTGATCGGAAACAACGGTTTCTGGTTCCTTATATGTGGATTCATACAAATCTAGATTACGTTTACAGAAGTTTAAGAATTTCAGAAAATATATATTCTATTTTGATATGTCATGTTCAAGATCAGATATCTTAGAAAAATATATTCCAGTTGCTTAAGTACTCCATTTTGATAATTTCTAATACTTTCATTTTTTTTAAATTACACAGGTTAAGATTAATCCTCAATACGCCACCTTCCATACCATATAATAGCATAGGAATGGATAAAAAGAAGAGACGCACATTTTTAGTAAAGCTAGGCTACATTACAGAAATCTACATGATGAAAAATCCCCTCTAATAACATAATAAACGAAATTAAAAGGGGATGCTGCAGGTAAAGCAAGGCAACCAAGGATTATCTAGGTTCCCTGAGTTATACTATAAGGATCCTACCTAATATATACTTAAACCTCGTGAAAAACAAACCCGATAAAATCAACATCAGTTAGGACTTGCTATTGGGTTCTGATGACGTGGCTCAGTTGCGTCTTCTCAACGTTCCGCCGTTTTCGTTGTTAAAATACTTCTCCTAATCATAATTCTTTGGAATTGGTAAAAATCCCGTGTTCAGAATGTCTTCAGAACATTTATTTCCTTGAATGGCTCTACAGTCCGTGCCAAACCTTGGTTTCTTGAACAACTTTCCCCCACCTGTCTCTATGTTGTGTCAACTTTTTCCGGTCTGTTCCCCATTTCATTTCTCTCCCCTCCGTCCAGCCACCTGGCCTCTAAAATGGGTCGTCATATAAACTTCATCCGTAACTATACCAAATGTAATAAAAGCCAATATCTATGTCAATATATGAAATATGTGTGGTATAATTACAACAAAACTTAGTACATATGTTCTTCATGATACGGGAACAAATACTGTGGGGGTGGGGGTGAGACACGATTAGCACCCGTCAGAGCGCACAGCAGCAGTTCCAATGGTGAAAGTGTACGAGTTGGGAGTCGAAGTCGTCTCTCAACTGTCCTATTCACCTAGTACCAAGTGACTTCTTCTTGATCTTGAACTTGAAAATTTGGCTCAGTAGGAAGAAATTTTAATCAAATGAGGAAGTGGTTGAGGTCTTGATAGTGTATATTGCAGAGTTTGACTAATCCTATTTTTGTGATGGGTTGAAAAATTTTGAAACTCTTTAGTCAAGTGTATAGCAGTAGAATAAAATTTTGTTGAAAAATAATTTAAGTTTTATAAACAAAACCTTTTGTTACTTTTCAAACAACCCTCGTATCTTACCTAGAATGTGTACAGTAATTTTCAGTTAGTTAAAAATCTTACAACAAACAATAAGACGTGGTCCTGGAGAAAGAGTTCAATATGAGGATTAATAGAAGGGAAAAAAACAAATGGAGTGTAGTAAAAGAAAAATAATGTAAGATTGGGAAGGAATATTTTGAAGGAAGTAAAGGACTTCTGATACTTTGGAAGCGTAATAACTAGGGATAATAGAAGTATAGTAGACATAACGAGTAGGATTGTACAGGCAAGGATGGCTTTCGCGAAAAATAGGAATTTACTTATGGGTAATAGAAGTGTGAATACTAGGAAATCGTAGCTAAAAATGTTCATATGGAGCGTGGCGTTATATAGGTGCGAAACGTGGACGGTAGGAGTTGCGGAAAGGAAAAGAATAGAATCTTTGAAATGTAGTGCTATAGGAGAATGCTGAAAATCAGATGGGTGGATAGAATCACTAACGAGAAACTTCTACCGAATAGGGGAAGAGCAAACAATACGGATGACGTTGACCAAGAGAAGGGATAGATTCTTAGGTCACGTTTTAAGTCATGAGGGTCTTGTAAAATTAGCATTAGAGGCAATTGTGTGGGGTAAGAAGAGAAGAGGAAGGCAAAAGAGAGTATTGTAAATGAGAGGGGGGTATTATTTAATGAATTTAATAATTGAGTTTAAATATATATATTTATTAATTATAATCTCAGGGTATTAATGGTTTGGGTGACCACGTGTAGCAGATCTGTTCGTTGACGAACCTGAGTTGTCTTCATAGGCGTCTCGCTGTAATTTCCGTGTTGTGGAACTTGAAGCGGCCGGTCGACAATAACACGAAGTCTTCCTTCCCTTGTTGCTAAGACCTTTCTTCCTTTCTTCCCTGCTTCCTGGGCTGATCAAAGCATGGTCGCCGCTGCTACCTCACCAATCTCCTCTCTCCACCACTCTGCTGCCATCTCCTTTCACCACCACCTTGTATCACCAGCAATCTCTTTCTCCCAAATCTTTCAAATCTGTTTCTCCACTCTCCTTCAATCTCCTCTCTCCATCCACTGCAAAAATCTCTCCAATCTCTCTAAAATTGTCTCCGCCAGCCTCTTTAAAGCCTTGTCCCCACTTATCCGACACCTATCACTAAGGTGGATGGATATCCTCCAATCATATCCCTTGTTTAATTTGGGGAACACACGCCACCCGGTCACCAAATTCCCAGGCAGATTAAGACATTCCGAAACGGCGACGGGATGTCCGAGCTTTATGGTCCAGGTATCAGTCGCAATCCCTTTTGTTTTTCCGAGCCGCCGAGACGACGCGCGGAAAACCCCCTTCTTCCTGACAAGCAACTTTGTCATTCCGGAATATTTGGTATTTAAGTTCCCGTAAATCATAATAAAATTTGGACGCGGGTTCTACTGCGCTACAGTACGCTAAGCAGAATAGGGAGGATGTGGGATTTGCTAGTTATGCGGTAATGAAGAGGCTTGGTAAAGTTGGGCTAGCATGGAGGGTTGCATCAGACCAGTCTTACAACAACAACAACAATAATTTATTTAAAAAATTATTGTTCAAATTTGAACAGAGAAAACTGAAAATAAAACTGCGTGCAAATATAATTATTAAGGACACATAAAAAATGCATTAAAATAATGACGATAAATAATCAATACAAAGATATAAACGAATACTTTTTAAACGATATCTAAAAGCTTGTAACATTTCACATAGTCTGGGTATTTTGATTAGAAAAGAGAGATCAGTTAAAACAGCTCTTAAATTTTGTTGTTGCTTACTTATAACTCATGAATACAATACGAAGGGGTACAAATTTCTGTGAAATGTATGTTTTATTTTCCCGTGTTCATCCTTAACCGGCATTTCCAATAACGCCGGCCGGAAACATTGGCTCCTTGCCTAAAAGGTCACATTCCAGCAGCGGAGGGGGCGAGCTTGTGATCACAAGGACCCCCAGGCAAGCCTTCCTCTAATGGGCTGTTTCACACATGCCACAAAGCCATACACATAGCTACACAGCACGATACATTAGCTTACCTCAGCACATACACTCGTCTTTCCAATAGTAATATAAAGTTTGCAAAAGAGTAAAAAATAATAAAACAGAGGTGATATGAAGATAAATTAAGTTAAATGCAGTCACGCTCTAATAAAAGAAAATGCAAATGATGTGTGTTGATTGTTACGGTACTTTAAATAAAATACTATTCCGTCAAATAACAACGAAATTTACTGATCAAATAACATTTAAATATAAAAATATGGTAATAATGAATTTCTGTAGTTTGAAATATGACTTTTTCACGTAAATGTGCTGCAATGGGTTTAAGACGTGAAGGAGAGCAACGCTCTTTATTTATTTATTTTAACTTTTTACTTGCCTTTCTATCCGTCTTATCAGGTCATGAGCGGTAAAGGAAGTTATCAGACCTCACGTAGGCAAAGTATATTTCACTAATTACAAGGAGAAAACTGGGGTTCGCCGATGGATGTGGGAAGTGCGAGAAAGCGCAATGAAAAATCAAACATGAATTGAAATAAGTTACTATTTAAGTGCTCATCCACAAAAAAAACTGATATGAGAAGAAGAAAATGGAAAAATTTCAAAAAACCAGTGCGGTCTCAAATTCGAGCCTAGCTTTCCGCTGGCGGTGGCCGACGGTGGACGTCCACGGTAGGCGTCGTGGTGCACCGGCGTGGGGAAAAGCGTCACGTCTCGTTTTTTACACACCTCACATTCCCTCTTACTGTACAACCGTACGTTGTCTCTCCTTCCTTAGCTTCAACTGTCCCGCCGTTCGCTGCCTGCCCGAAGCTCCGGGTTTTCGTTCCCGTAACCAACCATGTTGGGACAAGTTTGATACCGACACTTAGCGCCGGCCATTATTGGTTGGAAAATAAGACGGGATTCGTGAACTGTTGTAAGCAAGCAACCGTGATTCACTTCCGGCCACTCAGACCGAGAACTTTCTGGCGGTAAGAGTTCCTTCGTGTGGTGAAGTACAGGATTTTGACCCTATTTGGCGAAGCACACACACAGAGAGACACAATAAAGATAACAGCCAAATAAATTTGAAAAAAAAACTATTGCCTTTTCAGTCGTAGTGAACAAAGAAAATGGTATACAATATTCTATGAGGAAAAGCGTATTTAAGCGCAGTGCATTGTTGTTCGGTTTTTTTTTTCTTAAAATGCAATCACGGTTTCAACCATACAATCACAATGTAGTTTCATAAATGGTCGCATCGCGGACAGGTGTGTTTTTGTCAAATTATAATTCTGTTAGTGTGAGACAAGAACACCTGGTCAAGCGGTGGAGACAATAGATCGTCGCAGTCAGAAAATTTTTAACAATCTGGGAATTTAGGTATCTAAAAGTATATGTTTAAAGGAGGAACGAGAATTGAAAAATCGATACCTTTCAAGAAATTAGGAAGGCTTTTGTTCAGATGTTGTAATTTTCAGACATTATTTTGTACTTCGTATTCAGTTTCTTGATCGTAATGTTGGAAGCTGACAATTGAGACGAGAAGTCAGACGTCATTTCTAGCGAAAGTTCAACAATATTGCATTCCACATTTATTTACAGAGAAATCAACATTACAATGCTGTACTTAAAATGTAATCAATTCATCCTTGTACTGTGCTCATTCTTACCTTTTGGCTGTATGGTAGTAAATTTGTAAAGTTTTTAGAATATGATAACTCTACGCTTTACATTATTTTCGGCAGTAAACGTCGCTGGAGAAAGTATGACACCAAGGTGCAATGGAATTAGTTTTAAACATTAGCCTGAAGAGTCCACAAAGATGGATGCAAACCGTAGAGATTATATTTTCTAAATTTAATAAATTATTACGTGACGATGTTCAGTAAAAATTGTATCATTTGAAACAAAATTCTTCCTTTAAGTTCGAAGGTGGACACTGTTTTTGTGTGAAAGGTATACAAAAATAATTGAAAATTTTGCTAAACAATACAGTTTAAACTGTGATTTTATTCCTTTGCAACAACTTGCAACAGGCAAAGTAGGAAATGTGACTCTTATTGTTCCTGGTTTACGTCAATGACATAAATACGGGATGCTTCACTGTTGGAACTTTTCACATACCATTGTGTCATATAATAAATTATACGTGTTGGGAACATCAAATATGACCTGGAAAACATGGAAGTCGTTATAAAAATTTTAATGTTTCACTAATTATCACTTCTTTTTGTCGGACATTATTAATTATTAGCTCGTTGCATGTCTTTCACGCGTGTAATATCGTAGGTATTGCAAAATTTTAGTACGCACAAGACAGCGCAGTTGTTTTATAATTTGGAATCCTATCGTATAGCGGTACTTATTGAAAAATGGAAACATAAAATATTTAATTTTGAAATTCAAAAGTTGGTGACATTAAACGAAGTTGGATTTCCTCAACCTTTATATTGTCAGTAGTAAAGTTCCTACCCTGCTTATTTGTTCCGTCCGGTAAGGAAATTGCATGCTGTCAACTTAAATCGCTCGCTAGGGATTTAATTACGGATTCAATGCATGGTAGTAGCAATAATGAAATTTGGCATAACTCGCGTGGTACTTCGAACAAGAATTAAAGTTTGGTACTCGTTTCTAATTGAATTTTTTCTGCTTCCAGCAGTTCACGGATTCCATTTGATGAGCTTTTCCGTTAACCATTTCCGGGAAATAAAAGGGAAATTTTTCTTAAAGCCAGCTTATAATGAAATAAATTACTACTGTAACTCCATATATTTGGCTTCTTATTGGAAATTTCTTCAGGAGTTTTTTATGTTATATTTATATCATTAAAGTTATTTAATATAAAATAATTAAATTACAATGAAAGTAAATTAATAGATTTTCAATTATTAAAATTTACTTAATTTTGTTTGAATATGTGTAGATTTAATAATATATATATTAAATGGGATGAATTTTCTTATAAACGAAAGCTGTCACAGTGTAATTTATTTCCGTTAAAAGTCGAAAACAAAGGTCATATTATGTTTTATTTCATTTTTTATCTTCATATTATGTTTAAAATTAATTGATGACCTCTTTTGGTCCAGTAGCTAGCATCGCTGGCCTACAACTCAGGTGTTCCGGGTTCTAATCCTGGCACGGAATTGGATGTTTCTGGCGTAACGGTCACAAAAAGTGGGATTAAGACTGCCGGAGAATCGATACGCTGACCGCGTATCACTCCAAATTCGAAATAGGTTCTGTAAAGTGACAGTTCGCAGTCGACCCGGTAGACCAAGACCCTCATTGGGCTGTAGAGCCAAGGAAGAAGAAATTAACTATTTAAAATAAGTTATCAAGAGTTAAATAAAACTGTTTATATCTAAATGACGTTTAACTTAAAACTGGATTATAAAGTGCATTCAAAATTTAAGTGACGATTATGGTACCCCACGTTACATGAGCTACTTATATGGTGTTATATGAAGACAGAGCAGTTTTCTTGAAACAGTTTACCTTTCCTCAGTTTCATAACCTGTTACGTAGGATGTTTTATTTAAGCCATGTTAAATAATGTAATTCAATAACTTTACTTTGACTTTAGCGAAGATGAATTTAAATCTCAAACCTAATCTCATTGCAATCATATATTTAGCTTTTAATGCTGCCGAATAGTGAGGGATGGAAACGTGATCCGAATAAACACTGGGGTAAAACTCTGCTCCAGGAAAACGAAATTAAAATTGTCTGCACAAGAGTCAGACGTGACGAGGTCGAGTTTCAATGACTGGAGTTGTTCTGAAGTTGATAATCGATGTTTGGAGTAATGTATCAACTCTGCTTGGTGGAGGTCCAGTAGTAGCTCACTAACATGTACGCTCGTCGTTGCAGATCAACTGTCATTACTCTGCTGACTCATTTTGGTTTATTATGATTTTGTGGCAATTTGGAGTCGGTTAGAGACAGGTTAATGTGGTATAATATAAGGGGCACAGCACGACTAGATTTGAGAAGCAAATACTACCGGCACTGAGTATCGATTTATACAGCAGTAAGGAAGAAGAGACTCGGGAGGTAATTAGCGTCACACGTGCGGGAGATAAAGATGAAAATAAATAATGGTAAATCAATATTACATGTCATACGGAGAAGAACTGGAATGCGATATCAAAGAATTTGGAAGGAGTATTTTAATAAAATTACATAATTAGTGTAGAAATAAGTGTAGTTAGATGGCAGTATATGTTTCTTGAGATCATCGACAAAGTAAATGGTATTCAAATAGCAACTCTCTTAGAGTTTACAATGTGCCAGTAAAAAAAATTAGAAATGGGAGAAACGTAACATAGAAAAAATTATTTAATATTTAACACTAGGTTTCTTTTGTATTAGGAAAGCTAGGCCAGGTACTGGGATGAACGTTTATGACATCCCAGAATAATGCATTTACAATGTATAATTTGAATAACAAAGTATAGAAGACATTCGTCATCTTGTTTTAGAAGACGATATCTGTGACTCAACTGTTGTGCCGGAAGACGATGTTGAAGAATCGTTGGGCGAATCGGAAACTTCAAATAACGAAGAGGCAACGACAAGCGAATTAGCAAGAGGTGACAGAAAACACTGTGGAAAAATGTACAAACAATGTAAATCTCAATATTGCTGTGAAAAGTGTAATAATTTTTTAGTTCGCGAATAAATACTAGGATAATATGATAATAGTGTGTTGACGAGACTTAGAAATAATCATTTAGTATTTTATTAAAATTATAATTACTTCCTTGATAACAATTATGTATATGAAATTTCTGGATGTTAAATTATCACTTTTGAGTAAATCGTTGACTAAAAATTTAATTTCTAATTTAATAATACAAAGATCTGACTGCACTTTTAATAATTTATCTCTTGAAAACGCTTGAATGGTTGATATTTCAGGCAGCAAAAAGATGTTTGGTTTGCAAAATAGCGTTTTAATGTTTCTATAAGTTAAAATTACGAAATTTTGTGAAATGTAAAACTTACAATTTTATTTATAGTAGAGTTTCATTACGATAGTTATTTTACAGTTTTAGCAATGAAACTTTCATTATACGTGTAAATTGTGTATATACATATATATATGGAAACTATCTTAAGGTAAATTGATAATAATTGATTGATATTAGTGTTCAGACACGTAAATGTCAAACCATATCTATCGAACCTAACCGCGTTACCATATGAGGAGGGTTAAGAAAGTTGAAATAAATTATACTTCCAATTATAGATATAAATATTGCTTGCATCTTACAGTAAACTAATAGTTCAAAGGTTTTGAAATATCCGGAATTCAATTTTAATTCAGGATCGTGCAGTAACAATGTTTTCACGATGAAACATAATAAAAAAGAGACGTGAATGTAATTTGGAAACACACCTTCGTATACTATAAAAAATTCATTTCCCACATTTCATATAAATAATCTATGATAAATAGCGGTTAAAATAGGATTCCAAAACATTTAATACGTATCTCACAAACTCTACATAAAAACAATTGAATTAATATAAACACTGGTAAAGAACTAATATCTAAAATGAAAATGAACTAAGGAGTTAAAAAAGGCTGTATATTATAAACAACACCGTTTAAAAAGTATATAGCTGACATGATAAAGAATGTAGAAAAGAGACCAAACACCACTGGAAATAAAGTATGCTAAGGATATATAGAACAAAACGCAGCTATCGCCAAAGACCAGGTTATAATACAAATTGGTGAAGATAAAATACAAATGGCATTATAGATTGAATAAACTGGGTCTAAGTTATAATTTAAAAATTTCATCAAAGGCAACTATAGCCAAGGCACGTTTAGGCGGTTATACAATAGGAACAAAATTTACCCTCAATAATAAGTCACTAGAATAAATACTACATTTCCGATATCTAGTACTGGATATCTATATTAGTAAAAATAATAAAGTATTTGACATCGGTTTTTGGGCTGTTAGGCCACGTAAATTCTCGGCGTGGCCTAACAGCCCAAAAACCGATGTCAAATACGGAAGTTACGTCGGCCACGAAAAACATCTGTTATTTTATAATAAAGTATGTTTATCCCATATGCTTTCCTATTCTATTCACCCTTTTGCGATGAAACTTTGAAGATACGGGACCTCTTATGTCAGGTGGTGATGCTGATCCCATCACCACGGCTAGTTGTTCTTCTGAGTTTTGTTGGGAAAATTGACTCTTCTCTGGGCTGGACAGGCGAGTCATACTATTACATTGTCTGCATGCACTAAAAAGACGATGTTCTAGCACCTAATTTATGAGATGGGGAAAAATTAGGTCAAGGTAATTGTTACAGGACCCGAGATGCTTGTTAAGATAAATACATCTTTTCGTACTGGCTGTACGTATGTGGATAGTGACCATACACTGTTCGAAAAACGAAAACTAGAAAAACAATTGAATTCGTGAGGTGGTTGAGTGTTGGAGCCTTTGATGGAGTTGCGGGGAAATAGAACAGATCTGCAGTTAATCATTTTATATTGAGATACAAAGCTTATTTTGATTGCCTCTGTATAACAAGTTATTGGTATAGAGGAAAAGCGAATCCCGTGGAGTTCAGCGGTTCATCCTGATTGACCCTGCAACAATGTCTTCGTACCCCGCATCATTTAGCCGCGGTTCACGTTTCAATCCCAGTGAAATGCGGTTCGTAAGGTCAAATCCTATGACAAAAGTCTCATATGTGACATGTTTCATTTTTATTAACAATTCTAAGTCAAACCATATGAAAATTATCAGAGTGGGCGTCGAATTTTCTTGTATGTGTGGTTGGCCTGAGATTAATTAGTTAATTAATTTTTTAATATGGTCCATTCCTAATGTTTATTTCTCATTAATAAGTTATGTATAACTTTAATTCATTTTATTTCATATTAAATCCTATTAGGTTATTGTTAAACATCCAATGGTCATAAAGAAGTGGTTGTGGACGCTGAGAGGAAGTATTCAAAACTATCATTTTCGGCGTAACATACATGACCAATGAACAATTCAAAAGCGGAGGAACCTCATGACTAACGCGCAACATACTGGCCGGCTAGTTAAAGTGTCAAGTCTGTCGCTTCAAACCAACATTAACGATATTGTTCATAAAGACCGGCGTATTACTGTTAAAGATACAGCAAAATATGTGCGAGGTTGGTCAAAGGAGGCTGACCCAAGAAACAATTGAAAGAAATGGTTGTGAGACACTACCGCATCATCCTTTCAGTCGAGTTTTCGTTACCTTCAATTTTAATCTCTTTGATTCACTCGGGGAGGCATTACGTATAAGAGAGTTCAGCAACAGCCAGGAGATCAGAGAAGTTGTAATAAACTGCTTCAAACAATAAGACAAAGACTTCCTTGCAACAGCTATAAAAACAACCATTGGTCGATACTGAAGTAATAAAAGTCTTATTTCGTAAAAAATCGATGTTTTAAAATCAAATTTTATTTTTAATTGTTGTTTGATAGTCGTATATCCAAAAAAGAAATCAAGAATAGAGCGAATAATTAAAACGTTATGTTACTTCAATACTTATGTTTGTCCACGGATGTGATAATAGAAATCCTTTAATATTATTGAATAAGCAATATAAATAACAGGGAAAAAATTAACATAGAAACTAATAGGTTGTCTTAAAGTCGAGGATCATAGGTATTGTTGGGTTTCAATGTTTCTGTTTGTGTATTATGTAACGGTCAAACACATCTGCTCGGATTTTGGCAGTGCGGACTCAAAACAATGGAGACAGTATTTGAGCCAGGGATAATAAAACCCAGACACCGTATACGCATGGGGTGTTTCCCAACTATGGTGGGATTTTGCGGCATCGGGTGGTGTTTTTACCCAAAAATATGGGGGAGGGGAGGGGCAAACTGTTATTCCCAAAAAGAGTAACCATAATTGTGATTGGTTAATATCCATCCCTGCCTTCTTCCAGATATGAACTAAAGAAGTGGGGAAGAGGTATTATTAAAAAGGCTTACAGAGAGGTTTATGACAGATTTCGAGACAGATGATTCGAATTTAGGCAAGGGAGATTATGGAAACGAGATCAGATGAGATTAGAGGCAGGTTGTGGATACGAGCAGATGATTGACATTATCGGACAAGTAGCCCGAGGAGACGAGGATAAAATTATCCTGAACCAGGAAGAATAGTAGCGGCAGCTCTGATTTGGATTGAATACGACCCAAATAGACGGACATTAAAACGAGGAAGACACTGTAAGGTCCATTATGATGACACGGTAATTACTCCTGTACCATTTTGCTTATTTCCTATACTGAGTGTCTGAGTAGATTTTGTGTGAAATATTATGATCTACGAGAAAGTCCATAACATACGACCCTGAGTTTAGAGATCAAGAACTGTTAGTTTTAAGAAATTCATTTTTTTCATTTTTAAGAAATATATATGTAGTGTTTAAATAATAAATAATTACCGGCTTAAAGTTTAAAAATAATTAAATTGTAATATTGATGTAAATTTGTTTAGGATAAAGTAAATTCTTTTTATTATAAATGTTCATTTTTAATATATTAATATTAGAATAAATAATATCCCCATAATCATATCGATTAATTGTATTGATGCTAGATTTAGGTCTTAGTAAAAAACATTTTGTAAATAGTTCTAAACTGCTTTTTTTACATAAAATTTATATTTTTGCACTTCGTAAATCTAAGGAATGCTTTGAGTAAGTAATGTGTTTGCAGATGATAAATTGTTAATCAATATATTTTTGTAAAACGAGATTTTAATTACTTTTTTGTAGCAAATAACTATAAAACTATGCTTATTATTATACTGTTTTTATTTATCACTAGAGATTGCAGACGATCAATGTAAAGAGGTTTAAATATTTACATTTCCTAATTTTCTCTGTTTTGGCAATTTATTTAATTAATATTTATTATTCTTCTTCCTTGAAACTGCAGTCCAGACAAGGCCTAGGCCTACCGGTTTGACTGTAAACTGTCATCTTACACGACACATTCCGAATTTGGAGTGATACGTGGTCAGTATATCGATTCTCTAACAGTCTTAACCACAGTCTCCGTGACCATGACGACACAAACATTCAAACCCATGCCAGGTATCTAGCCTGTAACCTCTGTGTTGTGAGGCAGCGACGCTAGACCACAGGAGATCGGCTTATTTAATATTTACTTTATTAAAATAATATAATATTGGAGGTTATACATGTATTAACCAATTATTTATGTTCGGAGGTGTGAAAATCTACAGAACTGAGAAAACGGAAGTTGGCCCTGTAGCTTGCGCTCGCCATGTAACTAGCTGGTGAATCTGCAAGACTGACTCTCTTCATCTCCCGTCTGTTTAACTAACGCCCGTCCGTTTTCAACGTGGAGGCAAAGTAATATGTATGCATAATTATCACAGAGACGCAGGCAGCGAGCGACAATTTTTTCGCCCGGATCCGCGTTTTGGCCTCTTAGAGTATATGGCTACTTCTTCATATTGTGTTTTAAGTGTGTTTTAATTTTATTTATAATGTAAAATATTTCACTCTCCTCTAAATATAACAATTGTTATGATCATCAAACATCATTGTCTATATTCCACTTCACTTTCTCTACAGATACGTTTAATTTACTCTAATCAGTTTAAATGCATTCTATTACAAAGCTTAAACTCAAAATTAATACAGTTTTTCAATAAAAACAATATTAAGTATTTTTCCTAAGGAAAATCTAAAATAAATAAATTAAACAAAATAGCGCATACAAAATTTATTTGCCTATACGAAATAATGAAATAGGCATTGACCAAAGTCAATGTTGGATTAAATATTTTTGGGGGGTATCAGGATAAATGAGTATGATCCTGAAACAGGCAACTATCTTGTAATATCAAGTGAAGGGACTAAAAAATGGGGGATGTGGAATCTAGCGCAAGGTAGCAAAGCGTTGACTCGTGTTTTTTTTTTGGTTATCAGGCTACATGAGGGTGATCCTGAAACAGGCAACTCCCCTTTAATAGCATAGGAAGGGAATTGAAAAGGGGGGATGCGGAAGGTAGAACAAGGTAGCCAAGGGTTAACTAGGGCCCCCGGGCTATGGTTTAAGGATCCTACCCGGTGTTTCACCTAAAGAGATGCAGGGAAAACCCTAGAAAACCTGCATCAGGTAGGTCGGGCTTTTGGGTACCATTCTCACGCCCTTCCGAATGACGGAAGAGCATTTGCTGCTGGGTGTCAACACCACTTTTACGAGGCAGCTGACCAACCTTGGACAAACGGTAAGAATTGTCCTCTGATCCTGTTGAATCAGTCCACCAATTGCCTCCTAAAAGTGGTGCAGACACGGAGAAGGGAATGCTGCCCGACCCAACAGTAATCTCGTGTCTAGTCATTCGGAAGTGCGTAAGAATAGTACCCAACAATCTGACCTACCTGATGCAGGTTTCCTACAGTTTCCCCCGCATCCCTTTAAGGTGAACCACCAGGTTGGATTCTTACAGCATGGGAGCCATAGGCAACCCTTCGCTGTCGTCCTCCCTTCCGCATCCCTCTTTTCAAATTCGCTTCCTAAGAAATTGAGTACTCAGGCTCTGGATCAGTCTCATGTACCTGTAAGCCAAAAAAAGGTATATCGGGCAGCCACCACTACGCCATCTGTCTGCAAAATGTGATTAGTTTCACAGCATCAGGCCTCAAACCTCTTATGCAGAGGTTCTATGGTAATAAGAAAATGGAACCCGTAGGTGGCACCTAACTTATCCCATGTTCTGCTGAATTCGTCTTTTAGGCTCCTAAACGAGTTTTTTATATGAATTATTTCTTTCTATTTATTAAAAAAGGCCAACTCAATTTTTTTTTAATTTTTCAACATTTGAATTTTAAGAAAATCCATGGCCTGTTTCCGCTTGTGCCATTCTCTTCCCTCTCTTTCGCTCTCCAAACCTTTCCTTCAAATAAAAAATGGCAATAGTTAACAAACCGCTGTGAAAGCATTAATGTGCTCTTTTCTTGCTTACTTTGGTCAAGAAAGCCCTTTTCCTCATTTAATTATTTAAAATTTGTAAAAATAGAAATGTCATTAATGGAACTAATATAAATGTGACGGGTCGTCACAATGATATGTATTGTACCAATTATCCTATTTCCTGGCATTGAGCGTCATTGAATATGCATAAGGCAATCGTGTTAACAGTAAATTAATTACGTAATGCGAAACGGCTCAAATGAAAGTTACACCAATAACATATGCCACCAACACGAGTCTTTGTACCAATAACCTCTGGTATTTGGTTAAATATGATGCTTGATTATTACTTGTATGATGGGTTTGCCAAAAATAAATAAAATTTAATTAAAAATAATACATAAAAACCACTCAAGTAACAAATTAATCTTAAAATTCATTAAATCTACAAAGAGAGAGAGCGAGAGATCATAGTGTCATAATTTGGGACATTAGCAGTAATTTGTGTGCAGTGGCCGGAAAAATAAATGCCCTGCTACCGACCTGTACTTCCGACAGGTTCTAAAATTATAGGTTAAGGAAAAGAAATATGCACAAACATTGTTCCTAATTACCGTAGGCAGAGATAGATAAAGGGTGGGGGGAGATTTACAATTATATTTGCAAGCTTAGAGGAACTGTGTCTTAAAAATTAACAGCATTGACGTAGCTTCAGATAAGAAAAAGTCAAATTTATTAAACGAGAACTTCTTTTCGTGCTTAACAAACCAAACGGTACGTATACTGTAAAAAACTTCAACCGCAGATTAGAAAACTTCCAGATAATGGGCAAAGGAGTCAGCAAGAAATCGCAGAGTCTGGATGACATTTCCATGGATAAAGTCGGTGTGGAGGCGATTACTCCGTACTTAATGAGACTATTTAATATTATCATAAAAAACATAACGATGCCAATATAT
The DNA here is from genome assembly GCA_034510155.1 of Eucriotettix oculatus. NCBI lineage: Eukaryota > Metazoa > Arthropoda > Insecta > Orthoptera > Tetrigidae > Eucriotettix > Eucriotettix oculatus. Next base: position 104,783,003 of record CM067377.1, on the reverse strand, counting down.
TGGCATACGAAAAGAAGAATTATATTATAGTCTAATTCCAGTAGTGTGGAAAATTAATTACAACAAACGAAACACAATTAGTTTCACTACAACACACCTAAAATAAGCTTTAGTAATTGATGGGGTTCAGTATTCTTCCTTCCTCCGTGGCTCTACAGCCCATTGAGGGCCTGGGCCTACCTAGTCGACTGCGGACTGTCATCTTGCATGACATTCCGAATTTGGAGTGACATGTGGTCAGCGTATCGATCCTCCAACGGTCTTAACTCCGGTCTTCTCGACCATCCAGGCCCATGCCAGGATTCAAACCCGGGACCTCTGGATTGTGAGGCAGCAACACTAGGCACTACACCACAGGAGGTCGGCAAGGGTTCACTATTCTAGAAGACTAAATGCAAATACCTAGGTATTTATCTTAACAAGTTCTAAGCAGAATAGGGGCAGAGCGAACAATATGGAAGACGTTGACCAATACCCGAATACCACAACAACAATGCAACTTCTAAAACAGAAAACTGTAAATTTAAAAAAAGGCATATATAGCATTTTTGTTGTGATATTTAGTTCTAGTACTGGTCTGATGCAACCCTTCACGCTAACCTATCCTGCGTAAGTCTTTTCATTTCTGCATAGTTAGCACTTCCTCCCTACTTCCTTAGCATATTCCATCCTCGACCTTCTTCTGTTCTTCTTAATGGAATATGGTGTAGCTTATAGGAAAAATCAGATGAAATCCGTAGGAAGGGTATAAAAGTAAAGTACCTGGGAATGCACCATGACAGGTGACATACAAGGAAAAAGCATATATTCTCTAAACGTAAACAATTGGGTCTAAAATTGCAGAAATATCATTGGCTCATGGGACGAAATTCACAACTTTAAGAAGTAAAATATTGCTATATAAAACTACTATCCGGCCAATATGGCTAACGGGATACTACTTTGGGGATCAAACATAGACATTATCAAGCGATCACAATCAAAAGTCCTTGGTAGACGCTCCATGTCTCGTTCCGAAAGAGGTCATCAGAAAAGATTTGCTGAAGAAAGTCAAAACAACAGCGTGGGCTACCACAACAAATTAAAACTAGATCCAAACAAACTATTGAAACGACTTATGAACTCTAAGACGAGTAGCCTCAACTGGCATTACAGGGTGAGTTTGTGTACTAGCGTATTCCTGCGATGCACGCAGTGTTAGGAAATCGCCCTCTATCATTCAGTGTTGCCAACATTCAAAATATATAAAACCACAGACCGTTATAGTCACAGTAGACTTACTTTCTGAGCATACCTCGTAATTAACTATTGTTTACAAGTCTATTTAATTTTATTATTCATCTAATTACTACAAATATATAAATTATTTGATATAGTTTTAATTTTCGTAAATTCATTGTAACTTCATATATCCACTGACTAATTGCACAATTGTACATTAAATAATTATTTTCATACATAAAATACTAGCATAAGCTAGTATAAACTCAGACCGGTAGAAAACTGGAGGACTAGTATGTGAACTTTGCTCAAAACGGGGAATAAGTGAGGACATGCAGCTTACCCAACATTATTTATAATTAGTTTAGTCCATCATTAGCCTTCCCCCAGGCACGACAGATGATCAGGAAGAGGAATAAGTACGCGTTACAGTCGGAGACTTGTTGGCTGGCTCAACCCACTCACTGGGGCCGGGCTCCCAATTTACTCCTATGTTTATAATCTCTAACTTAACTAATATTTGTCATCATATCTACGTTTGCTATTCAATTATTTAATCTATATCTGTGATCAAATTTGTCTGGAAGCTCTACTGCTATCGTCGGACTAAATGCACAATGCCTATGATTTATGCTTTACTATTCACTCCTAATGGCGCAACTCACTCAATCAGTTAGCTAGGAATTGATCAAACAAGCAACTACTTGTGGAAATAAAATTTCCATTTTCTTGAAGTAGAGTAATCTTATTAATCATAAAATACTTCTATGACATTGTCACATTCACACATTCTGACGATTCTTAATTCTATATATTATAGCAGTCCTAATTTACAATGAGTTTGGTCAAACATTTTCCTTCTTACGACCTTAATTCCAAATTAGACAAATAAATATGTAGAACAATAAAATCTAATCAACTTCAAAATATTTTTCAACCTACTTTCTTTCTTTTTTAAACTTTGCTTATTGCAGATCGTATATTAAGGTTATACGTTTTCTAAAAAACATTAAAACTGGACATTTTAGCAGATTTAAAAATTCTTACGTCAACTTTATTTACTTGTCTTAAATTAAGATTACATGTATATTGCAATGATTAATTTCTTCAATACATTTTTTAATTACGTTTAACATAAAAAATAAAGTAAAAATACAAAACTTTACACAGTTTTATTGGTGGAACGATTTTAAAGAAAGGAACAAAAGTCAACTGCACGGACGCTCTTTCTGAGGGTTTTTCAAGGTAGGGAGATAAATGGTAAAATTTAATACAGTGGCAAGACATTAAAATTAATACAGTGGCAATACAATAAAATTATCGAATAAGTTTATATTAATAATTTTTCCTTATATTTGAATGTCCAGAATGAAACTGCGGAGATGTCTCTGCTTCTCGCTGAATTTTTTTTCTTCACGATATATCACTTCACTTTATTGAAAAATATTCACTGTATTCTGCTTTGTAATATTACACGTCACTTTTTTTATCTGGTCACACTATAATCTTTCTTCACGATGTGCATCATTCGGCGGTGACTTATAACTTTCTATTGCTTTCATTTGCTCTCCAATGAGCTACCATGACAAATCTTACATTTTTATTATATTAAAATTTCTGTACAAAGGCATTGTTTATGGTCGTCAAGTCATCCCCTCCCTCTTGCATGTCCTTGCGACCACTCTTTCGCGTCTTCAAATACGCGAAGGACCAGTAAAATATTACTAAAATTATTTAACTCTTTATAATATATATATATATATATATATATATATATATTATCTTCATGTTTGTATGTTATAAGCATGGACTTATTTCATCTATTGTTAGTATATAATGTATAGTATATTTATATATATATTAAATATGATAAATCAGACTGGATACATGGTATTTTTATGTATTACATAATTCATTTAGTATTTTGATTCGTTTTTGAACCACGTTTGAGAAGATTTGGTAGGAGCATGGAATGTCTGAAGTATTACTGATAAGTTGCATCAGCCGTGGTACTTTATCATTGCAGTGTCCGGTTTCAGCTTCTAATTTCAGTCATACTGCTTAATTAAAGAGCTTTAAATGAGCCAGATAACTTTTCTTTGATTTCGAAAAGTTTTCGTGGTGTTAATAAACGACGTTTATTCTAAAGTCCAATTTTAACCGTTTCCCTTTGTGTTTACCTTACCTGGATTTTCACTTAGGTGACGCAGATGCTACATCTCAGCCAGTTAATCCTGATAAATGTTTGGCACCTGTTGTGAATACAATGCTTGCTCTTAGTGGCAATGAGACATGTTGAGTCCTCATTATGCCCACTCGTGCTCAGACGTGACACGCCGTGAAAAATTAATCTCATGAATAATATAGCTTATTTGTTATTATTTTCTACGCATTTTTAGTCTTCGTATCGTGGTCATTTGAGAAATTTTTAAACTAGTTATTTTGTATTTCTCTAACAGATACATGCGGCGATGTTACATTTGAGTCACAAATGCATGATGTCAGTATAAAAAGAATGAAGTTAAAAATAACTGAAGAAGAAATTATTTCCTCTCTGATGCTGCTAAGACCCTCGGTATAACTTTATGCATATCCTATAGTTACACAAATAAATTTGAATTACCGTATAAATCAATCTAGTCATTCATTGTCAATACATCTTTATGTTTTCAAAGTCAAAGGTATGGTCGTTAGATAAAAAATATCTTGGTATCATTGATGGTTACTTAGATGTCAATTTACCAAATTGGTCTGTGTTCTTTATTTCTGTTTTCTAAGAGCTCGTTTAGTCAGTCCTATTGTGCGCGTTATTCTGTCCTCTCCCAGCGGACTTTGTGGTGTTGCGGACAACGAGTACAGAAAGTCAATTTAATAACTGCACGACTGCTTTGGTCTATTTTAGACAGTATCGCAGACTGCACCAGTTACGGGCATTCTCCTACGGATAAAAGCGTCGCGAACCGCACCAGCTCTAGGAGTTCTGCAAAAAGCTGACATTTGGTGATTTAAGGGTTCCGATTTTGTCACCGAATTAAATGTGCCCGCTTTTTGCAGTTAGAGAAATCAAATTGGTAATTAGCCCCGGTGAAATATCATATGTCCATGGTTAGAATAAGACTGGAGCTGATAGATGCTAACAGCACAGGACGATAAGTTTAGTATCGTATGCGTGCAAAATATTAACGAAAATAGTTTATTGGAAGATGTAACGTCAAATAGAATGTGAATTACAAGATCAGTTTGGTTTTAGGAATAATGTAAGGGCAAGAAATGCAATTTTGACTCTGTGTTAGAAGAAAGTGTAAGAAAAAGAAATTACATTCATGACATTTGTGGATTTAGAAAAAACCTTTCTTATTGTAAATTGGAACACACTATTAAGTATTTTGAAGAGGTACATAATAAAATATCGAGAAAGGAGAGAAATTCATAACCTCCACAAAAGACAGTCAGCAGTAATTAGAATTGAAGGACAAGATGAGAAAGCGTAAACCAAGACAGGAATAAATAAGACAAGGATGCAGTCAGTCGCCCATGCTGTTTCACTTATAATATAGAACAGGCGACGAAGAAAGTTAAAAAAGAATATTGAAAAGGAATTGGAACTGCAAAGAGAAGAAATGAAAAACCTAAGGTTTGCAGATAATTCTCTGATATTAGTAGAATCAGAACACGAGGATTAATAGTGGGAAAACGTAGGTAATGGAGTGTAGTAAGGGAAACAGCGGAATAACGAAGGGTGTTAGATTGAGAAGGGAAATTTTGAAGGAAGTTAAATGATTCTTCTACTAGGGACGGCAGAAGCATAGAAGACATAAAGGGTAGGATATTACAGGCAGGAAAGAAGAATTTACTCACGGCTAATATAATTATGCCGTGGTCCTGTGGTCACAGTTGTTCTGGTAGACAAAGGTCCTCAACTGGTTCTGAGGCAACGAAGAAGAATATTATTATAAATATTAGGATACCATTATTAAAAATGTTCGTGTAGCCTTATATGGGTGCGAAACGTGGACGATATTAGTTTCAGAAACGAATATAATAGAAGCCTTTTCAATGAGGTACTATAGAAGAATTCTGAAAGTCTGATTTGTGGATACAGTATCAAACTAAGAAGTTCTTATTATAATAAGAGAAGATATAACAATTTGGATGACTTTAACCAAGATAAGGGATAGATTAGTAGGCCAAGTTTTGTGACATGAGAGTCTATTAAAATTTACATTACGCGGAAGTGTGTTTGGTAAGAACAGAAGAGGAAGGCCGAAGGTGGAATATGCTAAGCGTATTAGGGAGAATGTGGTTGTTATGTAGAAATGAAAAGGATTGCACAGAATAAGTTAGCGTGGAGGGTTGCATCAGACGAGTCCAAGGACTGAATACTACAATATAAAACTGGTTAGTATTTCACAAGTAACTTTTGAAAACTTTGAGTGACATCTTAAAATTGTAATTTACACTAAAGTTTTATATTAGAAAAGTTTTTTATGTGTGCTTATTTAGATTTTTTACTGTCTCCAATAGAGATATTGGAAGTCGAAATTTAATAAATTTTCAAAAACTAAATTTTTAATGACTAGCTTTAAAGGTTATCCATTAATAGGTTAGGTAATGTAACTAAACTCCTGTAAAATAACGAATAAAAATGACACTCAAAAACTGTTTGTTCTTTAAAAAACTTGCAGTTAAAAATTAAATTTTCTTCGCTTACAATTGATAACTTTGTTTCACAAAGTACCAAAAAAATAATAATACGTAAGTAAATAGAGATTTAACTTGTAAGCTATGTGTTGTTGTTGGAATTAGTCCAAAGACTGGTCTGAGGCAATCTATACTGCGCTAGTCTTTTCATTTATAATAATAATAATGTAATAAATTTAATGGAGTTTATATGAAAATGACTTCCTGTGCTGAGTAAATAAGAAAATAAAAGATACTATCCAAAGCAAAAAAACATTGTGCATTCCGCAACAAGAAAAGTCGCCATTTTGAAACCGAATACAATAAATATTTAACAATGGATTTTTGAATATATAAATATATTAATTTTTTCTGAGATGGTCAAGCAATCAATTACTGTTTTTCTATACCACTTTGAGTGGATTGACCCGTGTAGAACAATCGACTAGGAAAGTTGCCTTGCAATATACACTGAATTTGCTACAGACATTAATTAGAGCCTGAAGCAATATTTAAATAAAAGTAAATATTAGACTAAAATTAATAATTTAAAACATGAAATATTCAATAGATAATATTGTTACCTCAAATTATTATTGGTATTCTTAAACGCTTAATTTTTTATAATTGTAACAAAACTTTCTAAAAGAAAGTGAATAATTAAATAAACTAAAATTTTAGGTAGCATATTTCCACGTTACTACATGACTATCAGTATAAAATCATTGAAGATAAAATATGGCTCACTTTATATATTTTTGCTTCACATTGAATTATTCATATTTTGTTTCAAAACATTAATTCAGTATGAATCATTTAAAAACTCGATGTGCTAGTGTGTAATGACGCCATAAATTTATCTAAATGGATATAGCGAAATGTTTGTACGTTCATATTCCGAGTGGTTGCATTACCTTTCTGTTTCTCGGGACTGCCTCAGACTTTCAGCGTGGATTATGTCTGGTGCTTCTCAGCGAAGCGGGCGATACATAAGACATAAGGAATGGAGACAATTTACAGGGAGAAAGGGAAAGCAGCTCACGCTCTAATGCGATGTTGCTGCCTCCATTTTTGGTCGCTCTACGGTAAACCGCCGAACAAGGTAGAATATTCTTATAGTCGTCTGTTCCTAAATGTCTATTTTATGCCGCAGAACGTGTGTAATTCCAAAATTTACTTCATTCAGGGAGTTCTACTTAGAATAATAATTAAGTCATAGGTGTTAATGTAGTTATTAATTTAAGCGAGTTTCATATACGCTGAATACAAAGAAGAATATAAAAACTTATTTGTCTTGTTTGGTAAACAGTTTTTCTTTATAAAACAGTAGTTTTGTCGAATGTTCAGTGCCTGTTGTCAAGCTACATTTAAAAATAATCGTTCCAAATCAAAGAAAATTAACAATAATAATTTTTTGCAAACGTTAATTATTTACTACTTTACATCAAATGGTAATTTTTCAATTCTTTAACAAGTTCTATTAAATTAAGATTTTATGTAAAAATATCTACCAATGCCAAAAGCATTCGCAATATAGTAAATAGATGGTGGTAGTACCTTTTCGACATAAGCAGTACATACGTACGTTTTTACCTTTATGTGCCCCTGCCTGAGTGCATGTTGGTGTTGTAAATGCACTGCACACCTCTCAGATGCTTGGCTTACAAATTCAGGTGGAATATTCAACTAAATGAGATCGCATTCTCTACACCAATGTGTCCCTTTCATGTGATTACTGGCGTAATTAATGCTTCTACAGTTGCTCAGTTCGTATAGCTTTGAATTGATGAGTGCATTAATTAATGTAGCTTGCATTTAATGAAGCTTAATTTATATCATTATTCGACTAGAAACCCGAATAATTAAATATATTAGTAGACTACATAATTTTCCTTTGTTTCGGTTCGGTCACTAACTTTCAACACGTGTTTGTCCTCAACCATGCGGTTTGTCTCATTGCATTCCTTAACATTACTTAATAATAAAAACGTCCTATAGCTCTATTTTTCATATAGTATAATAAAACTGCTTTATTATTATATAAGTAAAATTAATAAAACTGTTATTGTTTTCCTTAACGTAGACACCAAACATGTGTAATATTGACTTTTCCCATAGGTCAACGGTTTATATGCCAACAGAATGACAAATTTCAATAAATTTATTTTAAATAACTCAAATGTAAAATTAATTCAGATGTACACAGAATTAACACCAGAAGTAAAATCAAACATCATATAGAATGTAAATGACTAACAATTGCACAGAAATCTGTACACTATAAGGAAATGAATATCTCCTTTCCAGAAGCTTCCCCGCACATTGAAACCAAATATTTTTAAATTCAACTAACCACTAATTTATTTAACCACTCATTCTATTCTGCAAATGAATTTGTAGAACTGTGTAATTATTTATTGCACTACAGTAACAAAAAATATAAATAGTCAACATGTACTTCCAGATATAAAATTATCCTATTAATAATGTATTATATATATATAACTATTTGGCACAGTCCATACCTTCGATGCACTGCTTAATTGAAGGATTCACGGATTATAAATATTATGTTATGTTATACATAACATACCGGCGAAGTTGTATATATCATAGGGCTGTTCAGGATAGTTTGAGAAATCTACAAAACAGGTAGAAGATCTAAAGATTGAAGGAACAACATAATTATCCCTATACCCAAGAAGACTGAGGCTGATAGATGCGAACAGCACAGGACAATTAGATTAGTATCTTATGCATGTAATTGTTTTTTGTTTAAAAAGCTACATGAGGGTGATCCTGAAACAGGCAACTCCCCTTTAATAGCATTGGAATGGAATTGAAAAGGGGGGATACGGAAGATAGAGCAAGGTAGCCAAGGGTTGACTAGGACCTCCGGGCTATAGTTTAAGGATCCTACCCAGCTTTCACCTAAAGAGATGCAAGGAAAACCCTATAAAACATGCATCAGGGAGGTCGGGCATTGGGTACTATTCTAACGCTCTTCCGAATGACGGGAGACGAGTTTGCTGTCTACTGAGGACAGTCAGCAGTAAGTAGAATTGAAGGACCAGAAAATAAATCAGAAATAAAAAATAAGTAAGACAAGGATGCAGTCTGTCGCCCATGCTCTTAAACATATATAGAACAGGCAATGAAAAAAGTTAAAAATTAATATGGAAATGAAATCAAAATTCAAGGAGAAGACATAAAAACCCTAAGTTTGTCTGATGGTATTGTGGTTTAAAGGGAGTCCGTAGAAGGCTTGGAAAACATAATAATTGGCATGATCGAGATTACAAGATGAGGATTAATAGAGAGAAAACCAAGGAATTCTGATACTTGGGCTGCATAATAACTAGGGATAGTAGACGTATAGTAGACATAAAGTGTAGTATAGGCTTATACAAGGTTGGGTATTAGGAAATCATTATTAAAATTTTTCTCATGGAGTGAAGTGTTTTACGGGTTCGAAACGTGAACGATAGGAGTTATATGCAGGAAAAGAATAGAAGCTTTATAATTGTGCTGGAGAATGCTGAAAATAAGATTAGTAGATAGGGTAACTAACCAGGAGGTTCTAAGCAGAATAGGGGAAGAGAGAACTATTAGGATGACTTTGGCCAAGAAAAGGAACAGATTAATAGACCACGTTTTGAGACATGAGTTTCTTGTGAAATTAGCACTGTGGTGTAATAACAGAAGAGAGGCACAGGATGGAACACTCTAAGCAGATTAAGGACAATGTGTTATATGATAGCTGGCGCAGGAGAGGTTAGTATGGAGGGTTGATCATACTTGAGGCCGAATATCTACCTGAATGGTTTCATTGACTCTTCAATCAACATAAATATAATAACCATAGTTTCATCCGTAGTTTGTGACTTCGTCAGAGTAATATACTAATAGCAGAAAAATGAGTTCTTCATAATTCATTTTCCAAAAACTTTTCTGACTTTAAAATTTACAATAAATAAAAAGTCGGCCAAAGGTCAGCATTAAATATATCGCTATTTATTCACAAAAGCGATGTTTCATCTCCTTAAATTTAGCAATACATCCTATTTACCCCTTGACTCCCTCAGCCGAAAAGATTATTGAATTTACATGTGAAGAATTTGGTGCCGCGCCGCGCTGGACAATATGCAGCGACGAGATGAAACGTCGCCTTTGTGATTAAACAGTGATATATTTAATGCTGACTTTTTGGCCGTCTTTTTTTATTGATAATTCATATTAGCAATTAAAATTCTTTAATAATTTCTTGAAATAACTTGAGTGTATACACTGATAAGATATTCAGTATATAATATGACAGGAAAGGATATTAAGTAACAATTTATAATTTACGGTCTGGCTTAAGTACCACTTACAGCCAAAATATTATCATTTATTTTATAAAATTAAGTATCAGAAGGCATTATTATCACAATAGTTAATTATTCAGGTTCCATCTTTTTTGACTATTATTATTTCATAACAGATTCTCGGTTAATAAACCAGTTAAATTTCGTTTAGGCGAAATTCATTTCCACCGCCGTTGGGTGCATAATGAAAATCTTTTATATAATCAATACACCGGGAAAGCATACTCTAATTTTATTCATAGTGTTAATTCTGAATATATTGGTCATTATATACACATATATTAAAATATAAATTTCAAAAGAACCATTGTGCTCTGTTATTTGTTAGCATTTATCAACTGTATATATAACTATAACAGGCGTGATTAGTTTTTCCTATATTATTATAAATGTTGTAACTTAAATCGGAGATTAATCCACTGGGCAAGAAACAACCTTGAATAGTGTTCTGTTCCTCTCATCACGACACAAGACAATATAAAACAATAAAATAGAGTCTCATTTTCTACTACGTTCCCGTACGTTAGCGGATACAAATTTCAGTGAACACCAACCAAACCTATTAAATGAAAGGTAGTATTTTTATAAATAAATTATATATTGTTCTATTAAATGTGTTTCCTAAGATATTTAATGAGAAGCATATATTACACAATGTCATAAGAGACGAATATCGCTAATATATTATTATTTCAGTCTGACATGCTAGAGAATGCAATAATTCATGAATTATTGTAGTTAGCAAGAGAATCAATCGTTTAGAATACACACAAATAAAGAAAAACATAAGGGCTATAAATCTATACGAATTAAGTTATAATTAAATTTCTTCAAAATTAAAAATTCTTACAGCTTTTGTTTACGTCGCATATGTTACTATACTCGGTAGCCAGATAGTTCTGCCAAAGGCTAACCCTAAAGGTTAAGTGCCGTGCATGATACTTTAATTCCTGCAAGACGAGTAAACAGCTACGTTTTTCTTAAACTGAAATGAAAGATATAACAAATATGATCGTTGTAGATACAAAGAGTGTTGCAATACATTTGCGTAGAGACGTAACATTTGAAGTGTCGTTGCACTTTCCCTTCCGCTTGCTGTTAAAGAGATGAGTTCGGAGACTAATTAGAATTGAGAGCTTAAAATGGCTGTTTCCTCTTGAAGGGAAGCTAAACTTCCTCACGCTCATTGTAATAGTAGTGTGAGTGAAGTCAGTTTGTCATACAATCAGTATGCAAGAGAAACACAAATATCCTGCTATTCCAAGAACACGGATCTTAGATACGTATTCTATTGCTTTAAATAAATCTGCCTTTATTCAGTGCAGGATTATGGTCAGTTAATAAATATTAGGTTTTCATAGTTCAAAGTATTCATGACGCACTTGATGAAAGATTTAAAGTGACTGGCATTTTTGCAGACCTCTCGAAAGCGTTTGATTTAATAGATCATAATATTCTACTCAGAAAATTAGATTTCTACGGAATCAGAGGAGTTCCCCTTTCTTTATTGACATCGTAATTGCAAAACAGACGCCAGAAAGTTGCGATTGAAAACACACATGGAAATGAGTATTTGTCAGAATTACCTGTAGTGTCCCTCAAGGCTCAGTTTCGGGACTTTTACTTTTCATCATTTACATTAACGATTTACCTAATTATTTAGATCCCTTAAAATCAGTCCTCTACGCTGACGACACAAATTTGGTTATCACGGACAGCGACTCGGAAACTTTATGCGAGAAAGTTGATACTGCGATGTGCCGTCTCAATCTTTGGTTCACTGCAAACAAATTTTCTCTTAACCTAGAGAAAATCAAAATTGTTAACTTCACAGCAAACACAAACAGTTTATCTCCTAACTTGGAAAACATTTCAGGGCACGCGCCTTTTCTTGGTCTGCTGATTGGCAATAATTTGAAATGGAATCACCACATTAAAAAAATATCGGGAAAACTCAGCAAAATTTGCTTTACATTACGAGTGTTAGCTCGAGAAGCCGACATTGCTACATCAAAAATGATCTACCATGCATATTTTCATTGTGCCATGTGTTACGGTATTACAAACTGGGGTCATTCGCATCACGCGCTTCACATTTTCAAACTACAAAAGCGGGCCGTATCAATAGTATCTGTATCTGGTGCGGAGTGGAATACCACTTGCAAACCTTTGTTTTGCAAACTTGGAATTTTAACCTATCAAATTCTCCTATTATTTTACAAGTATACTCTACTATAATTTAACTTCTGACTAATTTTCTTTTTCATGTTCGACAGGAACCTACGCACGACCTTCTGCTGCCTTCTCCGTCGACTGAAAATTGAAGATTGAATTTTATCTTTCCTCTTTTTGTCCTTCAATTCTCAATTACAAAATTTTGTATATTTCTTGTAATATTATATTTGACGTATCCTATTTCCTCAACCGAGGACTAATGGATTGAATGATAATAATAAATTAGTAATTTCAAGTACTGCAGAATCGATCATAAGTTTAAGAATACTGAATTGATACGTAGAACCTACAAAAGTAGTATTTCATTACATAACTGCAAAGTCAAGACTACTTTCATATCCGATACGGAACAGCTAACCAAGTAGTTCCAAGATAGCCTCCGGGTCTGAAACATTCTCCAACATGCAGACTGAAATCGTAATAACTTTTTATTCTGATGATAATTTTGAATTTCAATAACTTTTATGGTGATAATAATTTTGAAATCAAAATTACTTTTTATTCTGATAATAATTTTTCTTTATGTTAATCTGTCACATTAATAACCCAAACTATAATTTAATTTTGATTTCAAATTGATTCATCAGGAGCTTTCGGCATTGCCATAGTCATCTTAAAATTCATGTACAATTTTTTCAAACATTGCAAAACTTTTTTATGAAACTTGTTTCAAAGTATAAAACAATTTTGGTTTTACACTTTTTCACAATCATCAGTATAATTTTTCCATATATTATTGAAAGTTGTCATCTTTCTATAAAGTGTAATGCTGTTACACTAACTGCTGTTTAGTTATTGATTGACTACATTACACAGACCTCTCACTTGAGATAAGTTCTTCAAGGAATTTATTAACATTTTATTAAAACTCTGATTTTAATTAGTATGATAATAATTTTTCTCTATGTTAATCAGCCACATTATTAAGCAAAACTATAATTGAATTTTGGTTGCGAAAAATTGTAAAACCAAATTGTTTTATGCTGTTATAATTTTAAACAACTTCCATAAAAAATTTATGATGTTCCAAAAAATTGTATTTGAATTTTGTAGATGACTATGGCAATGTCGAAAGCTTCTACTGAATAAATTTGAAATAAAAATTAAATTATAGTTTTTGTTATTAATGAGACTGATTAACATAAGGAAAATTATTATCACTGTAAGTAAAAAATATGTCTTTCAACAAAATTTAATAAATTCCTTGAAACAACTTTTTATTCTTTTACGTCTACGCAGATGGCATTAGCTATCGGAGGAAATAAGTTCAAATCGGGGTTTTGAATCATCAATAATTTAACTACGTTATGATTTTAACAGAGTAAACATGATAATTTAATAACATAACAATAACTCAATTATAAACTGAGCGCCAGCTGTTTAATTCTAAAAAATCTTGCAATAAAACGTGTTTACCTCCGGTTTTAATTTAATACAAAATTATCAGATACATTTTCACTGCATGGTATTGGGGCTAATTTCAATATTTAGAAAACAGAGCTCTTGGAAATTACTGTGCATAAATTGGATAAATGAAAATATTTCACGGGACTAAATAATGAAATTGGTTTCATCTCATTGACATTCATTTCCTCTGCATTTGTATTCGTGTGCACGACTTACATTAGGGAAGTTCTTAGGGTGTTACGGGTACTCCAATAGTCTTGAACCGACTCCTTACAATTCACCAACAACATACTTAGTGACTTAGTGACGAAATCCTGTATATCACTCTGGCCGCGTCTCAGTATAAAACAATGTAAGCACAACCCAAGACAGCTTAAATGAACACTATATCTCTGCACAGCGAACGTTTGGTTATCAAAACTAGGTCAAATTGTGACCTTCGACACTGGTACTGTTCGTTTCTCAATTAACCAAGTAGTTCCAAGATAGCCTCCGGTCCTTCTCATCTAAATAGTGAAACTTCTCCAACGTAAAAATTCTATTTATAACTACCTATGCCCGGTTTGTCCCCTAAAACTTGCCTTGATCCTGTTAGGACGGATATTTACGCTACATCTATAACAATCTATGACAAACCATTAGCTTTATCTGATTAGTGATTTATAAATTTGCGTGGATCTGAAACTAAAAGCGAACACATGTTGACAGTCCTGTATATGAAGTAAAAATTCTGTCTCAACAAGAATACCGTGACCTCCAACAAAACTCCTGCTGCAACAACAGATGGAGTGACAATGGCCGCCCACACTCTCTCTCACATGCTGCAAAAATTATGCTTATAATAACACAGCAAGTCGGATGAATGATATAGGAACGTCTAATAAGACTTATAACTCGCAACTGGTTTTAACGCCGGCTTTCGCGTGGCAAATGAAATAATTTATAAGTATTTATACTAATATCTTCTGAATTATACAAGATATCGAAATGCAATATACACTAAACTTTAAGCTAAAACTCCTGTTTCAATCCCTCAAATTTTTATTCAAATCCGTTGAGCCGTTTCGGACCCTATTCGAACAAAGTTCCAGACAGACAGACACTTCAATTATATTTATTTGTATAGATTGGCATGAATTTGTATAGCTTCTTTAGCTATAGCGAAGTGATACCAACTAGGACAACTGCTTCTGAATCTGTCACTACAACTTCGTAAGGATTGAATCTGACGAAAATTGACAGGAGTCAGTCGTTACTATTCTCACGTTGGACAAATGTGTTCACAATTCACTAAGTTCCCTTTCACACATAAAAATTCTGTGTGTAATAAGTACTCCTCTTACGCACAAGAAATTGCCTATAGATTATAAATAATATTTGCCAAACAGTCAGTTTCCACATCCACTGAATTTCACTAAATTTAATTAATACATACTTCTCTCTATTTTTTTAATGTATAGATTTTTTCCCTTAAATTCAACAGTAAAAATGGCCCGTATGAATCAGATAGTTTTGTAATCCAATCGTCGTTACAAAAAGTTATACCACAATCTAATTTTTTTTAAATTAAAATTTTTTGACTTGATTTATCAATTTATGACATAATTTGTAGTTTATAACTCTCGACAACCACCATCGCAGTTCATTCTCTGGCCCAATTTCAATACATATATATGAAATTAAAGTTCAGTTTAAAGATTTCATTAATATAACTTATTATTATTACTGAATGAATAAGTACTCATTTCATGTGTGGAGATTTATAATTCTTTTACAGTTAAATGCTGTCGGTGTATGAACCAATGCATAAATATCATTCCAGTCCCAGCCTCGTCTGCTACTCCCGAATGTTTCCCATTCATGTTTTCTGAGCCATTAGCACATAAACCAACGCAACTCTTCTAATCAACTAGCTAATTTATTTATATTAGCAGCTTTCAATTCGACAATAATCTCTTTGTCAACACGTAATTAAAGCATCAGATATATCGTCATTTTTTGAAAATTATCTTTTGCACCCTCCTGTACCCTAACAAGGAAGAGAAAAACAATAGTTAAAAAGTTAGAGTTTAACAATTCCTCTCTTACGTTATATTCCGTTAAAAGAATCTTTTACTATATTCATAATAAACTTTTACAAACTGTAGTCAGAGGTGTGAAAAATTTCTAAAAAAATTTATTAGTCATGTTATTTATAGCACAAGGAATTTAAAAATTACTGAAACGCTAAACAGATATTTAAATATTTTTAAACTGCGGTATATAATATAAATAAATTGAAAAATATCAGAAAGGTAATGAATAAAAATAGAAATGAAAGTCTGAACGTTTTACATAATATTGAGACTAGCAATAAAGATAATACAATAAACAACATTTCAAAACCAGATAACAATGAAAGTTATGAAAAAATCATTTTTAAATTATTATAATAGACTACACAATGAAACAAATTAGGCATACATATAACGATTAAGATTTTAAGTACTATATTTTAACATGTATTGACACAGCTAAATAGTTAAAAAATATGAGATCAATGAAGTTGAACGTTTTTAAAATCGAGATAATTAGATTAATAATTACATAATTAAGTTACCGAACAAACGTTATATATAAAATTGATTTTAAAAATGTTGACAGAAACGTTATTGGACATAACAATAATATCAAAGCCAAAGCTAATACTAAAGCAAAATTCGTATTAACTTTTCACCTTTTAAATTTTATTAATTAAATTTATTATAAAAATGTAGATATTTTGGATCAAAAAACCCCTAACTGTATTTGATATTACGAAATAAAAAGTAATTTGGACATATTGAAAATATGTGTAATTATTACAAAGGTATTTTGAAAATGAGAATGAATGTTGTTGAATATTTTTGTGTATGAGATTTTTACAAATTGAAGATGTGTTAACAATTTATATAAATTGTTTGTTGTGATATTCAGTCCTAAGAGTGGTCCGATGCAACCCTCCATCCTAACCTTTTCCTTTTCATTTCCGCATGACTATCTCATCCCTCCTCCCTACTCTGTTTAGAATATTCCATCCTTCCCCTTCCTTTACTGTTCTTACCCTACACATTTCCCTCTAATGCTAATTTTACATGTCTTAAACCGTGGCCTATTAATCTAACCCTTCTCTTGGTCATCGAACGTCCTCCATATTGTTCTCTCTTCCCCTATTCTGTTTAGAACTTTCTCGTTAGTGGTTCTATCCAGCCATCTGATTTTCAGCTTTCTTCTATAGCATAAAATTTTAAAGGACTTTATTATTTTCCTTTCCGCAACTCCTATCGTCCCATCGTAATAATTTAATCAAATTTATCATTGATGAACAAAATATGATAACGGCTTTTTGCCGAAAGTTTTTCTACAGCTTATTTAAATAAACTCTTGAAGTGAATGTGGGTTTAATTAGTGTCTTGTGTTTTTATTTAATTAGTGGGAGTTAAGAAGTTAAATTATTATTATAATCGAAGTTTAAATTAATCTCTACGATTTTCCATGACACGAATGGTTTCATAAACCTGTCTCGTGATTATTCACCTTGAACCATGTTTAGTTCTGTAATACAGTTAACTTTTCTGTCATTTTTATTTAGAAGTTTAAGTTTTCGCTGCGTTTGTCGTACAATCCCAGAAAGAGCCTCTGCAAATCATTGGCGATTTAAATAGACGTTCATTGGGAAACTTTCCTTATAGCTGTTTGTTTGCTTTTGAGAAGGGACACAATTGTTATTGTTTACCACTATTACCCTAAGTGAACTGCATACATGCTGCGTCACGTGACTGTGCACTGTGCACCCGGTTGTCCGAGGGACAGATATTAAAATACGCTTTATCAGGGTTTAGATTAATCCAGTGGTTATGACCTGGACACCACAATTCATATCTGGAAACCACGTAGCATTTTTGAACTCTGTAAATGATGTATGAATTAAGAAGAATACATTCAATCAATACAATTTGTAGAACGAGACAAAAATTATAAAATAGATAACATAATTTGATAACTTATTTTATAGCGCTTTCATATGAATGCTTTTATGACTTTAATTATATTACCTGTTCAAAATTGTTAAATTAATGCATCCAAACATAACATTCTATATCTGATGCTATATTTAAATATTTAATAGTTGAAAATAGAAAAAATAGAGAGTGATGTAAAGGAAAAGTGTATTTTTGTTATCTACAAATAAATAGTTTTTAATATGAATGTGTCATTAAAATTGGTTAACTATTTAAATTTCCACTCAGTACTGAAAATTGAAAGTCCATTAATCGGGAAACGGTTACGCCGCGGGCTGTGATATTAATTTCGTACGACTTTCATTATATTTAATTTATACGTAAAAAGCAAATTGGTTCGAAAATGGAAAATTAATGTTTTTATGAAAAAATACGCTGAATGTTCCCGGGTCAAGTATTTCTTTAATAAATCGTATGTCTACTTATATTTCATATTATCTGGTTGGCCGTCCTTTCCGGAATATGTATTGAGTCTAATCTTCTATTAGACAAGAAAGTAATGAATTCTATCTATGATGTAAATACGAGGTCATTGTCTTTACAGTTATTTAGAATTATAAGAACATATATATATATATATATATATATATATATTCACGGGAATTTCAATCTGTTAAAATTAAAAGGAAGAGTAATGGAAATGATTGGTTTCTGCGCAATATAAACTCTTTCCAACTTACGTTTAGGTACACTGTTGGGCAATTTAGGACCTCATAGACACTTACTAAGGTTTTGAAAAGTATCTGGTGTTCTTCAAGTATGTAGTATAATTACTAATTATATATGCCTATCACTGCAATTTAAATTTGTATTCACGGATCAAGCAACCTGTAGAGACACTTGTTTATATTTGTCCTAAAAACTGGCAAGGATATTTGATCCAAAAACAATACCTACTCGAAAGATGAGAATTTTAACAGTGTTAACAAATTAGAGACTTATTAATGCTTTAATTTACGTTAACAGCATTTTCATGGACCTGAGACAGTGGCCCGTTGTAGATTACCTAGTTTTACTTAGCCCGATAAATCTAGATGCGTATGATAATAAAAACTACCCAAATCAGCTATCTATATCTTTACCAATTAAGCGGAAGTAAGAATACCTGCAGAAGAAACTATCGCATATACACACAGGAATATATTGACTCTATTTATCAATGAAAGAATTTTTGAACGGCCCACCTGCTGATTGTCTCAGAGGGCGTTAGCATTGTATTCATTTTTATCACCGTCACGGTTCCTCCAGCAGTGTAACATTTATTTTTGATAAATTATTGTACAATTAATTGATCAAACGACGTAGAAATTCTTCAATTGAAGCTCCGGAAAAGAGCGTATAGTTAAATTTCGAAGAAATACAATAATGGAAAAATGTCGACCGGACCCAAGACTAGAACACAGGACCTACCGCATTCTTATATGGACAGTTTTTGGCTGGATACTTTGCCTTTTGCTATAAATTAATTGCCTCGCTTTACGGTGATCAGTTATCAAATCTTGGGATAACGATATTGGATATTTGAACTGTTTAACATTTCTTGTTTGGTTATAGATTAGTTTATCAGTATTGTTCATTACAATTTCATGCTTCTGTATGTCACCTTAGCGGTTTACGAAAATATAACAGTTGAAATAAAGGTAATTTATTTACCGCTTTCACGTAGTAGAAAATTTAACACAAAATTTTGTAAGTACGAGCTGTTGGAACAATAATTGCGCAGTGTTTGTTGAAGGATAAGACAAAAATATCACTAAAAGGGCTTAGAGACGTGAAATTGCATAATGCATCTACTTAGCATAATCCACAGTCGTTATTTAAATTATGCATACACATTCTGCATCACGCAAATATACATAAATGTATTAAGGCATGATTACTGTTTAAACATTTCAAGTGGGATTTTAATCCCCGCAGAAATGATTTCATAACAAAAATTACGGAAATTGAATAAAGCATATTTAATTTCTAAACCGGTGTTAAGCCTTGTTTGATTTGACTTCTTTCATTTCTCTGTGCATTGACAAATCGAATATTAATTACAGTTAGCTGAAACCGCCATGACAGCCGATTTCCATATCTCATTCTAGGCTGGTGGCTCCGTTATCAACCATCTGCCAAAGGCTATAATGGAAGCCATAAATAACAATACATTTGAAATAGATTAACTGAGGCCTATATTACTGTTGAGATGGATTAATGTGGAATCAGGCTTGACACATGTTTGTAGAAATGTGGGACATAGCAACTTTTCCATGAAGAAGCTAATATTATTCATCGGGAATAAGGATAGAAGAGTATGCCATTCCCAGTTTTCCAATATTTTTCTAAACTTGTTAAAATGTAAAATTCTAGTATGATATGCATATTTATATAATATTACAAGGTACGGAATACTAGTTGACAAATATAGAATAATTAAAAAATATAACAATTTCCTCACGTTTCTCTTTTTCTAAACAATATATTCACCTAGGAATTCCTATAAAGGGCTAATTTTTAGAATACTTTTTATAGTTACCAAGCCATATTATATGTAATATGAGAATTAATATATTATGAATTAATGCACATTATAGAACCAAACAAACTTCATTACTATAAACAAAGGTTTTCTATCTCAAATTCATATGATAACGTTGTTATATGTTACTGCTTTAAAGTATAAACCCATTTATTTAAAGTGCTATTCCAGTGCTACTACATCATAATAGCGTTTAGAGCAAAATTACAGAAATATAGTATTAAAATCGTTTTAATAATATGGTAACATATTTCAGCCCAAAATTCACTGATTTTCCCTATTGGTTTTATAATCTAAACCACTGCTTTCGGTGACTGAACCTGTAATATTTATTATTTTTTTAGCAACTCAATCCAACAATCCTGGTCCGTCATTTAAATTCCGGTTTCATGTGTGCGAAAATAAATTATTTCAAAACTTCGTAATCTGCACCTGGGCCCCAGAATAATGGCAATTTAATTATTATGATACTTCTGATATTAATTTACCAGCGTTTTTTGATAAAAAAAATTATAATGGGCCTGTAAAGATCTGATGGCCTGAGAAGTTGACTCGAAACAGTTTGAAAAATGTATTTTAATTCAGGAAGAGTAGGCGAAAGTATATAAATGTAACTGTGAAATTAAAATCTTTATGACTTTGTTGAAAACTGTTTTTATTTAAAAATCTAAAACGGATAGGTTGACTTTGAGATATGAAAAACATTTTAAATTTAGAGTTACTGAATTGAGAGGAAAAATGAATAAATATTTTAGCTTCCATACATTATTTTATTATACGTTACTAGAATTGTAACAATGTGGAACAATATTAAGTATCAAACAAAAACCCCATTTACAATTTTCACAAATTATTTAATTATAAGACATGACCCAACGTAATACTTGCTTTGCGGGCTTGCCTAGGCAGAAATTTTCTTCTTTAGATGAAAGTCCTGCGGCATATTAATATCTGGTCTCGTGTAAGATATAACACGAATGTGTATGTAATTTCAAACAAGCACTGATCAATAACTTAAAAAAACTTTGCAAGCAAAAACAGGGTAACAAATGGAAAAGTTATGCTACTTGAATATCACGTCACTATCAGAACAAAATTCGACTATTCTTGCACTACATATGGTTTAGCCAAACAGAAGAAACTCAAACAAGTAGACTCCACTCGCTACACAGCGTTACGTATTGCAACAGGTGGTTTCTGGATACGTCCTATTTGGAGTCTACTAACTGTAACTCAAAAAATAACTCTCATACACAGAAGAGACTCTCTGGGCTTAAAAATTGCTATAAAATCTCTCACCTTTGGTAACCTCATCATTAAAAAAAAGTAGCTGAAACTAAGATGGGTGGCTAGAGTAACTGAACAGGACGTTCTAAGCAGAAAAAGAGAAGACAGAAAAATTTGGAGGACTGGTTCTTAGGTATATTACACCCGGTAGGTGCCGCATTTTTCGAGATCCAAATTATTTTTCTGCCCAATCTTTTATATATATTTTTTTGGATTTCAAACACACCAAAATATCAACCCGACCATTTGAATAATCTTTGGCATTTGACTTATTCATCAATCCAAGCGCAAGTTCGTTGCGTCGTATTTTGACATTGTTTGACATTTTGATTTCGGATTTCTGAGTGTTTATTTTCTGATTAATTTTACATTGAACTAATTAAGTGTGCAAATGTGATATATTGTTTGAATTACGACTTTTACACGTGTTCATTTGGCGCCATTCCATCTAACCTAAATTTTATTTTCAGCGTTTATTTCTGCGATTTTAATGATGATATTTCTTGTGAAATTCATCATATACTGTAGGTGGTCTCTGGTTGAAACTGAGCGAGGACGGAAGGGTTGTGGCGTTCTGCCTGCTGTGTCGCAGTAGCAGATCCCTGCTTGGACCAAAATTGTCCTTATATCTACCCAAATCTAAACATCTCCATTCGGCCACTCCTTCGACCTTATAATACCAGGAATTTAAGTTTATTTCTACCTTGGCTCGTGATCCGCAATCTAGCGAATCGCTCCTTCAAAAACTTTTTTTCACCTCATCTCCTGATTTCATTACAATGTCCTCCTTCACTTTCCATAACCAATGAGCATAAATTTTTAATAATTCCTATTGATTGGATTTCTAGGCGTTGCATCCAATGGGAAAGAAGCCGGATGCCCATGGCTTTAGTTAGTCACGCAGTAACCGATATTCAATTAACCACGCGTAGCTTCGTATTTGGCACGGATCGTCTTTTGTGTTGGTTCCACAATGTCCGATTTATATATATATAGTAGAGAAAACTCGTTTCTACGACCGCTAAGCTCTGCGTCGATATACGATTTTTGTCCTCGGACCAGGAATATTTTAGGACGCCAGGTAGTTTTTACACAGAAAAACACCAAAAGTTAAAGATAAGAGCTTAATATAAATCAGAGTATTAACTGTGTAATCTAAAGCAGGGCGTGGTCACTCACTCAATCTTTCAATCACTCGTCTTTAACTCAATTACCCCAAAAACGACTACTCGGTACTAAACGTGATTCGACTCCTGACCTAGCATCAAGTATTCTTGGCTTACTCGCTAGCCTTTATGAAGCCTTTTTGCGCCTCGTGGCTGCTAAACTTCGCAGTCCACGAAGCACGGCTTACTTCTCCGCTAACCCACCAACTGACTGAACATGCCGGCGCCTGTTTTACGCCAACCTGCAAAATCACGGCCACATGCCCTCATCAACAAATCGCAGGTCTGTAATATCCCACGCAACGTCAGCCATTCGTAGCAGACTCTCACGTGGACATCGAATGCACAGTATAGCTTTATCGCGTTAATTGTGTCAGTAAAGATACGTCACCAGCTCAACAATCAGTCTGCGTCTGTGTTGGCGCGCATACAGACAATCAATCGGCTAGGGCTGTAACTTTACATATTACATTATATATAATATATCTGCCCTTAAAAAATGTCCTGAATTTTATTCTAGATACTTAAGCAATACAAAGACAAAAATGTGGCTGTCTATAACAGGGGTATTCGTTATAATTTTTATATTAACTGTGGTTTGCATTTACGTTCTAATAATGGGCACCTACTTTTAGGAGTGTCAAAAACAGTTGATGAGGAGAGGCATGGCTGTAATCGAAAATAATAACAGCTAGGCAGTATTAGCATAGGTGATATGAAAATCATCAGTTAGAAACTTGTGAAAGCGCATTTATTAAAAGTCCATGAAGATTGGAGAGCAAAAATTAATTTATTGTAGACAAAATTATTAAAATAGAAGGAATTTTAGTTTCACATTTCCTAGAATTCCGGAAATCTTTGTAATACAAATATTAGTATTCCGATAAATGATAGAGGAACAGCTGAAAATAGTTGACAATAATGCTAGTATGACTACAGCGAACTTCTTCGACATTTCTATGGCTACAAAGATATGCCCTATGGACAATAGCAGCATTTTGACATAATTGATAAAGGCGAAAGAAACAATAACCAACTAGACGAGGAGAAACAAAATTATCAATCAAAAACGGGACTGTCTAGTAAAGGAGAACAAGAAAAATCATAACATTTTACTGTCCTGGATCCCAGAGCGTGTAGGAATTGAGGAAGATGATAGGGCAGATCAGTTGGAGAAACTGGCAGCCTCCAACTCAACATGACCTGGATGTCGAAGCGACTGTAAACTTTAAATAATAATAATAAGTTGGAGTCGATGAACTGCAAACCAGACTGGCGCTCCAATACAATAGATTGTGGGGTTCGCTCATTAGCGGATTAAGGGACTCAATCAACAGACCATCAAAAATAACGACTCGTGCTACTAGCCCTGATTTAAATTCACCTCTTGAAAACTGAGAAAGTAAGAATTTAATAATTATATCGCTTATAAATCTGAAAACAAAAGAACTTGACTTTTATTTCTTGAGGGGGAAGGGTTAACAGGCTACATGAGGGTGATCCTGAAACAGGCAACTCCCCTTTAATAGCATAGACAGGGAATTGAAAAGGGGGATGCGGAAGGTAGAACAAGGTAGCCAAGGGTTGATTAGGACCCCCGGGCTGTGGTTTAAGGATCGTTATTTTTATGCACATATATCTTCATGCGTCCATATTGACTGCAATAATTGTTTTGTTGCGTATACTTATTTCCCATTTCTGTAATATATTATTCACATGGATAATAAAGTCCACTGATTATTCCCATATTTAAGGTATATTAAATAAATCAAATACCGAAATGCATAGCTAAGTAAAAATAAGATAGCTAGGAAAAACTCCAATAAAATCTTAAATTAAACAATTGAAATAAAATTATCATTAACAATAGAAAATAATGAACGCTATACCGCGAATATAAAGATTTAATACATCATATATCATGTATATATCTGTATAAAAGTTGCAAATTTCTCTGATTTTATCTATGTAAAAACTCGGAGAGGAAACTTTCCTAAGTCACAAGGAAATTCTGGAATTCATTTACATTTACTTAAATGCGTTTATTAAAAACTACTAGCTTGAAATCAAATGAAATGGTGTATATATATGAGAATTATCAGGGTAAGTGAATACTGGTTTCGAGATCTGCAGAGAATATCAACTTCTGTTAAACTAGGCTTAAAGAAAGGAAACGAAATTTTAAAATATCTAAGTCACTTTTCCCTCTTTATATTTAAGAAAAAAGCACTGTCGATTGTAAGTAGCTGCATCATTTTAGCACACTATCTTAATATTTAAGAGTGATGCGAGACGTGCGCCTAACAGAAAGAAAACTTTCTTATCGTTAATACATCTGTGCACGCGACTAAGTCTCAGAAGCTACTTCTGTTTATTTATCGTTACCTAGTAACGAAACTTCTATGATTCGTCGCGTCATTCCTTTGCTTGTAAAGACTCAAACAACTAACGCAGAATAAGAATAAAACTAAAAATTTACCTGAAGCTTCTAACATTTTATCGCGTATTCCGGTTTCAATATTATTTATTCATAACTGGATTCCTATTTCTTGTAATTACACATTTTTATTGGAGTTGTAAACGGGTTTTATTAAACATAATAAGAAAAATTACATATGAACTTTTAGTGATCGGTTTAATTGACACTGTTTTTCCTCATATCAGCTCTGTAAATTGTGTAAGTACTTTAAAATTTTCTGTTAATTATTCTATTATTTTCACATTGTCTAATTATGTAATTAATTTATTTATTTGTTTGGAAAGTCAAATATTGTATATGTGATTATATTTGATTATATGTGGACACAACTGAAAAAGATGAAATATTTTGTTTTATTTTTAATAAATTTGTGATTTTAGGCCAGAAAACAGTAATTTATTCAGTGCTAGCTGGATACCAGGCGTTGCGCGGGTATTTATGTATAATATCCCGGTACATTATTTAATACTTGGTCAACACATGACTAAACCGGCTTCAAAAACGTTACAATATGAACCTCAAATATACTCTCAGTATCTCGACAGTCTAAAATACTCCAGATATAATAACAGAACTAAAAATATTTTCAGTACTCTGACAGAATAAAATTTCTTTCACACATAAAGGATGAATTTTTACATATATCGCATATTAAAGGTCATAATGTCACACAGCAACAAGGGGAAATTGTACACAAATACTGTACGGGAACACACTATAAAAGTAATTGACCTCAATAATTTTTTTCGACTAAAATATGAGGCCTCGTTCTAAGACACGAGGATCTTGTAAAATTAGCATTAGAGGGAAGTGTGTGGGGTAAGAACAGAAGAGAGTGGCAATGGATGGAATACGCTAAGCAGATTAGGGAGGATGTCGGTTGTGCTAGTTATAAGGCTTGCGCAAGATATGTTAGCATGGAGGGTTGCATCAGACCAGTCTTAGGACTGAATGCCACAACAACATGAGCCTCTATAACATAAAAATGTCACCAATTCCACCCCTCCCCCTAGGTAGTCTTGGGAAGTTATACGCCAAACGTTCATAGGTAATTGTTACGTTTGACCATCTGCTTATTCGCCTCTCGCTAGAACCCCGACGGTATGAGTTCTTCCGGAGTCGTGGTAGATCTCCATCCCATTCTGTTTCCTCTAAACGCTGCCTACGCTCTTCTTCAGTCTCATTGTCTCGAAGATCACGAACTCGACTTGCGTTACCCGCACTCTAACCAAAGTTTTGTCACCTCATTGGTGGCATTTTCTTATTGCTAAATATAAATAACACGTTGATAAACCTCTAAACACACTAAGTTTTGCTGTTGTGAAAACTTTAGAGATTCAAATGTGCGGACGTAAAGTAGCCTTCTCGTAGTTAAATTTTCTGAAATTTTCCAATGTTCTGAGCAATTTTCTTAAATTTTCTTTCTGTAAAAACCTTGTACAAAGTATTAAACTTATAAAAAAATATTAATGAAATCGGTAAAGTCTTTCTGAAATTATGGCGTGACCCGTGACCAAGGGAAATAGGGATTCATTTTTATATATAAAGATTAGTCATACTGAGCACCCTATCTTATTTATAAAAAATTTACAAAAATTTTACAATTTTAAAATATCTACTAGGGCTAAACTCCGCAACTTCCGAAGTAATGTCAAGTCTGTTCAATTATATGGATCCGAGACTGGGAAAGTGACTAAAGAAATAACCTCCAGGTGGCAGACCTTTCTTCAACCTCTGTTTAAGACATATCCTGAATATCTATTGGCCGGAAGTAGTCTCCAACCACGATCTATGGAGAAGGACGGGAGAAACCGAGATAGACCTACAGATAAATCGCCGTAAGTGGAAATGGATCGACATACACTGAGGAAGGGAAATGAAGCCATTGAGAGAAAGGCACTCGACTGGAACCCGCAGGGTAAAAGGAAGAAAGGGAGGTCTAAATAAACATGGTGAAGATCTGTACATATAGAAGCAATGGAAGAAGGCAAGACCTGGAAAGAGGTAAAAACGCTGGCTGTCAACAGGAAAAGATGGAGATGCTTTGTTGATGCCCTATGTTCCACGAGGAACAACAGAAACAGGTGATGATGAAGAAAAAAATTGGTAAACTTTTATTATTTTCTTCAATATATTAAATATAAAATGTTTGTATTAAGTTTATCCTACTTAAATCAAAGCAGTCAATAAGCTATTAATAATAAATTTTGTGTTCTATTTTCTACTTCTATATATAAATATATGACATCAAAACTCAATCCAAACCCACGTCAACTTAATACTCATACAATTCCTTATTTACAAATGGTATGAACCCAAACATACGTGGTACCGATTTTGTGATAGTAAATTAATATTTACCTTTGCTCCTTATTGGTATTCTTTGTACCTGCGTTTCCTACCGTACGATATTAATGCTCATAGTCATTTCTAAGTATAAATTAATAATTATAAATATATTAATGGTAGAATTTCTCCTTCTTTCCAATGTTCCTGACAAGCACTTACGACCTACAATCAACATTTATAATAATTATTAATTTCACAAAACTCAGATATTTGAACACAAGCAATTGTATTAAATCTTCAAGTTATTGAATTTAAAATGAAAACAGCATAAGATTCAGTGACACACGCTGGATCCCATGGAAATGCTGATAATAAATATTTTATGAAAATTCAAATTTTGCAGCTATAACGCGAAAACAAATTCTATACGCAAACTTTACATGAGTACATTAATTTTTTAATGATAGCCAAATATTTGAAGCGTCTATCTCCTTTTACAACCAGCCGAAATCTTTGTCACGATTAATTAACACAAAAAAAGAGTTTACAAAAGTACCCATATAATGAAGGAAACAATTTACTGACTTGTATGCTGGACTTTCAGGTTCGTTTTCCCGAAACATAGGCCATGTTGTACTCGCCACACACATTCAGTTATAGTGCTCGGGACAATGTATCGTCTCTCTCTCTCTCTCTCTCTCTCTCTCTCTCTCTCTCTCTCTCAAAATGTCTACCTCTCTCGCTAGCACAGTGACTTCGCCTCCGTCAGCCCTCCAAAACACACAGAAAATCATCCACCAATCATTACACAGCATACACATTTCTTGATCACTGCCTTTAAATACCCTGGTTCCGGAACATACTCAAAGCTTGGCCATGAATTGTTGGTCTTTGCCATTTTCCGGAAAGAATGCATGTAAGTTTGGAAGACAGGATAAAAAAACCGGTCTATCGTTTGATAATGTGAACTGGAACACACTATTAAGTATTTTGAAGAGCACAGGAATAACCTCTATAAAAGACAGAATTGAAGATCAAGAAAATAAAGCGGAAATCAAGAAAGGAGTAAGACAAGGATGCAGCCCATGCTGTTTAACTTGTATATAGAAGAGGCGATGTATAGTTAAACGGAATATGGAAAATGAATCATACTGCAAGGAGGAGAAATTAAACCCCTACGCTTTGCCGATGAGGTTTTAGTATTAGGAGAGTCAGAAGAAGAATTGGAAACCATGATAAATGGCATAAACGTGGTCTTGGAGAAAGAGTTCAATATGAGGATTAATAGAGCGAAAACCAAAGTAATGGAGTATAGTATGAAAAACAGTAGAATAAAGATGGTTTGTCATGGAGGGTTTGCATCAGAGCAGTCTAAGGCTTAATAAAACCACAACAAACAACAACATTACATCCTATGATATATTTTTTTCTAAAATGAAAAATAAATAATTGTCGAAGATTATAACTTTATGTAATGCCGTTCTTTTATAAGTTATTTATTTTTTAGATAATATCGTCAGGTAGCTCAAATAAATTTTGTATAACGTTACAGTATAATGACGTACTTTATTATTGTTAAATTTCTGATACATCGTTTTTAACTAAACCGCCGTATTCGTATTCCTGACAAGGTCGATGTGTCTTCAATTCTGTATCGATCCTAACTCTACGCAAACAATCCCGTGTCCCAAAAACTACCTCTAAAAGCGTAAAGTACTCTTCTATCATGACAAAGAAATCGATCTACATAACAAATGGTATTCAGTCTGATTCCCTATTTTAGGAAACGGTGGAAAGCCCTTTATTAGAAGTCTGTACAAGGAAAGCGTTATTTGTTTTTTATTATGTTGCCTTTGCGGCTCTTTCGCGTTGTTTGGCGATTCACGAAATTTATTCCACCCGATTTTATAACCTTACGGTTTTCAAATATTTTCAAAATTCGTTAAATATTTTCCAATATATGTACTTTATAATCACCCTTGCGTCACGCAAATGCCAAAATTGCATTTTATTCTTTATTAAATTTACTGTTAATAGGCATTATAGTAGACTACCCTACGATTTATGATGCTACAAAAAAATAGACCAATGAAATGCTAAAATTATACTTAATATAATTAATTACCCGCAAAAGGCTTCAGACTAACCATATAATATTCGTTAAAACCTTCCATGCCTTTGCGATCTGTTCCACAACGCAGAGGTCTCCACTGCCGTCAGGCGCTGGCATCGGACGGAGCCAGAGAACAAAGCAGTTCTCTTCGGCTCAGAAGAATGAAATCCCCTCCCTGATAGTCGTTAATTGACTTATTGTCCATACGACCTTTCCATAAAAACTACTCCAAAGTAATGAAACCGCTATACTCTCTTTCCCTTTCATGTAATTATTAGTGGCTCTAATTTCCATCGCTAGGCTGTTATTGAATACAGGATTGAATCAGTCTTTTCTAAAACACAAAAGATTTCTGGTATGATATTCACTTTATATACTTTCATAACGTTTAATGTTAATACTTAAAAATGTATGCACTCAGTAAAGTTGATATTTGAAATTTATAAAAACCAATTTACAAGGTACTCAACAATAATTCCAGCAAGTACTTATACCGTTACTTTTGGGTCTTGAAAATTCCGAAGTTCATGCCCGAATCTTGAAATTTCACATAAAACCTCGACCATGTTTGATTCTACTTGCTGGGCATTCAACTTTAAAAGACCCTAATTACCAGCTTGTAATTTAATATCGTAATTCCATTTTACTCCTCATTTTTATTCT
Source organism: Eucriotettix oculatus (assembly GCA_034510155.1). Classification (NCBI taxonomy): domain Eukaryota; kingdom Metazoa; phylum Arthropoda; class Insecta; order Orthoptera; family Tetrigidae; genus Eucriotettix; species Eucriotettix oculatus. The sequence continues at coordinate 104,752,532 of CM067377.1, read as the reverse complement.
AGTAAATCGGTTTTGCATAAGTAATCAACCAACTTCCTCTTGATTTTGATAAAAAGTTACTACCTTCATGTTTTGTAGATTCATGCTTAATCTATTTGATTCAATCAATACATTCAAGCGTATTGACGGATACGTGAGTGATGTATTTATGAACAGATTACAATCAGAGAAGTCACTGATAATGTTGGCATACCAATTAAATTGTGCTATGAAAGTTTTTTCTTTTGTTTTCAATGAAAAATTTGTTCCAAAAATGGTGAATTTTTAACAAAATCAGCATGGTATGGAACCGCTGAATTAAGCAAACAAAACTGTAGAACTACTGAAATATGTCATAGCAGGTGATTAAACACGAGTTTACAGATAGGACAGAGAAACTAAGGCTAAGACGTCCCAGTGGAGGCATTCTAGATCACAAAGACCGAAAAACGTTCGACAAGTGCGGACGAACGTGAAAACTTTGTTCTTCTATTTAAACTGCATAATTCATTTATTCTTAACACAAGGTCAAACGATCATTAAGGAGTACTGCCTACAAGTTCAACGGCGTTTGCGTATAGCAATTCGAAGACACAATTAATGACTTTTCCACCAGCTCACATTTCTTTGCTTGTTCGTAAAGTTTTGGTCAACAAAACTCAGCCTCCATATTGGCCATTCATAGCCCCACGTGACATTTTTAGTTCTCAGAAAGAAAGAGAACCTTAAATGGATGTCGTTTTAAAAACAGTGATGATATTAAAATCGCATCGCGAAAGAGTTAAACGCTTTCCCAGTGTACGAGTTCCAGTAGTGTTTCTGGGATTCATAGAAGTGTATTATGGGGACTATTCTGAAATGGATAATATTAATGTAGACGAATATAGAAAATTATTTTAAAAAAACGAAAATTCTCTTTACATCTTGTAAATTTATTCTTCCTCCTTGGCTTTGCAGTCCATTCAGTGGCCTTGGATTGTGTCGACTACGGACTGTCATCTAACATGGCACATTCCTAATTTGGAGTGATAATTGGTCAGCTCATCGATTTTTCAGTAGTTTAATCCCTGTCTCCGTGATAATGACGACACAAACACTCGAACCCATGCCAGGATTCGAATCCGGTTGCTTCTGTGTTGTGTGGCAGCGACGCTAGCCACTAGAGCTCAGTTCAGCTCTCGTATATTTATAAAGTTAATTTATACTGTAACGGAACAAAAACAATGGCGTCAAAGCACAGTAAGACCAAAGGGATCCGTCAACGACGGGAACTTAACTCAGCAAGAATGTTCTACAGCCGGCAAATGCTAGGCCAGGATATTTATTAATTGGGGTAAAAATTATGGCAAAGACAGTCGGAAAGTTTTGATGTGAGAGATGTAAGTTTGAACAAGTGCACGTGATTTTTGGTAATAGTATGGTAGTTTTGAAACAACTGCACCGCCATTTATGCTGTCTATTGCGAATAAAAATCATCAGCAACCTGTGAGAGTCTGAGTAAAGTGTTAGCAGATAATTTCATACTCAGTGCGATTCGTGGTTTCGTACCAATTATTGTATCCTGTCACACGTCACGCTGTCCCTACATCTGACACACGTCAGATTGTGGAGTGCCATTTCGTACTATCTCCCTGGACCTGCATAATGGAGTAGCTGCTGAACTGTCTAAGAAGTCTAGTATGTGATTTTACGAGCGTATATTAATGAAATAATTGCATCGTTTCGCATGACCAAATCAAGTCTTTAACGTAATAAGCATTAACGGACCTAGGACTAATATCATAGTTCAAAATTACTCATAAATTATATTGTAACTAATATATTAATATATACTTTGAATAACACTATAAATAATGAATATTTAAACCTTATAATTAATATTAATTACTACACACTTTTTCCGAACCAAACGGCTAACAAAAATAATAGTACTATTGGTATGCAGTATAACTTATGCTAATAGATAACTTTATAAATTTAAAGCCATAAAATAACAATATTAAAAATATTCCACGATTAAATATATTACAAAATTGAGTTGCTTTTTATTGGATTTAAATTAATTTTCGTAAGCCTTTGTAAACATTTTATTGATAATACTTAAAATTCTTAAAGTATCTATTATAACAGGTATTTACTTAGATAACGAAACGGTGTCATCACAAAATTTTCCCTTTTATCATTATACAAAATAATTAATTTATGGTATATATTGATGGATGTACGAGTATTATACGGAATCATCTAAAGTTTATCTTGCGTTTCCTAAATGTTCAATAATAAAGAAATGTTTTAAATGCTTAAATACTTAAAAATACATTTCTTTAGAAAAAAATAAACAATCACTTTATTATTCATTAAAAATAAATAAACAACTTTCTGAATTATGTACAGGGAATATCTGACGTAGAAATTTAATAATTCAGTTTTACATGAGTGCGAAAATACCGTGTCTCTTATCTATCTATTACTCATATGAAGTACTGGTAAGACTGATAATATTTCATTTTGCTTAATTTATGAGTGAAATGCGTAAACAGTAAAATTATTAATGAGTCAAACTTTATTTTCATTGAAGAGCGTTTCCAGTAATATTCTCGCATTATTTTCTTAATGTTCCAATATTAATAAGTGAAAGTTAAATTATAATAGATTCATATTTAACACAATGAATTAAGAATTACATTCACTGTTGTTTATATACAAAATATATTTCCATGTCTGTGTTACCCGTGTCTTTATACTATATGCGAAATAAATATTTTTAGACAGATGTGCACAGAGGTGCAGAGAAAACAAAGAGACTTCATGATACAGATAACGAATTCAATTTCGCCAATGACATTCCCGTATATTTTTAACTCCATTCATCATTTGTGTTCAAATGTCAGAATATGTAAAACCAGTATAACTAAATAATCAAATGGCAATCAGGTATTCTTTAATCCATTTCAGTTTATCTAATCTTATGTTAGTATTATACACTACGAAATGACAATTAAGAATATTATAATAAGCAAAAACCTTAAATTTTGTAATTGTCAATAAAATCATAACATCTGCATTAATGCAGAAATTTTTCATAAATTGCTATATGTAGCCTTAGTGAAGGCTTATTAAGCAGATCAATTTTGAATAAGCCTTGTGAAATGTTATTCTTTCAATACTATTCGAAACTTAACCGAGTGTCATTTTATAACTATAAAGAAAATCGTTTGATCAGGCATATGTTCTTAAACGAATTAATGAGATCAAAAAGTTTGACAAACAAATCAAAGAAACTTTTATTTACATATGTTTATTTATCAGTTAGAAATAAAACTTTTTGATGAAATTGCAAAAATCAGATTAACAAAGTCATCGAAAATAAGATGACAATGGAAAAACTCGATCGGATAAGCGAATAATTTACTGAAATGTGTTTCTGATAACTCTTGAAACCATTTGCTCCACGTTTGCAAATATTTAATAGAATACGATATCTTAATAACCAACACATTCCGGTTCAATTCAGTCATTAACTTTTCACCAAATCTTCGGTTAAATTACACGCATGAAAAATATTTAGTATAGCTCGTATGAAGTTTCCAGTCGTATTAGACGCGCTGTAGGAGAATGAAGAATGAGAAGGTGAGTATTGTCGTCAAGGGGGACTCCCCGACTTACATTGGGGAGGAAAGATGGCTTCACGCTACTATCACCTCTTATAAATTCTTACGAGGCGGAATATACGGACATGTCAAGTTTTTTTTACCACACCCTGTCCTTATCATCTCTTGACTTTTATGGATGACTTTTTAGATGATCAAACATATCATGAACTGAAAAGAATACGTTTCATCGCGTCAATGTTTTCATAATAGTTTATACACTACCAAGTTGCAGTAATACACGCTCGTGTTTAAGTGAACTCCAACACACTCCCATTACAACCAAGGCCAGTTAATTGCTACGCATCACATTTTAAGATAAATATTTATTTTTCTCCACCTATACAAACATAACAACAGATAATTATCTGAATCACAATCAGTTCTTAACATAATACTTAAAGACAACATTGTCATAGTACATTTCAATAAGCCATTGGAATGCGAATTTATTTATTTGTTCTTATAGAGTAGGGCTGGTCAACCTTTTGCATACCATGTGGAAAGGAATTGACCGACGAGTTCAGATGTATCATATAACTCGACCACGCTTAGAGATTAGAGCTTGGTAAAAACAGAGTGAACTTAAATACACAGTACACCCTGTTTTTTCGTGAACTCTGCAGTAATTGGAAAACCTGAATATTCCAGTTAGGTACGGGTGAGGTGATCTACCTTTTACGACAAGAATCTAAGTCAATTTTTTAAATGTAATTTGTTTACGGAAATGAAATTGTCAGAACATGTTAATGTTATTTAATATATCACACGACTCCCTTACCATTTCGCTAGTCTTTGATGTTTGGTATTAAATTTGCTACTGAGAGCAGCAGAGACTTTTTTAAATTTTAATCAGTTATTCACGACCTTGTTTCGATTTTAATCAATTTCATTAATGAAAATTCTCGTTCACGTAGATAAGTTTCTGAAAATTTTTGTAACTCTAGGAACTGTTCACTTGCTAATGAAAGCGAGAAATTAATAACTTCGAAAGCATTTTAATTAGGTAAAAGCTCATCAAATTTTATTTTTAAGAATAGATTTGTTTTTTAATAGTAAATTTTCCAATTTTATATTACTACGCATCTGCATTAGAATGTCTAAAGCTAATTCTTGATTTTTCAATATATTTAATCAAATTACGATTATTCTTAGTACATTCACTTTGCTTCTTTAAGCATGGAAATTGACTCAAATGTTCAGTTTGTAAATGAGAGATGAAGAGTTTTGATTTAATTTCATATGAATTCATATTATTTACCAATATGGGAAATATTTGCTTCCTGCCTTGCACTTTGAAATTTAGTTCAATGAGATAGTTAGTAGTATAAACTAAAAATCCGCAATAGTAGGGTTGTTTCATCAGGCAGTTCATTTTCGTGTTCTAAAAACTTAGAAAAATCATTTTTAAATTTCCAAACTCTACTCATAACTTGCCCTCTTGACAGCCAGCGCATTTTATAATGAGGTTTAAGATCGCCATATTCCAAACCTAGCCACTCACGATATTCTCTGAATTCTTGTCTGTTTAATTCTCTTACTCTAATTTTTTTCACAAATTTTACAACCGGTAAAATAACATGTTGCGTATTTAAAGTTTTGCCGCACAGTACTTCTTTGTTGTATAATGCAATGATATTTTAGTATAGGACAATTTTTTTAAAAATTCATAGACAGTAGAAGTTCCGTTGTCTTTAGCTATCATTGATGGCGCTGTCAGTACACACACCGATAAGTTTGTTACAATCTAATATTATATTTTCTTGGTATGATTTTCCTTTTTCAAATATGTCTCATCCTCTGAGAAACAGTAATCCTGATAGTCTTATAGTTCAATATTGGACAAGATTCCTTTAGTAGTTGGGATACATTCTGCCTTGGTATAGCAATTTTGTCTGCATTCCTTTCAATACCTTTATTACCAAGATGAATTGCAAATAATTGTAGACAAGGCTTAACAATGTCTTCCCCGTCCGAGAATGGTTCCACTAATGATAAAGGAATTTCACTTGACGCTTCTGTCATTACTAAGTTTTCACAATTTACTTCTGATTTCTTCCTTTTTCTTGGTAACATATTCTTCTAGCAACTAAACCCAAAACAAGATTAATTTTTTCTTCTTTCTAAGTCTGATCCTGTTTTATCTAGTGTCTGTTAAGATCGTGTCTTCTATTATGTGAAAAAGTGTTTTTATAAACAATTTAAAACGGTTTTTCTGATAGCTTTGCTATAAAAACAACTCATTTTCCAGCTGTGAATTCACGCCTACTATCACTTTCTACATTTCTCTTGATCGGTTCACTTTGTACTGTAAAGGACAAAATAAATTAAAAATAAACTCCAAACAATATTGAAAAATAACAAATAAATCACAGTTACGTTCATCGTATCGCAGAAATAAGAGACAAATGCAAACAAAGTATAAGTATAAGTATAAAATCATATTCCATAAATCCTATAGAGAAGCACAAGCTTCAAGGATGTGGAACGAGTCAGAGATTATACATAGGTTGCTTTATTAATATTAGAATATACTGTAACAATTGATTACTATTAACTTATAATAAGATTTTCTTAAGTTCTATACAGAAGACATACAATTTGTACCTTATATATAAAATTGATAAATATTTTTACATCCTATACTAAAAAATTAGTGTTCTAATAATGTTCTTACATAATTATAAATATCTACCCTATGATACATTCAGCTTCATAAATTCTTCAGCAGAGTAGAAGGAGTGGCTTAGTAAGAACTTAGTTAGTTCATATTTGAACTTGTTTGGATTTATTTTTAATTGTTTAATGGAGGTGGGAAGTTTATTAAATATGCTAATAGCATTGTAATGTACACCCTTTTGTATTATGGTTAGAGACTTCCCTTCCTTGTGTAAATTGTTTTTACTTCTGGTATCAAAGTCATGTATATCTGAGTTTAGTGTGAAGAGGTTACTGTTATTAATAACAAATAACATGAGTGATTGAATATGCTGGCAAGTGAGTGTCAGTATTCCAGTTTTCTTGAAAAGTCCCCTACAAGATGTTTTTGGTAAGACCTGACATAATATTCTAACAGTCTTTTTTTGAAGTGTAAATATTTTATCTTTCCCTGATGCATTGCCCCAGAATATTATACCATATGTCATTATAGAGTGGATATATGCAAAATAAACTAATTTTCTTATGTTAGGATCACTACAACTTGACATAATTCTAAGAGCAAAGGTTGCCGAGCCTAATTTTCGTAGGAGAATATTAATATGATCCTTCCAGTTTAATTTATTGTCCATGGATATACCTAAAAATTTTGTACATTCAACTTCAGTTATTTCACAATTATTTGTTGCTACTTTTATTGAGTTCAAATTGGCATTCTTTGTCTGAAACTGCATGAACGAGTTTTATCACAATTGACTGACAAGCCATTGGCTGAAAACCAGTGAAGCATCTGACTTAATGTAACACTGGCAGCATTTTCCAGACTATTTTGTTTATTTGTAACCAAAATACCAGTATCATCAGCAAAAAGTATAGTTTTAGAAGAAGAATTTATGGATCTAGGTAAGTCATTTATATATATTAAGAAGAGCAATGGACTTAGAATGGAACCCTGTGGAACCCCAGTCTTTATTTGTCCAGAGTTAGAGTCTTTTAATGTAACCCTCTGTTTCCTATTTGTTAGGTAAGAGGAGAGCCAATTATGGGAAATTCCTGTTATTCCATAAAACTTCATTTTGTTTAGAAGGATATTATGGTCTACACAATCAAAAGCTTTAGATAGGTCACAAAAAATTCCTAATGGGTATCTTTTTTTGTTTAGTTGTTCCTGAAGCCAAATTGTGAGGTGGTAAGTAGATTATATTTATTTAAGTTATCAACTACTCTATTATAGACTACTTTTTCAAATATTTTAGAGAATACTGGCAGGAGGGATATTGGTCTGTAATTGCCAAAGTCTTCCAAACTTCCTTTCTTAAAGATAGGAGTAACTGTTGTATATTTTAGCCTATCAGGAAAAATTCCACTGCACAATGACTGCACTCGCTTCTCTGCTTCAAAAGTCGACACAACGATGGATTCATCCAAGACTACTGATAATTGCATGCACCAGCGAAATCAGCCTTCGGGAGCTTCAATCAACTGCTGCACTCTGACGAAGCAACGATCTGTTTATGTGGGCCGATTTTCAATTATCTCGAAATCCCAGCATGTCAAATCATATTTGTTAATATTACTGATATAGAAAACATTGTATCTTTATTAGATACGACATCAACAACATAAATTGTTGTCAACGCAGTCATGGTGGCGTGGGGGAGTCCCCAGTGTAACGAGACTCTTGGAGATGGGAAGAATTAAGTCTGTGGGCGGCAGCTCAGGCTAAAAGTAATGTTACGTCTCTTGTGAAAGCGAAAATAAAACGATCCTTGACGAGTCAGAACGTATGAAAATTGGCGCAGTATCATTGTCAAACATGCCATTAAAACGCTCAAAATGTACAGAAAATTGAAGCAGTTATATATTTTTTGTCACCTGTTGTGCAGGAATGGTGTCAGTAAAAAAAGAGGAACTCCTTTGATTCCATAGATATCTAATTTTCTGAGAACAATATCACGATCTCCTAAATCAAATGCTTTGGAGAGGCCAGTAAAAATTTCAGTCACTTTAAGTCTTTCGTCGAGTGCGTCATGAATACTTTGAATGAAGTCGTGTTTGTAGATTTTCCATTAATGAAACCATGCTGCAGTTTAAATTTTGAATTCGCATATTTATTGCTTTCTCAGGAATTTTGGAGAATATTTGCAAGAGAAAAATAGGGCAATAATTGGAGACGTCTGTTGTAGAACTTTTCAGGTAACGCTACAACTTTACCGTCTTTTAGAGCATCGAGAAATATACCAGAGCAAAAGTACAAGTTAATTATGAACTGCATTGGAATTGCAGTTTCTCTACAACAATGTTTAATGATATTACTGATGATTCCATATATGTCACAAGCATTCGAGGTTTTTGGATTTTTGATTATGTTAATAATTTCATTTTTACTGACCGGGTGTAGAAAGAAAGACTTGGTACCTACCTAGTTTTCAGGAGTTGCGCAAAATTTTATTAAAGTTGGACGTGTTACGTTTCTCTATACCTTGTTTTTCTAACATATCACGAGAAACTTTAAAAAAATACGAGTTAAATTGTCATGTTGCTTTTGTATTTGATATAGTGTGTTCGTTCTTTATAAGTTGTATATCTTCACGGTTTTAAGAATTGCCGGAAGTCTCTTTGATAACCTTCAATGTCGCTTTTACTTTACTTTACAAATTAAAAATGTATTTTGCATTACCTATTTTTTCACAGCAATGATGAATTTCTTATAAATAATTTTATATTTAATATAAAAGTGTTTAAATTCAGTGCTTGCATTTATCTCTCTTTATAAAGACGATATAGATTTTCACGTGTATTCCAATACCTTTCGTAATCCACATATTTCGTTTAGTTTTCCTCTCTTTACTTAATTTTATTGGAACAGGAACGACAGATAAGTAATTAATAAAGCTAAGAAACACTATTTGCTTTCGACTCTATTTCTGTGTCAAGAATTATATTCCACGAAGTTGCTCCGAGCTTAGCTTTAATTTTACTCAAATTTAATTGATAAAGATGTCTTCTGCGTGTAGTTGTTTCAAGTGTTTTGCAATGAAATAGTTCTTTATATATGTTCATAACTTGGTCTTTGTGATTTGATAATACAGAATTAGTGTTACATACTTTGGGATTTTGTAGGTTTAAGCTACAAAGGAGGAAGTCAATACACGTTAAATAACTATCTACCACCCTAATAGGACTGCTATTAGTAACAGGAAGGCCGTTACAGGAATTAAGTTGTTCAGGGTGTAGCTTTTTCATTGTGTCCATTAGAAAGCCAATGTTGAAATCACCACAGATAATTATATCTTTCCCTTCTTTTTAAACTTCTGAAATAATAAATTCCAAGGAACATGTCTACATTACTATCTGGATTTCGATAAATACACGATACTGCTAATTTTTATGCCCTTACCAATTGCGATGGAGGAACACTCTTTTTTTACATAAATTCATGAACTTCCATTTTTAACTATTCTTCTATTTAATTTTGCTAGTCTTATCAGCTTCAGGACTAGATTTTAAATGTTAGCGCTAATACGTCGACTGGGGTATTTTGCAACGATCAAAATGTTTCTAACTCGAGTTTTTTACTGCTAAGGATATGAATATTTTGATTTATTATAAAAATTTTAACATTCATCCATTTGCTATTTTTTGAATGAAAGTCTGAATAATTTTCTGGTTTCTCTGAAGGTTAAATAAATGAAAGTTCAGCAGAAATTTTTTTTACAAATTGTTGCTTCCAAGAATAGTTTATGTGAAGAAATTGTTACGTTTTAAATTATAAAATAAATTAGTAACATATTTTTAATTTTATTAAAGTTGAACATTCTTTTAGCAGGCCCTGTACTTAGTAACCGGGTCGTCGAATTTCGGTGGATGCTTGCTCACGATCACTTTCTTGATGTTTATTTTTGGAAGCACATCGTCAAGTTTCAAACAGAAATATATATATATGAATAACTCAAGGTTTCTTATGTATTCCATAGCAGCAATTCAGAAAGTTCTCAGACCAAGATGTTATTTGGTTTTGTTCACCGAACTCCGCTTCTGTACGTCAAATTTTACCCCGTACTTGAAGTAGGCGTGATTTTTCCTTATTTCTCGTGAAAACGGAGAGTGATACGCATTTCTTTCCTACGGTTTTCAGCGGAAATCTGGAGTCGTCTTTCAGCGTCTTATAGTTCGAAATGTAATGAACCCTGTTGCGTAACAAATATTTAGGGACACCATCTTTCTGAAGGTCACATCTAGTGTTCATACTTCCAGACATGCACGGATGAAGTGTCTGCTCTGCATTTCTTAAAAAAGCCTCTGTCTTGAATTTAGCACGCCTTTTTGCAGCTGACGGATAGTCTGGCCAATTGTAGCCGGGACTGACAAGGTAGACGATAAATTATGTATTTCTGGCGTCCTCTGTCGCCGAAAGTTCTGTACAAATTTGCCGCGTCCAATGAAACAACGCGCGAACATTCATGCTCTCCTTCAGGTCAAAAATTGAATTGTATTCTTTTCAACCAATATCGTGTATTAATTCTCCCGACCCTTCTAGCATGAATGTAAGGTCTCATATGCATACTATATAACTAAAAATAGTGGTTCCATATAAAATAGATTAGATTACAATGTGGTACGTAAAAGGGTACAATAACATTTTGAGCCATACATCAATGTTTGTTGTTGAACATTATGATAGTTTTTGTATTTAAGATTAAATGTTTAGAAAAAGAATTGTTAAACTTCCAATATCAATTATTTGAAAAACAATCATCGAGGTATAGTTTACTTAATTTTTACACGGGTTCAAATATATTAAATCTGCCACATTATTATTTATCTCCGAGTATAAGTGGTTAGAAGAGAGCATTATGGTGGAGGCTGACTACAAGAACGGATAGTTGATAGTCCACATTCTAAGGCACAAATGACTCGTTAAATTAGTCTTAGACGTAACTGTGTACTCATAGAGGAGGAAAACTAACTTCAGAATTTTTAGGCAAATCAGGGTGGATGTGAGCTGCAATAAGTATGCAGAGTTTAAAAGATAAGCGCAGGAAAAATTATTGAAAAGCTTGAGCAGAAGACGTGTACTTCGTGTTCCAATTGCAAACTGCTGGAGAAGAAAATCGCTGAACTGGAAAAACTCATCGAAACACTCCGGCCGCGTGAAGCTGCATGTAAGCAGGTTCAGACTGAAGAAATAGTGACGGTTAACTCAGTTATTTTGCCTCCAGTACAACCAGTGATTACATCGAACAGATTTTGTGTACTGGGTGACCAAGATCAAGACGAAGATACTAACGCCACGGACAAGCAACCACCCAGAGAAAGTAACATAGTGAAGGCGAAGAAAAAGAAGAAAATTGTTACTAATGTCCAGTCACGGCAGAGGTTGCAGTGAACTTTTAAAAAGTGAACTAGGAGAAAATTTTAACGAGTGTGGCATCGTCAAGCCAGGCGCACCATTGCGGGAAGTGGTGAAGGATGCTCCTGGTTTAACTAGGGACGCTGATGTCGTTATTGTAGGCGGTACAAATGACATTAGTGCTGGAAGTCTCGTGAACTGGACCAAGCTCGACGAAGTGTTTCCAAAACTCAACAGCAAGAGAGTTATCGTGAGTGAACAGCCCTCGAGATTTGATGACGCTGTGGCCAACTACAGGACCAGCTGCGAGAATATGCGCCTTCAGCAGAAGAACTTCCACAACATTAAAAATGTGACTGTTACTAATTTATTTCATAATTTAAAACGTAACAATTTCACAGGTCATGGTCTTCACATGAACTATTCTGGGAAGAAACAATTTCTAAAAAATATTTCTGCTCTTTGTTCGTGTATTTAACCTTCACGGAAACCAGCAAACTGTTTCAGACTTCAGTTCAAAAAATAGTGAATGCATGTATGTGGCTGACTCAGACGTAAAATTTTGTATATTTAACCAAAATATTCAGAGCCTTAGAAGTAAAAAACTCGAGTTAGAAACATTTTTAACACTGCAAAGTATCCCAGTTGACATCTTAGCGCTAACTGAACATTGGCAATCTAGTCCTGAAGCTGAAAATTTTCCAATCACGGGTTATACAAGATTAGCGAACTTTAATAGAAGTACACTTAAAAATGGAGGTTCATGCATTTATGTAAAAAACCAGCATTCCTCCTATTGTAATGCGAGATTTGATATACAGTCTTATAGTAAAGAACAGGTTTTCGAATGCAGCTCAATTGAAATCACAACTGGTAAAGGCATAAAAAAATTAGTAGTCTTATGCATTTATCGAAATCCAGCTAGTAATGTAGACATATTTCTCGAAATTTTGGATTCTATTATTTCAAAAGTTCATAAAGAAGGGAAAGATATAATTATCTGTGGTGATTTTAACATTGACTTTCTGTCGGACACAAGGAAAAAGCGAGACCTTGAACAAATCCTTTCCTGTAACGGGTTTCCTGTTACTAATAGTAATCCTACCAGGGTTTTCGGAACTGCCTCAACGTGTATTGACTTCCTCGTATGTAACTTGGACCTCCAAAATTACAAAGTATGTACCATTAATTCTGCATTATCAGATCACATGGGTCAAGTTATGCACATATATACTGATCTGTTCCATTGCAAACCACCTGTAACAACTACGCGCGGAAGACGACTTTGTCAATTAAATTTGAACAAAATCAAAGCTAAGCTCGGTGGAACTTCATGGAATACAATTCTTGACACAGAAAACGAGTCGAACCCAAATAATATGTTTCGTAAATTTATTAATTACTTCTTGTCGGTCGTCGACGCTGTTGCACCACTAAAATTAAGTAAAAAGAAACGTACTAAACGAAATACGTGGATAACTGAAGGTATTAGAATATCACGTGAAAATCTATGTCGCCTTCATAAATTAAAAGAGATAAATATTAGCACTGAATTTAAAAACTTTTATATTAAATATAAAGGTATTTATAAAAAAGTTATCACTGCCGCAAAAAAACTAGGTAATGCAAAATATATTGCTAATTCGGAAAATAAAATAAAAGCGACATGGAACGTTATCAAAGTGACTTCCGGTAATTCTAAAGATCGTAACGATATACAACTAATAAAGAACGAACAGCCTATATCACGTAAAGAAGCAGCATGTGAATTTAACTCGTATTTTATTAACGTTTCCCGTGATATGTTAGAAAAGCAAGCTATAGAGAAACGTAACACGCCAAACTTTAGCGAAATTCTGCACAAGTCCAGAAACCCGGTTACTAAGTCTTTCTTTCTACTCCCGGTCAATAAAAATGAGATTTTTAATATAATAAAAAATCTGAAAACTTCGAATGCTTGTGACTTATACGGAATCAACAGTAAGCTCATTAAACATTGCTGTCATGAAATTGTAATTCCAATGCAGTTCATAATTAACTTGTGCTTTTCCTCCGGTATATTTCCAGATGCTCTAAAAGACGCGAAAGTTATACCGTTACACAAGAAGGGTTCTACAACGGACGTCTCCAATTATCGCCCTATTTCCCTCTTACCAATATTCTCAAAAATTCTTGAGAAAGCATTACTTATGAGAATTACAGATTTTCTTACAAAATTCAAACTTATTTCCACATCGCAACATGGTTTTATTAGTGGAAAATCTACCAACACGGCTTCATACGACTTTGTTCAAAGTATTCATGACGCACTTGATGAAAGACTCAAAGTGACTGGCGTTTTTGCTGACCTCTCGAAAGCGTTTGATTTAGTAGATCATAATATTCTACTCAAAAAATTAGACTTCTACGGAATCAGAGGAGTTCCCCATTCTTTATTGGCGTCGTACTTGCAAAACAGACGCCAAAAAGTTTGTAAATGATGGGGGGGGGGATATTATAATAAATGAATTTTAATTATTTAAGTTTAAATATATATTTTATAATTTTAATCTCAGGCTCTAATGATTTGGGTGATCACGTGTAGCAGATCAGTTCGTTGACGAACCTGGGTTGTCTTCATGTCGTCTCGCTGTAATTTATTTCAGTGTTGTTGAACAAACTTGAAGCGGCCGGTCGACATAAGCACGAAGTCTTCCTTTCCTTGTTGCTAATGCCTTTCTTCCCTGCTTCCTGGACTGCTCAAAGCATGGTCGCCGCTGCCACCTCACCAATCGCCTCTCTCCTAAATCCACTGCAAAATCTCTCCAAAATCTCTTCTATCTCCTCTCTCCATCCATTTCACGATCTCTCGAAAAATCTAATCCTCAAATTGTCCCCGCCAGCCTCTTTAAAACCTTGTCCCCACTTATCAGACACCTATCACTCAGGTGGCAGGGATGGATATCCTCCAATCATATCCGTTGTTTATTTGGGGAAAACACGCCACCCAGTCACCAAATTCCCAGGCATTCCGAAACGGCGACGTTAGTCCAGGTGTCAGTCGCAGCCCCTTTTGTTCTTTATTCTCAGAGGCGAGACGGCGGGTGGAAAAACCCCTTCTTCCCAGCAAACAACTTGCCCATGCGGGTTCTACTGCGCTACATAAGCCCCCTATTGTTGGTTATAATGACGTAACGCAGGTACGGCACTTGTGACGCAACAATATTAGCGCAGTATGTCTTCTGCTGTTTCTTGAACGAACGATCTATCTCTGCTAATTCACTGTGATCACCCTAACTTTACAGTAGGTCAATATGTTTAAAAGGGATGACTTTACATACTTAAACAATATTATCAAAGGAAGCTAAACACATTTACAAACTTGGGAAAATAAAATGACTATATGCTAAAAGGAGAACCTATGCAAAACAAAATGTGAAAATATAAACATGTGGACAAAATGAACTTACTAGATGCACGCGAGGACCCATTAGTATAACATACACTTACAACAATAAATACATACAATTTTGAAATTTACATAGCTTGAAATATAAACAAAAACACACACAAATAAATATATACAATAAAAAATATATACACAGGATGGGATAAAGGTATGTGACTCGATCTGTTTACAATCTCTCCTTTTTTTTACAATAGTTTCAAATCTCTCTTTTTTTTTACAATTATTTTAAGTCTTTTCTTTGATTCACACGTGTGTGTGTGTCCGTGATTCCAGCATTTGTTTCCTGGAATAAAGCAAACACTTCACCATCCTTTAATTACATTTTATCACTTGGTTCACAGTCCAGAAACACTTGCACTCACACGCAAAAAAAATAAATGTCAGTTTTCTGTGTCGCGTTGAAGACGCTTCACTTGCGCAGTGTCAACGACAGTTAGTTACGTTTGTGGAATGGCACGAGATGGTAAATATTAAATACTCGTATGCCCCCCTTCTCAACGTGACGGATTTTATAGGCATTATTCCCCAGATTTTGGCATATTTCATACGGCCCTTCATAATTTGGTAGCCATTTACCATTTATTTTCCTCTCGGCGTCAGAAATTCGCAAATTGCGTAATAGTACCCATTCTCCGACCTCGAACTTGTGATCGCGTACTTTTTGGTGCCTTGCCCTAGATTCGGCATTTTTCTTCATGCGGGTAATCGCGAGTTTTGATATGGTTGGCAGGTCGAAATAATCGGGTTCTGATGGGTAAGTTATTGCCTTTTCAAGGGGAAGCCTTTCTCTCTTTTCCCTTTGTAATTCCGCCGGGATAACTCCCGTGGCCATACTGAAATTATTATTTAGGGAGTCAGCTACTTTAGTTAATTCGTCCACCCATCCTCGATGGTTATTTCGGCAAAAGATTCTGAACAACACCCCAATTTGCTTCATGTACCGCTCTACCCCGTTAGTTTGCGGGTGTCGAATACTAGCAAATACACTTTTTATCCCCAGATTTTTCATTTCTCCCTTCCACGTTTCATTGAAAAACTGCGTCCCGTGATCGGTCAGTATTTTCTCCGGGCAACCGTGTTCTGGGATATAAACATTTAAAATTTTATTTAAACATGCCTTCGTGGTGGCGTTCCTGAGTGCATACAGGCATACATATTTAGTATACGCATCAAGTACTACAAGGATGTGACACATTCCATATCGGCCGCGAACAAGGGGTCCGTACAGATCGACCATCAATATTTCTCCCTTTTTCGTCGGTAATATTGATTGGTAAGGACCCTCAAATCTATAGGAACGCGGTTTGCATGTTTGACAAAGGAAACATGTTTTTACATATGTCTTAATATCTCGTTCCATGGATTTCCAATGGACAAGGTCACGCAACAATCGGCAATTCTTGTATGTACCTATGTGTCCGTTGTCGTCGTGTGTGAACTTCAGTATGTCACCTCGGCTCGCCGTGGGAACCCATAACACCCATTTGTTTCTCGCACGCGGGTTCCGTTTAAATATTAAATCACCTGTCAGTTGATACATTTCTCGATTTTTCCGGGTTATTTCATCGTCTCCCTCCTGTTCTGGGCTGGAAAGATGCCGAATTATTTCTCCAGCCTCTGTATCCGACGCTGTGTCGCGTTTTAATTTCTGTTCTAGCGCCTTATACTCGCGTGTTTGGTTTAAAACTAGCGCGGAAATTATGACTTCTGTTGAGCGCGCTTCCGTTTCTATATTTTCATTTACCAGATTTCGACTTAAGAAATCAGCGGCCTGATTCTCGCTACCGCGTACATGTTCCAGTTTCAAATCATACGGCTCTAGTGCAAGAGACCACCTTTGTAGCCTCTGATTTGTGTGATCGCACCTTCGGAGGAAAGTAAGAGCTTGGTGGTCTGTTTTTAATGTCACGGAATTTCCCACCAGATGTGTCCGAAATTTTTGCACAGCAAACACAATTGCCAACAACTCTAACTCAGTGGTACTGTAATTTTTTTCATACAGGGTTAGGCCCCTGCTAGCAAGGCTAACTATCCTTTCGTGACCCTCGTAATCTATTTGACTAAGGATAGCTGCAATTCCCACTCCGCTAGCATCGGTTCTCACAAAATATTCTTTCCCTGGCATAGGATGTCTCAGGAAAACACATCGTTTGAAAGCCGCTTTTACCTGTTCAAATGCCTCCTCATGTTTTTTCTCCCACCTCCATCTTTTCCCTTTACGGAGGAGCTCGTTTAGCGGGGCGATCAGGTTTGAAAATCGGAAGATGAATTTTTTATAAAAAGATACGAACCCGAGGAAACTTCGAAGCCGTTTGACGGAGGAGGGTCTAGATAATTTCTCAATCTCGGCTAAGCGATCAGCCAGTGGTTCGATCCCTGCCCCGCTAACAATATGTCCTAAGAACTCAATTCTGTGTTGAGCAAATTTCGTTTTTTCAAAGTTTATAGTTAGCCCGTTCGCCAACAGGCACTTAAATAACATATCTAAATGTTTTACATGCTCTCTAAAAGTCTCACTAGCCACGACAAGGTCATCGACGTAATATGTAACAAATTCCTTAATCTCAGGAGTTAACACCATATCAAGGCGCTGTACGAAAACTTGACATGAGGTCTTGAGCCCAAATGGCAATCGGACATATTGGTAGGCGTGCCCCTCGACAGTGAAAGCGGTCAACTTCCTCGACTCGGGTTCCAACTCGATCTGATGGAAGCCTTTTGTCAGATCGGTTGATGTCAACCAACGCTTCCCTTCAAATCGTTTTAGCGCTTCCTCAATAAGCATGGGCCGTTCGTGTTGCGTCACTATCACCTCATTTAGACGTCGGGCATCAAGGCATAATCTGACTTGACCAGACTTCTTCTTCGCAACGACCGTCATGGGACTACAGTACGGGCTAGTAGACCTCTCAATTATTCCGCACTTCTCTAATTCTGCCAATGCTTCCCTGACTTGGTGGCGGTATGAAAACGGTGTTGGATAAGTTTTTATCCGGAAAGGTTGGTGTGGTAATACATGAATTCTGTGTTGATAGCCCGTCAACTTTCC
This sequence comes from Eucriotettix oculatus, assembly GCA_034510155.1. Lineage (NCBI taxonomy): Eukaryota > Metazoa > Arthropoda > Insecta > Orthoptera > Tetrigidae > Eucriotettix > Eucriotettix oculatus. Next base: position 104,734,395 of record CM067377.1, on the reverse strand, counting down.
TGGTTGACTACTGAAAACTTTGTTATTTTCTCTTAACATTCTCTGGAATATTTCTCGCTCGTCAGGGTTAACGTTGATTTGTTCTGATATCTCCACAATTTGACGCTGTTCCATCTGCGCCTTCCCCTTATCAGCACCCCCTACCTTACTAATTTCTGTCACGGCTCTCTCAGCCCCCAAATTTACCTCCTCATGTGTGTCCACAATATACTGGACATGCACAAAACCTGCCTCTATAGGTTTTCGCTCTCCACTAATAATTTTCCACTTGAACCGCGTCTCGGTTCCTTTAACTACCTCCCGATCAACTCCCGTGATCTCACCTTTCTTTAAGTCAATGTTAACCTCTAACGTCGTTAAAGCTTCCATTCCTATTATAATTTTAGAACAAAGATTCCGCACCACCAGACACCTTAGAGTAATATAGCTATGTTGGAAAGGGATCCGCATCAGAATTTGCTTTGTTATACGTTCACACCGTTTTCCTATCGCCCCAACAACACGCAAATTTGTAACAGGTAGCTCTGCAATTATGCAACCTCTTTCTTTTAATTCTGCAAACAGATCCTCCCTCACACATGAAATTGCAGCTCCTGTATCCACAATGGCTTCTGCCCTAAAATCATCTCCAAAATCTAATTCTATCGTCGCAATTTTATTATGTTTCGTATTCGCGATTTTTGCCGTGTCCATATCCTCTTCTACTAAATCTGTAGCGTCGGCTAGATTCTCTATTCCCGTTTGAAATTTTATTGTATTTATTTCGGACTGACAGCTAGAAACGGGTAAAACATTTACTCTGCCAGTCGATCCTCGTTTAAATTGCTGCGCCGGTTTACTCCAGAATTTTGTCCTGGCCCATCGGGAAAATTCCGCTCTGGTTGCTGGTTTCTACCTCGAAAATATTGAAATCTAGGAGGGCGTTGAAATCTTTGATTTTGCTGGATTACGGTTGGATGGTTTGAAAATTTGTTGGAATTTGTGAACCGATCACAAAGAGCGAGAAATTCGGTTGCCTCCTTAAAATTTTTTATTTGAGGCGTGGACAAATGCTTCGCTGTGTCAGAATCGAAATGAGCGCTAACTATCCGTATCAAGGCTTCCTCAGTAAAAGGGTGATCGAGGTGTTTATTTTTATTTACTAATTTAATAAAATACTGTGACATGTTCAACGGATTTCCTTTATTGTACTTTCCGTGGTAGATTTCTCCGATCACGTCACTTTGTTTCCCGCTACTCCAAAACCTATTGAGGAACGCGGCTTTTACTTCCTCATACGTTTCTTCTTCAAACGTTGCGTCTACCCATTCAGCGATCCTGCGGTCTAGAAAACTTTTGAACACTAAAACGCGAAATTCTGGGGATATTCTTTTTACGCGAAAATATGTCTCAACCTGTTTTAAGAATGCAGGAGGACTCTGCTCGCCGAATTCCTTAAATTTCAATACTTCGATTTCGATGTGTGCACTGGCTTCGTATGCCGAAGTACTCGGTGCACATCTCGTGTTTGCGACCTTTTCTTGGACATCCCGCAGTTGGATGTTCACTGACTCTAATTTTGTCTTCATGTCATGATTTTGTTTCCCGACATCCGACTTAACTTGATCAATTTCTTCTCGTAACTCCCGGTGTTTCGAGGATAACTTATTATCTATTTCGCGCAGTTCAATTTCCCGGTCTGAATCTAGTCGCGCAAAGTTTTCCGTCGTTTGTTTTTGCACGGTCTCTAATTGTTTTTGCATTCTTTCACATGTAATATTAGTAGTTTCGCGAACTTCTTCTATCTCGGTTCTTATTTCTGTGACTCTGCTGTTCAGTTTTTCGTCTACTTCTTGCCGAAATATTTCTAAAGTCTTATTTATATTTCTGCAAGTATGGTCTAACTTGTCATTTAATTCCTGACCAATTCGTTCAAATTTTACGGTAAATTCCCGCCTATTTTGTTTCACTTCCGCGGTTAATTGCATCAATAGACGCATCATCGCTGACTCAGTGTCACTCATGGAAGTCATTTTCGCGTTTGGAAGGCTATGTCCTAACTCTGACTCTTGTTCAGAAGTTTCTTGTGTTGTGACATCACTGCGTACTTCAAGTTCCGCCAGTTTGTCACATTCATTATTCGGGCTGGAGACTGGTACTACATCACAATACGTTTCGCTTCTATGCTCATAAATTTCCGCCATATTTATAATTTTACCCGAGCGAAGGAACATATGCAGTATGCCACTCTATGAAACGGTTTCAGTGCCCCCTTACAAATAAATAAAATGTTATTCAAGCTTTAAACGCGCCGCGAACATTCCACAAATTTCACCAAACTATCGCGAGCATGCACAAGATATATATACACAGACATAAATGAAAAAGTTTCTGCTACACGTGTTTTAATCGGCCCACGTTGGCGACGCCAAAATGTAAATGATGGGGGGGGATATTATATAAATGATTTTAATTATTAAGTTTAAATATATATTTATTAATTTTAATCTCAGGCTCTAATGATTTGGGTGATCACGTGTAGCAGATCAGTTCGTTGACGAACCTGGGTTGTCTTCATGTCGTCTCGCTGTAATTTATTTCAGTGTTGTTGAACAAACTTGAAGCGGCCGGTCGACATAAGCACGAAGTCTTCCTTTCCTTGTTGCTAATGCCTTTCTTCCCTGCTTCCTGGACTGCTCAAAGCATGGTCGCCGCTGCCACCTCACCAATCGCCTCTCTCCTAAATCCACTGCAAAATCTCTCCAAAATCTCTTCTATCTCCTCTCTCCATCCATTTCACGATCTCTCGAAAAATCTAATCCTCAAATTGTCCCCGCCAGCCTCTTTAAAACCTTGTCCCCACTTATCAGACACCTATCACTCAGGTGGCAGGGATGGATATCCTCCAATCATATCCGTTGTTTATTTGGGGAAAACACGCCACCCAGTCACCAAATTCCCAGGCATTCCGAAACGGCGACGTTAGTCCAGGTGTCAGTCGCAGCCCCTTTTGTTCTTTATTCTCAGAGGCGAGACGGCGGGTGGAAAAACCCCTTCTTCCCAGCAAACAACTTGCCCATGCGGGTTCTACTGCGCTACAAGTTTCTATTCAAAACACGGATGGAAATGAATGGGAAACAATTACCTGCGGTGTCCCTCAAGGCTCAATTTTGGGACCTTTACTTTTCATCATTTACATTAACGATTTACCTAATTATTTAGATCCCTTAAAATCAGTCCTCTACGCTGACGACACAAATTTGGTAATCACGGACAGCGACTCGCAAACTTTATGCGAGAAAGTTGATACTGCGATGTGCCGTCTCAATCTTTGGTTCACTGCAAACAAATTTTCTCTTAACCTAGAGAAAACCAAAATCGTTAACTTCACAGCAAACACAAACAGTTTATCTCCTAACTTGGAAAACATTTCAGAGCACGCTCCTTTTCTTGGTCTGCTGATTGACAATAATTTGAAATGGAATCACCACATTAAAAAAATATCGGGAAAACTCAGCAAAATTTGCTTTACATTACGAGTGTTAGCTCGGGAAGCCGACATAGTCACATCAAAAATGATGTACCATGCATATTTTCATTGTGTCAGGTGTTACGGTATTGCAAACTGGGGTCATTCGCATAACGCGCTTCACATCTACAAAAGCGGGCCGTACGAAAAGTATCAGGTGCGTAGTGGAATACCACTTGCAAATCTTTGTTTCTCAAACTTGGAATTTTAACCTTACCTTGCACGTATATTCTAGAAATTTTAAAATTTGTATGGAGCAACATCAATCTATATGCTCTAAACGGTTCAAGCCATTCGTACAACACAAGAAATCGCTCTCAGCTCCGTGTTGAAAAACATCGTCTAAGTCTTTTTGAAACAAGCATTCACTATTCCGGTATAAATCTATACAATAGTCTCCCGGAAGAAATAAAAGCTTTAAAGGTTCAAAAATTATTTATAAAGAGTTGTAAATCTCTGTTAATGAATGGAGCGTATTATTCACTCAAAGAGTTCGTAGATAGGAAGGACTAAAACAGTTTGCTGGTGTCCTATCAAATTCTCCTATTATTTTAGAACTATACTCTACTAGAATTTAACTGCTGACTTATTTTCTTTTTCATGTTCGACGGGAACCTACGCACGATCTTCTGCTGCCTTCTCCGTCGACTGAAAATTGAAGATTGAATTTTATCTTTCCTTTATTGTCAATTCTTAGTTGTAAAATTTTGTATATTTCTTGTAATATTATATTTACTTTTAGATTATCTTTAAAGACTATTCGAAATATTTGTTGTTTTCATATAATAACCTCATTTTTTTACTGAAACCTGTCGAAAAGCTCCGTAATACAAGAGAGAACCGGAATTTAAGGTCTCATGCTCCAACGAAAATAAATCATTAAAAGTTTCTGTTTGTTATCTGTACTAGTCACTGCCTTAGAATATATGTGTTTTATTTTTATTCATATTGGAGAGGTACAGGGTGTTTCATAATTAATGACTTAATACTTGGAGTTAAAATTACTCAATTTTAGAATCAAAAGAATCTCGGTAAACATAGTTTCACAAATGAACCGTTTGCGAGATAATTTCAATTTTGTGGTTACCACCAGCTACCACAGATTTTTCTCGTAGTTAAATTTTTTCAAAGTCTAGTCCTTGTATCACTCTCCGCAATGAGTTTCAAAACTTTTAAAACACACCTTAAAACAAGCCTTTTATAAAGTTCATATTAACCCCACAATCAGGTGTAATCAATACTATGAATTTATTTATGCGAGTTATTTATATTTTACTACTTTATTTTAAATAATAGTTCACAGATGAGCACAATGCCCAATGGTTCACGCTTGCCAACAATGAAAATAACAGCTATTACTTCTGGGATACGATATTCATTCAAGAAATTAAAAACAAGTCTTCAAATCATCGATTAAGGAATAATCAATAAGGTTCTTTTAAAATGTCAAAATTAAATTCCATTCATAAGAGTACCAGAAAAGTTTTATCTAGTTGAAAATTGCAAATGTAACTAGATCGTCGTGAATTGATGTCACTCTCAAGTTTCAGTCAAAGTTTTCGCGTTCTTAATCACGTTATTTTAGTGAAATAAAACTTTTGAAATCATCATGTTCGTCAATTTACCTATATATACATAAATTCTGATCTGTATTAATGAGCTTACTTGCAATATTCTTCAATCTTCAAAATTTCAGAAATCCACGTCGAAAATCCCCTTAAGCTTTAAAAATTGTCACTAGAGCAATATATAGAGCATTCTACGTATACGTTATGTAAAATTTTTCCAGTATTCTGAAATCGACTATATTCAAGGAACAATGTTACATTTCAGACTCCAAAATTATATCATAATTTAACAGCTGCAAAGGCAAAGATAGCTCTACTCACTCTACAAACATATTTCATCAGTGATTAATCTTTCATTCCAATCCACACACACCAAACTACCATTGTATGAAAAATACTGTTACAATCCCTCAAACTGTATTAAACATTAGTGAATTATCACTCACCTACACTGAACTTAAACAGTTTTCTTACACCGTAAGAAGCCCCTGTAGAAATATATTTCTTCTTGATCTCCAACATCAAAATATGAATATATAAATGTCTTACTTAAAATAATGCAACGTCTTTACTCCATTTAACTCCAGGCGTTCTGTTATCCAAAATCATTGGTTGTATCGCATACACTTTCAGTTCCAACAAATCACAGCATGGGGGTTGAAGCGCATGTGACTCCAAACGTGAGAATTGTGTATTTAAACACACCATAACGAGTGAACCCTGCTTCACATGTAAATAAAATGTTATTGTCAATAATTGGGTTGCCTATTACTTGTTGTACAAGTGTTTATGATGCATGCACTAACAGATCGTTAGTCTGGAACCAAAGTACGCCTCATTAAGACACTGAACTCGTTATTGCGATGCATTACACTTCAAACACCACTGTACTTCATTCCAGGACTTCGTGTGGTAAATATCCTTGTAGAGATGCCTGGAGTGTGCTCAGCAGTGTACAGCATCGTATCCTTAAGCACATGTGTAATTCACGGCCACAGCAGCATGTGCAAAGCTCCCAGTTTCTCAGAGGCGTTAATGCACCTTTGACTCTCGTGATGCATTCCGGGAGGATACAATTCTTGACACAAGCGTGCGTCATCCCGTGCATTGTCTTTAGTCCTACCATACATGAAATGCATAATCACATACTGCTCGTCACTGTAATGTTCTATGTTACCACCTACACTCGTACAACAACAACTGTTTACAACTCCATGACTTATTATTTCACTTTTTTTCATATAAAAATTTTGCGATTAGTAGTTTTTTACAATGGTTGTTACAGGATATTCAAAATTTAAAGAATATTTAAGCGGATGTGAACCAGTTCTTTGGCCGGCCCTGTTTCGTGCTCTTAATGCAGTCACGAAGTGTGTATTGGTTTATTTTGCGTGGGTCTTCGCAAATGGTATAAATATAATTCCTTACCCCTGAGATTGAGCGTTCGCGTCCTGGACATAAATCGACGTTTTAATAAATGAAGGTGTATCGTTGTTTGTTTAGCACAAGTAAAATAGAAGCAATAATAAGGTGCTGATGAACATGATACGTTTTAGTTTGTTATATTGACTGAAAGTAATGTTGCATGGTTATAACAATTAATTCAACACTACCAAGGACATTGAGGTTGAGGATAATGCGTGATAATGAAATTCCTTCAACGCCAGAGCTCCCGCTGAAATTGCGTAGCAACATCATTCACAAAGATTAAATGATAATTTGCTCTTTCACATGTAAAGCCTGAGTGTTTATGATCCTGCAGCCTTGGCTTGGACCAGACTATCTACGATACTCGTGTTGCTTGGTTCTCGGAAGATATATGTGAAAATGGGTATTCTCACCCTATGCTGCTTGTCACCATGCGAACTATCGGATACAGAATAATTATAATTTACTAGACATTTCCTAACTACATCAATTAAAAATTATTCTTCATCAGAATTGGAAAGTAAATTAATAGGCAGGTATCGTTTTTCTTACCAGTGTATATAAAAATTTGCCTAAAGTTTTACAATACAACTTTCACACTATTAAATAACACATTAAGAAGTAAATTGGAAAACGATAGAAAATTTTCTATAGTTTGGTATTTTTGACGATCTGAATTCATTTCGCGTTGCTGGTAGAGGTGTTCTTCATAACATAGAAAACAATTTCAAAATCTTCCAGGTCAATGTCCCTACGCTAATAAATCTTCTGAGTACGATTCTTGAGATTATTAATCCTACTCTCTCTCTCTACCTCATATTTTAAACAGATTTAATCGAGCTTGCGTTGCGGTCGTAATTTGTATCAGCCGTACAACTCGACTCACCACAGAGCGAGGTTTCATCTCATTAGTTTCATGTTAATTCGCGTGTAAAGCACTTCGATAATCGCTATCACCACAAGCTGTTACGTCATAAGCCGCACAAATAGATGAGGCGGTCTACACGATTTTTACAGTTTGCTTAAGTGTAGCCCATTGAACATGTTCAGTTTCATTCACCAATACAATGCTCATTCATCAAATGTAAAATATTAAGAAATACTAACTTAGAAAATATATTGTGTTAAAGTATTCTAATTTAGTTTCTGTAAAACGTAGTATCCTACCATTGACGAAATACATTAATTAATTTATTATTACAACATTTATCACTAATAAACCGTTTCTGTGCCGTTAAAGTAGGCCTATTGGACCTCTTACCACCTTAACATAAATTTTACAAAGAATTTATACATAGTAATAATTTTTTATCTACAGTTCGGATTTTAAATAATAGCACAAAATTTCAATTTTAAATAAAAACAAGAACAAAAGTTATTACAAACTTATCTTCAGAAATAAAGAATTGAAATTTTTCTACTCTTTAGCGACACAAATTAAATATTAATTTAGGGGAACATACTGTGACGCGTATAAATTAGAGTCGTATATTTTATTTTATTTATTTAAATTGATTTAGAATATTGCATTTTCTACATCTTTTGGGTCAGCACCTTCCTGGTCTTCGCTGACCTGGTGTTTTCGCCGAGTCGCAAAATCCTTTCAGACAAAGGACTGAGACTCCTCATGCGCCTGTCTGGCTTCAAGTTTATGACTGTGTTTGATTGCCGGATTTACCACTGAAGGGTGCATTGTGAATATCTCAGGATCTGTTTTCTATGAAAATTTCGTACAAATTGCTTAATATTCTAAATTAACTTAAATAAATAAAATATACGACGCAAATTTATGCGCGTCACAGTATGTTCCTCTAAATTAATATTTATTTTGTGTCGCTAAGCTGTGTAAGAACAGTAAATGCAGGCATCGTGAAGAATGTGTTTTGTAATTTTTTTGTTTCTGACGTCCGATGTGTGCTATGGCAAATGGCAAAAATATAAAAATTCTATTAATAAACTTAGACTAAATAAAAGTATTTAAACGTATTTTGTGTACAGTGATTCTATTTTTCAAGAAAATACATGCAGTACCCATACATGTCGACTCCGCTATAGCAGTTTTCAAATAAAAACTCAAATGATATTGTTACTAACAGTTGTCTTCCCAAACTCAGTTTTATCCTTTTCATCAACAAATCAAATAGTGGGTGTTTTTTTCTCAAAATTCTTGATTTGCATCCTTATTTTTGTATTTGTCAATAAATTTGTCCATCACAAAATAAAATAAATGGCAGACTTACATTATTAAATGTCTGAATTATTTACAAGCGAGAAATTTTACTTTATATTGAATATTACACTTTATATTTTTCACAAATTCTTAGGTATTATAAATTAATTTTTATTTTATAATTTTTTGGTGTATAATTACCTGAAGAAGTCCAGATATTAATTAAATTGTAATTGAGTTATTTGCTGACATTTGTCGTTTTTTTATTTAAACTTGAAGTCAGAAAATGATGTTGGCTGAGCTTTATTTGAAGCAATTATTCCCTCTTGGAACTGATATCCATACACCTTTGATCAATTTACATAATGTCCGTACTTCACTGATTCCTTAGCTAAGGAAGAGTAAATTGTAGGTGAACCGAGTCAGATTTACAAGAGTGAAGGAATGTGGCATTGGATCTGAAGGTTGACCTGGACTAGTTCCGATGGTTAGAGTAATCGCAAAGTGAGCGGGAGGTTCTAAGGTACTTTCATAGCCAATGGTCTGAGTTTCTATTGTAACAATTATTCTCTCTTGAAATTCACCAATATATGGCAATACTTTTCAGTGCACGGCATTGAAAAGGCAATGCTGAGCCACCGTAGCGAACACAACTCTAGTGATCAAAAGGGCATGGCACAAGTACCAAGAGAACGAACTGCCTGATGCAGTTTTTTCTTGCATCATTTGGGCGAAAAATGCAGGTACTCGTAGTTGGCCTTTGCTACTTTTTTATCCTTCTTCATTCCCCGATTCCTATCCCTTCATTTGACTGTCGGTACCGAAAATAAATGTAGCCTACCATCAATATCGCCTTGGAGTAAATAAAACGGACATAATGAACGAAGACAAACTCTTATTGTCTTTACATCCGTCTCGTCTGTCTCTCGCTATTAATCTGTATATGACACTCGATGTGCATGTATGAAATACCACTGTATTTTATACAAACTTATGATAAATCACATATTTCCCTCGTTTTCGATCTCAGTTCTTTTGCGTTGCCCCATAGCTCTATCGTGGCTTCTGATTCCATGGTCGACTACACTATAGAAGTTTTCAAACAAAACTCAAACTATTATAAATATAAAATTTCCAAATTGAAGTCATATAATGCAAGCACGATTGTTGATTACGATGAAAAGCATGAAACATTGCTAATGCAAGTCCACTTAAACTTTTACGATCCCTAATTTTCGCAATGTGTCCACTTTTCCTGTCCGCAGTTTGCTGTTGTTGATACGTGATTAATAATTCCATCATATACAAGCAATTACAATTTTTCAGAGCATGTGTTTTCCTGTACCACATTTATTTCAACTTTCCAATCATTGTACGGAAGCACCGCAGCTAAATATTTTATCTGTATTAATGGCTTTTGTTTAGAAAATATTTATTTTTCCAGTCAAATCTTTGTGTTTTTTAAGGGATAATCAATTATATTTTGATCGTTGTCACAGCAGCTGTACTTTGCAACAATTTCTAGAAGCCACACGTCGTAAAATTCTATTGATAAAGATACTGAATTCGGAAGGTTTTATTATTCTTTCATGGTTGTATTTTCAGCCATATAAGTTAAAACGTCTCTGAATAATATATTATTTTATCAAAATAGAATACATATTCTTATTATATTATGATTTATATTATGTCTAATATATGTTTAACGTTTTTTATTACATTATCCTTAACTCGACTGAATGCTATTGTAAAAGAAAACGTATGATTGTCCCTTATTAGTTTCTATACATTCATCCCATTAGATTTAAATTTTTGTAAGTTGTAGTGCTTACCACATAGAAGGTCCGTCGATCGTTCGAAGGCTCATCTTCCTTCCTTCCTTCCTTTCCGGTTAAATAAGACGCGTAAAAGTTGTAACGTGCTTATTTAATTTTAACTAAGTTATTTAATTAAAAATTACTTTCGCTTTATGCTTAACGATATGAAATTATAATTATGTCAAGAAATTAATTAAACAAGCCAAAACAATTCCTAATATAGAACAAAATAATGTAATATATTACATTAATTTTAAAGATTGTAACAAAAAATATATAGTTCACAAATGAGCTAATTTTAATACCATTATATATATAAGCACAAAAATGCAATACTAAGACAAATACAGCCTTATCACAGCATCATTTAAATTTAAAAAATAAAATTGATTACTTTAATGTAAAAATAATACATAAATAATTAAAAGAAAAACTTATGCATCCATATATATTTTAAAAATGAGAATGATATGAATTCCAAAACATTATGCAAAAATCAAAATTTTAAAATTGAAATGTTTTGATTAGTTTCGGACGAACACTTATCAAATCTCGTTCTTTGAGATTCGATAAATGGATTCTAATCAAGTTGAAAAACGTCGACTCCTTTAACGGTTTTAATAATTTTCGACATGTAAAAATTGCACTTCTTTGAAATTATTTGAAATAAAATTTCAGTTCAAAGTTTAGACGATACGTGGATATATGTTGCCGAATGAGTCCAGAAAGCAGAGGTATATTAAATTTGCAAACTTTGTCAACTCCAAAGTTCAGCAAATGACGTGTGTGAGCCAACATAATGTGGAATCATGTACATTACACGGAAAAATTATATATTTAGCAATATATAAACATAATTTTATATTGACAAAATGCACAATTGATTTAAGATTTAAAAACAAATCAAGATTAAATTTACTATTTATAAATTTCATATAAATTGTATTTCTGTAGTATTTCAATTAATTTGTCTTTATAATTGTAGATGACATTGGAAAATGCTGATGGCTTCTCAAAATTTTTAATAAAATTTTGAAGTTTCGTTTTTATTAAGTTTTGTGACAGATTTGAAACCAAGGGATTTCACTCATCCAATTTAGAATCAGTCATTTAACACACGAAAAATTCCTTGAATGAGTGTTATATTCTGAAGATGTGGTTATTGAGATATTAATATTGACAATATTGAAGGTTTGTATATTCGATGGTATTTGTTAACGTGAAAGGACTGAACTGTAACTGAAGCAAAAGTAGTGGTATACTTACAGAAAATGTGTGATTTAATGTTCTACTAATTTATTTTTAGCGAATGTATATTTCACACCTGAGTCAGTTGGAGGATCCATATTTCACTCGCATTGTTCGCAGCTGTAATTTTTAGAACCGGACCAATGAAGTCATTATTCATTCAAATTTGACAGTTTTTTAGCAGTTGTGAGAGGTCCCTTGAATACCTGATTACTTGTAATGTCTACCGTAAAACCAAGAGACAGCAATTTAGATTCTACAATTACGTTAACAGAATTTCGTGTTAGTTTTGTGTAATGCCTCTCCAGAAACCTCTATGGGTGCGCCCGTCATATGTAAGAAAGGGTTTTAATTATACGCAAACAACATCGGGAAAAACAATATCAAGCAGATTTACGACGAAGTATATTTACTTGGCCATGTTTTGAAATTTTTATAATTTCCTTCTCTTTCACTTTGCTAATAGAGGTGGAACTAGTGTTGTTTTAGTAAAACATTTGTGTACAAAGTTTGGTTGAAATTTCTCCGTGAACTTAAACTTGTTTGTGTATTTATAAAAATAAGATTTATTTATTATCACCAACCTTATATGAATTGGGTTACAGGTTTCATGATTATACGTTTGTAATTGTAAAAAATTTTAATTTTCTTCTTTGTTATTTCCTATATTTTGTACAATATAGTAATTATAAAGTAAACAGCAATTCCCGGAGCATGTTCTTACTTCTAAATGCTTATTCCCAACCTAACACATCGTACATAATGAAGGTCTTATAAATAAGGTCCTTGATTTCAGGAAGCATAGAGGGGTTCCCGTAACGTAGTATTTACTCTGGTGATTTGGGAATGAAGCTACGGTAATAGAGTGTTTGGATTTTTTAGTCGGAAATAATAATGTACAGGATGGTGACGAGATTCAGTCAAGTGTGCATTAAATAAGTTTTAAATTACAATGATGAATTAGGAGGCCGTTTAATTGCAGACATCTATAGCGAAAAGTCATAAAAATGGTAACTTGGATATTAATAAAGTTTTGGAGGATGAAACCGTAGTTTTATAACGTAGACTAAGAAATATGAAGATCTGAGATACATTATAAGAATATTATGTTCGTTAGTATTTGATTGTTATGTAGAAATGAAAAGACTTGCGCATAATAGGTTAATATGGAGAGTAGAATCGTACCAGTCTAAGGACCAAATGCTACAACAACAATAAAATGTCTGAAAATTATTTTTATGTTCATTTTTATATTAATATAAGCACCTTCTTGAAAAACAGCCCTCCTAGAATGTAGTCATTTATTTTTATGTAAATAGGTGAGTTTTATTTCATGATAAGGAGGGGCCCTAGAGCTGCAGCCCTAGAGGTGAAGTTCAGAAATTTGGAAATATTTAAAACAAATTCCTTAGCCACTAATTAAGAGTTAACTTCGTAAGCGATTTTATTTCATTTGACTTAAAGAAAATGATGAAATCATTAATCTCCATTTCAAATATAGTGTATTGAAGACATGCAAACTATGAGCAACGAGCTATTAAAAATATAAATAAACAAATTAGTAAGACCTCTTGATCTCAGATATACTCTCTGGAAGAAGTATATTCAGTAACGTATACATTAAATTTTGTTATTCAATAAATCAATGATCTGGCAATTAATTGTTGTTGTTGTGATATTCATTTCTAAGACTAGTCGGATGTCACCCTCCATTCTACCTATCCTGATCAAATTTTTACATTCCTACATAGCTACTACATCCGCCATAACTTGCTTAGCGTATTCCATACTTCCCTCTCTCTTCCGTTCTTACCCCACACACTTTCCTCAATACTAATTTTACATAATCCTCATGTCTAAACGTGGCTCTTCTCTTGGTCAAAGTCCTCTAAATGGTTCCCTGTTCCCCTAATCTGCTTAGAACGTCTTGCTACTGACGCTTTCCAGCCATCTGATATTCAGAATTATTCTGTAGCACCACATTTCCAAAGCTTCTATTATTCTTTTCCTTTCTGCAGCTGCTATCGCCCACGTTTCGCACCCATAAAACACCACTCAGTGTAATAATAATTTCTTAATATTCCTACTTATAATAATCAATTATAATTAAATAATACAGCCAATTTGTCAACAATCAATTATAATATTTATATAATTTATATAATTAATTAGTCTATATTTTAGGACTTCATCAGGTAATTTTGCGTCGTGGACTGTCCTGCGACGGTTCGGCCATAACTGGAACGATGTCCACAACAAAAAATATCCATGTCATCATAAAAAAAGTATTGGACATCCACCAAGCTCAGAATATAATTAAAATACGGTGTTTCCATCGAAACATCCTTTTTATTCTATTATGACCCGGGTGGGTGCCCAAGAATTGTTTATCCAACTGATTCTCCTACGATCTGGATCTGTTATCATTTTAAAATTTACCTGATTAAATCCACGAATATGGATGTAATATCTTAAATTTATTAAATAACTAATAACTATTATTATTGAAACAGATTATATAGTCACTTATTTGCTTTCGTTGGTAATTAAGGTCGTAAGCACTTGCTTCTAACATAACAACTAGGTATTTCCCGGTGAATGGCATGTATAAATTCCTCTCGAGTTTCCAATCGGGTCAAAGAGATTATCGGGTGACGTTTCAATGTCTTGTTCTGCCATCATCTTCAGACTGAAGTATCAAATTCTGTAAGTGTAAGCATTTATATAGTCCGAGGCAAGTACAGACCGCCTGTGATTGGCTAGATGTTGACTTTGGAGTCCTCGTCTCCCATTGGTCCACTTGCTTTTCATGCTCTAGTCTCCCGTGGCTGCGGTCACGTGGCCCGTCTCCGCTGCATCTGAGGTCCCGTGACTCAGCCCCACGTTTCTCCGGTGAAACAATGGTTCCAAGCTAGGCTCAATTGGAATTCAGAATCTCTATTCAGTAAATTCTCACTGCACCTGATGTTGATTGCCTCAAAATAATGCTATCCCAAAAGCAATTAACTCCGTCCAGAATACGTGTCTTGTCGAAAGCTATTTTATGACCAATGAATAAGGCATGTTCGGCAATAGCTGACTTATTAGGTTGTTTTAATCGTAGATATCTATTGTGCTCTTTTATTATTTCCTCTACGGTTCTAATTGACTGCCACAGTCACGTGGTATTTCATAAATACCAGGGGTCTTTAGGCCTACATCGTCCTTTACATTCCTGAGCATATCTTTGATTTTACGTTCTGTTAGAAACACCGTTTTCATGTCATGCTTGGTCAGTATGCGACTAACTATGGCTGTGCATTTTCCGTCATTTCCGTGTATTACCCGAGAGGAATTTATACATAAGCAGAATTACTGGCGACTAGTTTAGCTTTCTTAATTATACTGCTAAGTCCACGGAGTGGCACTCGCTTTTGTTAATCTTACATCAATTCAAAATTTACAACTTCTAACATTATCAATTTCACAATAGCTTCACATCGTTTATAATTTGATTCAATACTGACAAAAGATTATACCTGCTAGAAGAATATCGACCCTTCAGTTTTATCATTTCACCTATATAATGCTTCCCCTGCTGGTGAGTTTTTAAACTGTTTACGATGTTTCCCTCCTTACATTAAATAAATACTTTATTTGTCATAATCCTACTATATGTTCAAGGTTCCAACTAAGTGGATTTACATTCACCCCAAAAAATGTCCCAGTTTAGTGGAAAAACCCCACAAACGTAATAAATTATTGGCCCGAATTGAGGAAATCACCTCTCCAGAGGCTTAGTGACATCTGATTGGTTTTCGCTACGGTGTAAGACCTCACCTAAGCTGGTATCATATTACTAATTTTTTATTTTTTAGTGAGCTTTTAAAATCCATGTACCTAATTCTGAAGTACAAATAAGCTTATTTCAGTTTATATTGTAGTTGAGCTTACCCCCAAACCGAAACTCCAAATTCCAATACATCGTTTATACTACCTACGCTTGGTATACTTGTTGCCAGGCGGTAGGGTCGGGCTGCAGTCAATAAGATTTCCGCTGTAGCATTTCCGGCACGCACTCAGCCTCACGTGGCGGCGTAGCTGTGAGTGAATGACCTTTTGTGTTAAGGAGTCGAGTATAACGGAACTGTAGACGCGGTATTAACCAAATTATTCAATTTTTGAATTTAATTTATTCAGACACAAAATCATTTATGACTTGTAAATATTAAAAACGATTACAGTAATTAAAAAAAGTGATTCCTTTGTTGTTGTGGTATTCAGTCCTAAGACAGATCTGATGCAACCCTCCATGATAACCTAACTTGTGCAAGCCGTTTCATTTCCGCATAACGACCACATCCCACATCCTCCCTAATCCGATTTACGTACTGCATCCTTGGTCCCCCCCTCCTTCATTATCACCCCACACACTTCCCTCTAATGCTTAATTTGCAAGACCCTCATGACTAAAATCGTACCCTATTAACCCTTCTCTTGGTCAACGTTCTCCATATTGTTCGCTCTTCCTCTATTATGTTTAGAACTTCCTCGTTAGTGATTCTATCTACCCATTTGATTTTCGACATTCTCCTATAGCACCACATTTCAAAGCTTTCTATTCTTTTCCTTTCCGCAACTCCTATGTTACACGTTTCGTACCCATATAAAGTCACTCTTCATACGAACACTTTTAGCAACGATTTCCTGTTATTAATACTTGCATTACCCGTAAGTAAATTCCTCTTTTTCGCGAAATAATTCATTGCCTGTGCTATCCTACTCTTTATGTTTACTATATTTTACCCATCTCTAGTTATTATGCTTCCCAAGTAGCAGAATTCCTTAACTTCCTTCAAAATATCCCTTCCCCATCTAACATCCTTTCTTATTCTACTGTTTCCCATACTACACTCCATTACCTTGGTTTTACCTCTATTAATCCTCATATTGAACTCTTTCTCCAGGACTACGTTCATGCCATTTATTATGGTTTCCAAGTCTTCTTCTGACTCCCCTAATACTACAATATCGTCGGTAAAGCGTAAGTTTTTTATTTCTTCTCCTTTCTGTACGATTCTTTTCCATATTCCGTTTTAACATTCTTCATCGCCTGTTATATATATAAGTTAAACAGCATGGACGACAGACTGCATGTTTGACTTACTCCTTTCTTGATTACTGCTTTTCCTTTCTTGATCTTCAATTTTAATTACTGCTGACTATCTTCTATAGAGATTATCTATAAGCCTCGATATTTTATTCCCGTCCTCTTAAAAATTCTTAGATTATATATATTTATTGTTGTTTCAATTAGTTATTAACAAATAATTTTAAGAACAAATAAGGTACATAATTAAGTGCAAATAATCTTAAAATAAATTAATAAAAAAGTATATAGTTTTAAGTCATTGAAAACACTACACGTACACAAGAGATCACAAGCATACGCTGAGAAACACAAACACACGCAATGGAGATTTGACTACTTGGAGCTAGGACACTGTCCTTCCGTAGTAGCTCCAGGCAATACATGAAACAAACAAAAAGCATAAAAAATTGTACAATAAGTTTAAAGACAAGTGGTGTGTTATTTTACAAGGCAACACATTCAAATCTTTTGCAGGAACCTTGATTTTAAATATCAGAGGGACAATTAAGAAAATCCTGTACAGAGTAAAAACGCCATTTAATAGCATAGTTTCACTCCGCTTAACGAAACCTTTGTAGTTATTGTTTTTGTAGTTTTTTCCAGTTCACATTATCAAACGCATTTTCTAAATCTACAAATGCCATGAACATAGGCCGGATTTTTCTTATCCTGTCTTCTAAAATTAGACGCAAAGTCAATATTGCTACTCCTGTCCCAACATTCTTCCTAAACCCAAACTGATATTTTCCTAATGTTACACAAATACTTGAGAAGTATGTTTCATGGAAAGACACGGTAATCTACACAGAGAAAATTATGAAAAAATTTAATAAACTTATCCCAAGTGCTATGTAAAATTCACTAAAAAGATTGCAAGATATATCAGCAATATTTATGGCAGTCTTAAAATTACTTGAGCAAAATGAGATTATTTACAAATTCAAAATCAAAGACTATGCTCAATTTCACAAATTTTTAAGTTGGATCCGACTTAAATAAATGATAGAGTACCTACTCGTCTTAAAATGGAAGAAATGGCCAACTGTATATAAATACACGGGAGGAAGCAAACGTCGTATTATAGGGTATTTCAGAATTCCTATGACGAACTGTAGTGGGGACCTGGTAGATAATGATTTGATAAGGAAACCACGTCCGCAAATGTACGATTTGGATGCGTTTGAAGAGCGAATCTATTTCAAATCTCTTGCTTCACAGTACACAAACAAACTGGGTTAACTAAGGACGACTACTGATATCGCGTGTCTTTTGTTTACGAGTTCTGCTGAGTTGACTTTCATAACAATTGTCATTCAGTCAATGAGCAGTACAGGACGAGACAGTAGTGAATAGTAGAATACAAGATAGATAGTTTACGCCACGACCATTTTCTTTTTGCTTACGGTGAAGCGGTGAACTTGAAATCGATTCGATTTTCATACTTATTTTGTATCTAAATGGTACTTTTCCGGTCATGGGTTCTTTATCTACAACTCCTGTGTGTCTGTTGTAGTAATTATAAAATTCCTTTTTAATTAGGCAATCCAAAACTCAAAAAATTTACCTTCACTTATGATTAATATTTACCTCTAACTGTAGATAATTTAAAAAAATTAATTAAATATGTGCGACCTTGTTTCTTCTTTATATAGTTAGGCCGTCTCATCTATACTTCCAGTTACTCGACTAATTACATATAATAAATCGGGAAGAATTATTACTTAAATTAAATTGAAGCTAAATTTAAGATTTTCAAGCTAAACAGACCGAAGAGATGATTTGTCTTTAGTGCACCCATAAAATACACGCGTGTCATCGCAAACATCAAAAAGTTTTTTACTGTTACTATATACATATATATATATATATATATATATATATATATATACGAATTCAACCAAATTTGTAGACGTATTCCTTGCGACCCAGAAACAAACACTATCGGAGATAGGCACGCCTTCCAAATATTTTTCATAGTCAATCAGATTTATAGTGTTTTTCTCCATATACATTGTGTATAATATCAGCTTCAGTCATAATTAGAGGGGAGTATCCATAGAAACGGGAGCGAAGAGGCGTAACATGAAAATAAGATGAAAAATTATAATAACTGGTTTCGAAACCCGAATTATAGGAGATTCATTCTGACATTCAAAATTGTAGTCAAGGTGCAGTTCAGCCCCTAAAAGGACTATGGAAAGAATTAAACGAGGTGAGCAATTTCGGCCAAATTTTCACACACGTTTCTTGAAACCCAAAAGAAAATACTTTGCATCTAAGACACAACCACCTAGGAACGGGGTGCAGGAAACTGAAATTTTTAAATCATTTTTAAAAACCACGAGTATTTTCGTTTATTAAAGTTGTTTCTGGCGATGTTGCTTGTGTAAAACTTCAACTCCATTCGGCATGGAAGGGAGAGACCGAATTAATATAAATGACTGGACAGAGCCGGGCACCCAACCATTTTTAAATATAAGATAAGTTAATATATGAACAATGAGAAAAACAGTAAAATTGGTATTTTTCTGCTTTACATATATATATTTTCTGGATGCCATACTGAAATAGAAAGAATAAATAAATTACATTATTCTGAATATTACATATTTCTCATATGCGTTTGGAATTTTCTTAAATAAACAATGACGTTTGATCTTCATCTCGAAAGCATTTTGAAATTGAGTTTATGTAGTAGAATAGGAAAGTTCCAGTTCTAGGTCAATATTTTAATATTAATATAAAAGGTTCAATTTGACAGATTTTCCTCCAACCTGTTGGATCTATAGATTGGTATAATTTTTTATCTTTAATTACTTTTTTATAGGTATCTCGATGGTGCCAGAATATAGATAATTTCTTGTTGTTCTAATGAATAATTCCATGTTGAAGTTACATCGTTTGGATGTTTTATGTATGTCCCAAAGACATCTGTCATGTTGAGAATTATTAAACAGTAACTATTTTTGAATAGGAATTTGAACATAAGGTCGTAGTTTCTTTTCAAATATAGATAATGAATTAATAATTGCGTTACCGAAATGGTTTATATTATAGTAAAGTCCTGAAATGTCCATCTATTTAGTTTATCAACATAAATATTTAACGGCGTCGGCCTAGAATGTGAGGAAACCCACCACGCATTTTGATGTTTGCGATCACACGAGTGTATTTGATGGGCGCACTAAAGACAAACGCAAGAAATTCTCAACTCCGGGTTACGACAGGGACCACTGCTTTACGGCATCGTTAAAATTTTCCCTTTAAGGTCTGTCGGAACAACGCGTTCAGGAGTGACTGCAGAACAGCTCCTCGCAATCATTGATATTACGACTATTATGACTTTAAGAGCGGGGAGAATTGTGGCAAATGAGACTCTTGCAACTTCACTAAACACAATTTTGAAGTTAAAAGATAAGTGTCTCTAAACACGATTGTTTAATGACGTTTTTCTAAATAGAGATATTGTCCAATTTATCTCTTCTCTGAGTAGTATTCTTAACTGAAGAAACATAATTGTATTATTTAACTATTTAATATAAGCTAATTGTGTTTATTGAAAATGGATGCCCTTTTCAAAAGCATTTTCAAAAAACACTGAAACTTAATAACACTACTAACCTTAACTCAATATTATTACATCCCTTCCATTAATTTGACGAAGACTCTACAATGAACTAAGTCGTTTTTGAAATTCCCTAAAATATTGCGGCATTGTTACTAAAGCAAATTTTTTTCAGATCATATTAGTATCCAATAAATTTGTGAATTACGAGCAAAATAAACATCGCAGGAACCCAGCATACATTAGAATATGCTAACGTTTCAAAATAACCGAATTTTAGTAAATACTAGCCCGGAGCCCGGTGTTTCCCTTGAATTCATTAGTATTAGCCGGCTTCAGTATTTATTTCTACAGTAACATCTTTCTCAACTCGTGATTAAGCATCAGAGAAAGCATCACATTTTTAATGTTGCCCTGTTTCTTCCCCTACCCCATAATAGCAGACGGAATTTCGTAACAGCCAGCGCGAAGAATCATCGAATCAAGAAATATACTAGTACCCCACATAAGCCCAGTAACTTAAAAAAGAGTGAAAATGTGTGTGGCCATATATAATAAGCATAATAAATACTCACTGTTACTCATAAAAGTTTTGCTATTTTTTAACTAACTAAAAAGTATCATTACTTAATTCTATCTCTCTTCAGCCTGATGATGGCAGCTTCTCTCGCGTCCAAAATTACGCTCGTTCAATGTTCTTCTCTGCTCCGGCCGCGAGTGTCCGTCCTGCCTACATCAGGGATGTCACCAGAATCAGTGTTCTAACATATATTAATTATTTTGCAATAAATAAAATTTCTAAAATTTACTTGATTGTATAATCTTTACAAAAACTACAACAGCTTAGAATGAATGCAAAATACAAAATAACGAACTAAATGGAAGGTCTGGAGCAAATAGAAAGCAGTCATCGACAAAAAAAGGCAAGTCGATACCAGTTAATAAATATCTTACTGGTTTAGAATTGTGTTAGAATAGAAATAGGGACAAAGAACATCAAGTAAACTGCTGCAAATATCTAGAAATCATTTTGATGTCAAATTTTTGGTGGGAAGAACAAATTAATTAAGGGACAAGAAAAACGCAGAAATACTTACTTCTCGTAATGATAATTTTAAAAACGGGGAGTTGAAAATTTAAATAACTAGTTTACAAATCACTAGTTCGTCCCATATTCGATTATGGTAGGGGTTTCCGTATTCCTTATAGAAAACATAACATAGAGGGTCTACAAAATCTCAGAGGGAGCAGCGAAAATTGTGATTAGGCGACGAAATTACGGGCATGATAATGTTAAGAAATTCGGCTGAGTATCGCTGGCTATCAGAGGGAAAGTAGATATTTTTTGCGCATTATATAAATCATAAACGGAGATTAAATTTGGATAGACATAGTAGATAAGCTTATATCGAGACAGGAGACCACAAATCAAAGCAAATTTTTCTTCTTAAACAGATCAATAGCGATTGGAAAAATATACCTGTAGCGCTGCTTGAGGAGAATCTTCCTGCAACAAGTAGGTTTAAAAATAACCAATAATACTTTATAGAAGTGAAGTTACGTGAATGAGGGGGAGTGTTTTTATCATTATTATTTTGTTAGCTTTGATTGTTTAGTGTTTCAAGTGAGAACCAATTTTACGAAAAATTTATTGGGTTTTATTTAGGATGTTTATTTGTCGAATTTTATTTATGTATCTGCCCCAGAGATCTATTCTATTCACATAAATTTATATGCATGCAAATTCTGGGTCCTGTATGGGCATTATTAGACTATCGAATAAAATAAATTTGTGCCGTTTAAAAGCATTCGAAAAAATCCTTGGAGTCTTTGTCTTTCACATAAAGTAACATTTATTAGGTTGGTTTTGGCCACTTTTAAAGATTTGTTTTGAAATCATACCTAATCGGAATCCCAGTTTCAGAAGGTGTAGGAGCCCAGCCACAACGCAGCATACACGAGACGACAAGAAGAAGGAGACACGCACACTACTACTACATCGCTGACCTGTCATCTCTACGACTTCGAGAGAAGAGGAAGAGATCCACGTCACAACACCGAACATATTGTAACAGCAGCAAAGTCAATGAACAAAAATAACTTTGAATTATATGACGTTTTTGCTCCTAATACGCAACAGTTGTTCACAAGTCTTCACGACGTTCACATAGCATTATATTCGTGACCACTTCTAAGCGCGTGTCCCTTAGCTATTTATTCATCATTATAGGACTCTAAACTTACATTTAACGTCCAAAAGTGATCATATCAATAATAAGCTTCGCTATATGGATTGGCTACTTTGCAGAAATTCCGAATTGAAAACAGAAAACAAAATTCTTACATATAAATGCATTATTAAATCCATATTGACAAATGTGATCCCACTATGAGGGTGCACCAAGCCTTCGAATTGAAACATTGTTCAACGTTTTCAGTCAAAAATCCCTCGTACCATCTCAAACGCACTCTGGCTTGTGAACAGCAAAACAATACATGAAGATCTAGCCATACCCTACTATAGAAGATGAAATACACAGACTCAGCACTAATTATCGTCAAAATCTCCCAGGATACCATAACAAAGAGGTTACCAATTTAGCAAATGAACTAACCAATATCCCGTCGCAGATTGAAGAGAAAGCGGTCAACAGACCTGTGATATTTGATTTTATTGTATTCACTTATCATTTTGTTTCATTCGGAGAGTGGGCTCTGGACCATTCTCCACTGATTGTATTTCCTTGATCTAATTTGCTTAATGTTCAAAATGAATTTCTCAATAAACAAAAAACATATATCAAATAATATTATTATTTATTCCACTGTATAATAAATGGAGTCGTGCTGCCATAAAACTACGGTCGATGCAGCTCCTGTCGGTGTTTTTCTAAAGTTTCTTGCCATCATCACACTCAAATTAAACTTGAAGGTTTGTCTTTCACATACTGTTACATTTATTTCGTGATATTTCGGCCTATAAAGATTTCTTGAAATATTTCGTGGACTTTACAATTACTCTGTATGTTAACAATATATAAAACCTTTTTATGTCAATAAGTTAATATTCGAATAATATATAAGTTGATAGCTTCTATAAATACCATCAGACCTCGTTTGAGAAAATAGGATACGTCGTAAATGAAATTACTATTTATAAAACAAACAGACTTAGCAATACTAGGAATGTAGTTTTATATTTACAGAGTATGAACAAATAATTTTGAAACTTCTGACTTAATCTCCGTCAGAACATGAGATAGAAAGTTATAGAAACGTCCCTCTATGTTAATTAGATTTGATTAGAAACCCGAGAATGCTTACAATTATTATTGAATAAAATTATTTGAAGATAAATAAGAAAAACATTTAAAAAATAAATGTGGAACTAAGGACACGAACTAAAATAAGGCAATATGCATAGTAATACAAAGCACGTCACACACTAAGAAATACAGACATACCTAAACTATGGGCAAATCGCTTCTTAAAGCTAAAAGGTGAGAAACCTGAGCAACCGTGGGAAATCCAGTCCATATATGAAACAAAAACAGAAACGAACAGAGAAAGCTGTAGTAGTTTACAAAACAAAAAATTCAAAACATTTGCAGAAAATGCCGTTTCAACGATCGAAAATTCGTGTATTGAGTACAACGCACTTCCAATCAAATATTTTTACACTGATTTCCAAACTATTCTAGTTATTATCGGTCCTTACATCTGGAGGAAGATAATTCTAAAAATTATCTCTATATTGTGAATACGTTTCTGGTAGAGAGCAAGACGATGTTTGTAAAGACTTATAGCTAACATATCAAAGTGTTAAACGATTTGTTACCGTCTGATAATAAAGGAGAATGTATAATTTTGAAAAATTATTTACTGTGTTGATATATTAGAACCGCACTCAACTGTTTGCTTTTTATTTTTGAACAATTCTAATTAATTTATTTTAATATAGAGCTTATATATATACATAAAATTACAGTCGCGTTTAATTGATAACAATTTTGCAGACACTTAATTTTCCGCAATGAAAAGTAACCCATAAATTTAGAATACATTTACCAATTTGCCACTCGTTCTTTTATCAGCATATCATTGATCGGTTATTGTTAATTACTTCAAATAATGTATAGCTGAAAGTTATTAACTTACTTGAAGTGTTATAATTCATATTTTCTGCTTAATGAAATATTACAGTTTGGATATTACTGCACTAATTATAGTTTGCCTTTTGTACTCTGTATAAAGCTTTGAACACGTGTTTTATCGTGTTATTTCAACCAAAATATCATTGAAAATTTTTTCATAATCAAGGGACCCGCCATAGAAAAGAGTAATTAACCTTTATGATAGCTATCGTGTGACAATATAACAATGAAATCTCAATTATTTTGTTGAATAAAGATTTATCACAAAATGCAAGAAAATTGAGAGTTAAAATTTAGCAGGTACTCTCCCATGTTTAGTGGTGCCTTAGACACAGTTTTAGACCTTATATATTTAGAGAGTTTTCTATCAGGAGATTTTTTGATGCTGGCAACACTGAATGAAAAATAATATTTATCACAAAACGGCATTTCACAAGTAATAGGAAATAATTTATTTATATATAATTGACATAAAGCATAGATTCCTTTATGTTAGTTTTACAATATAGTTCAATCTGTGTACTAACCAATTTCGTTAAGGGAAATTTCAGCCAAAATCTGTAAAAAAAGTTTTAATATCGTCAAATTAATATGCCTATAAATTCAGTCAACAGAGAAAGGAAGCTGTCAAACAAAAGAAGGAAGGTGTAACACATGGTGCAGGACAATTTTAATTAATATGTTTGATTCTAAACTAATTAATTATTTCCTCGTTTCAGAAAAATATTTTCCTCAGCTTCATGATATCTAGTACCAAACACCTTCTATGCGCCACAAATATTAAGATATTGTCCTCATTCTTTGATGTGCGTAACACAAGGAACATATTCAAAAATACCAAATTTAGTGATTATTTTAAAAATATTTCAACGAAGAAAAAGTTTACAAAAACATTTTTTTTACATTTCGACACATGTGTTGTTAACACACTTAAAATTTCAGTTTAGTAGCAATTCATTTACAAGAATTTCAAATTTCAGTCCCTGTGTTCTTTAAGATATCTTGGATGCTTAACCATTTTCGGATAGAAACACAGTTCTACTACAACGAAAAACGTTGTCGACAGATTGGACTATATTTAATACGGTTGATACCATTTGCAACAACAACATTACCCATGACAGTGCGAACGTTGTGAAGAACAATTAGTGGCCCTTAGTTGAGAAACTGGATTCAGTTAATATTAAACGCAATAGGGCCGATGTTCTAAGTAAGACTTCACAAACCACGACGATTTCCACATGATCATAAACAAATGTCATATTCCATTGTTATTGCCCCTAATTTATGTTTCATTATAAACGATAACGCGACCAAAATGTAAAATATTTTCTTCGGGATACGTTCAGTCTCAAAGTTATTTCGTTCAACAAGCCAGGTTCACGATCGTCATAGAGACCTTATAAAGTTGTCCATCTATTTTAAATTCTGGCCGTGGTCTTGGATAATCATCTATTACCCTAAAATCACAATTGAACCTATTAGCTCAATACAGTTTATTTTTAACTCGCCAATAATTTGACTCAAATCCAAAAACCATACAGTACACCGTTGTGTAAGTTCCATAGAATACACCTCGTCAATTGTAAAATCCTGCATGAAACACTCATCAAATTGGAGAAAGAATATTTTATATTATTATTTGGAAATATTTTGCTTGTACCTTTCCGGCATTAGGCATTAGGCAAAATGTTCCTCAAATCAGAGGTCCCCTTAAATCTTCGAACTTAGAAATTGTATGTGCTTTGTTCCTTAACGACATCCGAATTAGTGGAAAATATATAGGCGACGGACCGCGGAACAGACGAACTCAGACACGAGAGTTCCTCACGCAAGCATTGTATTGGAACTACCCTCTACTTTATGTGCTAAATTACATTTATAAATTTACTGAACTCTGTAAATATGTATGTACAAGCACCCAGCATCATATGAGTAGAGAATAAAGAAAGGCAGCACATTAAAGAATCCCATCTCCGAACAAGACATTAAGAGGATCAACAGTAGAACCTGTCGATCCATAGATGAGGTATTTTACATAATTTTATCTTATGTACTATAAACGTCTATTCTTAAAATTGGGGGAAAATATTTTAATAGTCATTTGATAATATTTTCATTTGAGTCGTTGAAGTGGTTATAGCTACAAGCCTATTTATGCCTTGAAGACAATTTGTCCGACATTTAAAATAATTTGAAATATTTTTACGCAACTTTACGAAAACGTCTATAAACTCATCGAAGATTTTCCCGGTGTATATTCTGGATGTATTCTTGGGTTTCCACCCGGGTTAAATTGAGCTTAAGCCACGACGTTTCGATGGCGAACTCTGCCATCTTTCTCAAGTGAAAGTGCGTCTTGTAGTTTACGCGTCGCCATCCTCCATCCTCACAAGTCATGGTGCGTGTCCTGTCCTGTTAAGTCGTCGGTCTCAGTCGATATTGTCCAGCCCTCTGTATTAACTCAGCGTCCCTGGCCGAGTTCAAGCAATAACTTGCTCCGGAGTCTGGTGGCGTAATTATTGTACTGTCCTTACGTCCAAGTTTCCGTTTTAAAAATAATTCCAACGGCTAATATCTACGGTTGTATGAAATTAAGAGGCCATTATTTTTGTAAGCTGGTCATCTCCATCTACGTTTTATCCCTATTCCCACCCACTAAACGCTCATGAATTCAGGACACCGTTTAAAAGTATGATCGTATATCTGTAGATTATATCCATATTTGGAAATAATCGCTGTTTCCAAAAATGTATAGTGTATCAATACATATATTTTATGACTGAGCTAATTTCATCCTATTGTCATTAAAGAGTGTTACGGAAATGTGTAGTCAATATACTGATGATGGATATACAATCGTAAATCCATATTCATATTTCTCATTTCTTGTGCTTTTGCAAGTTCTTTTCTTAATTAATTTCAGCATTGGTTTTCACAAATTTCTTTATATCTGAGGATAATAATAGTAAATACGAATTAACATCAACGTACAACGAATACATTTTGTGATATCAAAATCATGGAAAACAATACATTTAGTGAAGAGAATACCGAGGAGAGCCAGCAGTAATTCGCTTCAGTTGGCTTTCGCTTCTCCTGTTCAAACGATTTTGAAAATTGATTGTTTGTTGGGATCTTGGCAGACTACGAAATGTAGCGGCATAAATTGTAACAAGGGGATAACATAAGAATAACGGGGAAAATGGGTAGAGTCCCGGAGAAAACAGGCTGGACCACAGGTGGAGAAAGTTCGACCTTGGGGCCGCATGTGACAACCGTGAATTTCTTGTGCGACCTTTACAAAAACCTGTACAGTAAAACCTCGGTTTTTATCGATAATACAACCACCCGCCATCTGCGGAATTCGAGCCCCACTGAAAATTTCTCTGCCTACCGACTGCGCAGGTTTTGATGAGAGTTGGTAATTTATGACGCTTAATTTTAAACTTCAATCAAGAACATGGAAGATAATGTGATCTGTCGGATGAAGTATTTTGCAGAAATAATGCTTTTTGTTACGAAACAAAAGAATTAAAATATTATCCATCAAGGTAAAACAAAACGTGTATATTACATGTGTTTAGAAAAAAACAACATATTTCAACACCTTGCACTGTCGCTCGGATATATCTGCTTCACAGTTCCTGGAGTTAGCAAAACAGTTGAAGGAGTAGAAATGTGAAAATAAAATATTAGATAAATTTGTAGGTGTCTCGCATTCTTTAATAGAATAATATACTGAAATATTTTTATATTTCAACGATCAATCTCCCGATATGAACCTGATATTTGAACCTTATTTAATATATATATTCAAGGCTGTTATGGAACTTTAAATTGAGGCTCAGAAGATACTATACTGACCCTGAATTAATCTTATAGACGCTCAGATTATTCCTGTAGAATATCCATACCTACAAAAAGATTCACATTTCCTCTCTTGGTTTGGAAGTACTTACAGCTGCGAGAAACATTTACGCTCATCACAAAAATAAAAACTATTTTAAAAACGAAATTCCATTAATCATTTAGAGGGTAAATTGAGGTTGAGCGTTACTAAGCTTGGTTCAAATATTCAATTATAATTTAAAGGGAGAATAATTACTTCCAGGAAGCTCAGCAATTATTTGTATTGAAATTTATGAACCTTTAATTAATTTACACTGCTCAGCTGCAGGCCATAAAACCAGCAATTAATTGTATTGAATTTTATACACCTATAATTAATTTAGACAATGTCCATTATTCACTGATTCCTTAGAACTGGGGTTGTGAAGAGTGGGACTGGTAAATTGTATGCGCGCCTGAGCCTTAGGATATTTATGAATGGAAGGATGTCGCATGGATCCATGCGTGATTCCAGGGTACGGTCGGCAATTTTACATTTTGACCTTCCATCTTCAACTACTTTCAAGCAAGGAACAGATGATAATGACCCACTATCGTTAATTTTTTGCAAGACTGAAAATTATTTTACGTATTGTTGTGCTAGTTAATATTATTGTTTTTATATTGTAATGTAATAAATTTATTTAAAAATTGTACTACTCATCCTATTACTACTTCTAATTAATAATATTATTTTTCTATTCTATTTCTTTATAATGCTTACTTTAATACTATTTTAATTGTTATTTAAATATGTTGTTGTTCATAAGTCATAACAGACATTAGACTGGTTTAACGTAACCCTCCATGCTAACCTATCTTTCTTTTAATTTCCGCATAACTATCAAATCCTGCCTAATGTGCTTAGCGTATTACATCCTTGTCTTCCCTCTAATGTTATTACCCCACACGCTTCTCTCTAATGTTAATTTACAAGACCCTCGTGTTATTTAAATATGTAGCTGTTAATTAAACAAACAATTAAATATTAATGTTACATAAGTTATTATTCTAATGTGAATACAAAAATATTTTATTTTGAAACTTTCTCTGTTCAATAAGAAATAAATCACTTATTGTCATTTTGCTTATTGTTATTTTGTTTAATATCTATAGAAAGTAATAAATTGATAAAACTGTACAAATTTTATAATAATTCCACAAACTTATCCGGCTGTGTTTATTACTGCCTAATTTAAATGTTGTCTCTAATGGTAAAAAGGATCCTCACCTCTCGGATAGACTATGCAGCTATGCAGTATTCGGTCTGGGTAGAAAGAAATATGATGGTACTTGGTCCATCTTTCACGAGGAGAAATAATCACTGATGTAAAACTTATTCTCAAGCACAAATTCTCAATTTGGGACGTTGGATCAGATTACATTTAACACTCCTTAATACTTTATTTCAAATCTTTGGAGTTTTAAAAAGTTTTTCCCAAAGCCGACGTAAATATAGTCTATCTAAATACTTTTGAATTTATTGGCTAATAACTTTCGTAAACGTCAACGTGATTGTGTCGCTGACCCAATATTTGTTTTATCATTAACATAGGAGAACCATAATGACCTCAATAATGACGAATTTGACTTGATTAAATTAGTTTTTAAAATATTAAAAATGCATCATTTCTTTTTATTTCTCTATCCCTTATCGGCTAAATTTTAGACTTAAAAATTAAATTTAGTAGATACATTGAGCTACGGGGAAGGATCGAATAAAAATTAAAACGAGATTTTCTTTGCTTCAAAGGTGAACTGTATTATTTGGAAGAGAAATTCCGACACATGGTGTTTCCTTATAATTAGAAACAGCCCGTCCCTGTGTTTCGTTATTACTTTATAGAAATTCTATGAATTATGAATAATTGAAATATAATACTATTTCTGATAGGTTTTCCGATCATTAACGTCAGCTCGGTAGTTCTTCTGTTTGTAAATAACAATGGAGCCCAAGACGCAAAATTTCCGAAGTTTCATACATGTTTATCCATTTAAAATTCAGCTGCTGAAGAACGTAAATAAGGACGAAATATTAAGTATAATAAGTAAACTCAATATTGTTTACTGACTAATTGGTTGGTTTTTTATTTATAATTGAAAGTGACAGATTATTAATGTTTTACTATTTTATCGCTAATTATTTGTTTCTCTCTAAAGTGTTTTAATAACGTCATTGTTTGTGTTTCTGAAATAGTCAAATTAATAAATTTGGAAAATTTGTAAGTTTGATTTTTAATGCTGCCTTCTATGCATTGATTCAATTTAATGAGATTGTAGATCCTTTGTCAGTGAAAAAATTACCTTTTTACTGGGAGATTTGATATGTTAAAGATAGATTAATTTTTGAAAATAATATAAGATATAATCGGAAAAGCATAGTATTTACGTATGTGTCACCTTTCAATTTTATTCATGGGGGACAGATTTCTTCCATTCTCTGACTACTTCATCTATATAATATATATATATATATATATATATATATAATTTAAGAGAGTTGGGGAAAGGCTACACCATCGTCATACATTCCACGTTCCTAGTTTTAATGTTTCTTGATTCCCAATCGTTTGTTCTTTATTCTTGCTTTAGTCGTAATCGAATAATGCGTCCGGCTACTTTCATGAGGTTTATGAGTAAGGTTGTTTTTTATGTGGATGGGTTACCAGCCCTTCGCACAACCCCCAACCTGGAGGACCAGTAAGAGAGGATACCCAACTTAAATTTTATAAGACGATGGCTGTACCAACTTTGTTATATGGAAGTGAAACATAGGTGAATAAAAAAATTATAGGAGTAAGATACAAGCATCAGAAATGAGATTTCTTAGATCTATAAAAGGATACTCCCGGAGCGATAAAATAAGAAATGAAGAAATAAGGAAGCAGCTAGATATATTCACACTGAATGATAGATTTTACCAATATAGAGCAAATTGGAAATACCACGTTCTCAGAATAGAAAACCAAAGATTGCCCTTCAATACCTTTCTATTGGAAAAAGGGATGTCGGTCCTAGAAAGAGATTGAGGTCGGAACAGGCAATAGCCTAATCCTAATAATTAATTATATAAGATTTAATTTTGGTGATGATCGGTTTCCTGTGTAGAATTTTCCTTTAATTGATTTGTTTCACCTTATCAGATTTTATAAATTTAGGAAAGCGATGCCGGTAGATAGCCGCTTTAAAGTAATGGTGCATATCGTGTAAAACAGCCAGAAGTCGTTGGTTGCCTATAAAGCGTTGAACATAAAATAACGGTGCCGCCATTTACATGACGACCATCACAGCATTGACAAACAGTTTTTCAACGAATTCTTCATGTGTATGATTAAATTTTAAAATAGAAATGAATGAAAGCAGTGCTACCGTAACTTTAACCATAAATGTGACTAAATGTTGAGAACTAAACGGTTTTACTTTTCCCATTATCAAATCATTAAAACCAAAAAAGCGTATTTTCGTTAATTGATGAACAAACATTTATTAGTCAGTAACTTTAGTATTATACATTTAAATACTTATAATAAGAACATAGTTTGTGTTGTATTATCTATTGTTTTTATATTGAGCCATAAGGTTAGAGTAAGAGTACGCAGTGAATTTTAATAGTGTTGGTAGCAATTTACGGAAACGTTTTAGTACTATTTTAGTGCGTCTACGTGGTAATGGTATCTATTTGCTGCTATTTTTTTTGGATTTCACGAAGTAAAATATACTTTTGTACGTAATAATTAAAGTTGAAAACCTAAAAATTTTGAGGGGCATAACAATGAATTATAATTTTGTGTCACATTTCATTTTAAAGAATAATTATTTAGCTACAATTTTAGGCTAGTTTGGCTTTAGTGTGTGCACGGTGCAGGCGGCAATTGACGATTTTGTAAAAAACTACGTGGGAGGCCAAGAGTACGCAGGACTTCATAGGCCTAATCTTTGCCTCACAAACAACGTCTGTTCTTGAATGGCCATTTTATCTCGTTTTATTCCACGGTTCTTTTGTTACTGCTTATTTTCATTTTAAAAATAGTTAAACTATGTTACTTTCATATTTTTACAACAATTTTACCTTTTGTAGTTTTACGAAATACAAAATAAGGTTCCAGTTCATCTTCAAAACCTAACAGTATATTTAAGATGGATCTAAGGACCAACAAATATATTCCCGCTCAATTTAAGAACCTGTCAAATGAAACTTTGGCTGATTGTTTCAACGACCCAAGGCATGCACCATGTACAAATGGAAAAGGGAAGGCAAAGACTGAAAGGTTATCAAATAAGCCATTAAACTATAGACAAAAGAAGGTGGCAGGATAAACAACCAATAAAAGGATAATATGAAGGTCAGAAAGGTTCGAAAATTTGGCCCACCACCCAGCGAAAGTACCACTGAAATATCTACTGATGATGATAAATCAGTTGATTGTTCAGGATGTGGAAAACAGTTTTCCGATAACGGGATCCATTGAGGTATTTGCTAGGACTGTCATACTCCGCTTACGAAGAAGCCAGTCGGCCGTTTGTTAGTGACTATTGCTAGTGCGCACTCTTACCCTCCCATACCTTATCTTATGCGATTGTTTGTACACAATCAGACAATTCAGGCGTTGAAAGAAAATATTGTCTGAAATTTTCCTCTTTGCTTTCCAGGTGGCGACCCACTAAAATTTCAAAGACACTCTGCTGATTCCTAAATTTCTCACTCTCCTCCGACCGACTGATTTCGTCTTCTGGTGGCTCCTCATCTCCAAAAAATATTAATAATACTAGGTCTAGATCGTCCATTCTCTAAAGCAATACTTTCACGTTCTTTCTTTAAGTTACATCTCTGGACGGCAGTTTTATGATGTCCACCGCTTCATGTTGTATTACGGCCGCTAGAGTGCGGGTAAGACTTGTTAGGAAGTTGGGAGATTAATATTGGGAAAAAAACGACAATAAGTTTTTTAACAGTTTTAATTATTGTATCCAATACAGTTACCTTTTTCTTTTTTTGTTTTATATAAATAGCAATATTTTGTTCGTATTGTTTAAGAAGGTATTTTTGTAGATTTCCGCGATATTGATTTAGATTTAGATTTAGATTTAGTGTTGTTTCCATTAATCCTCGATTAAGGAAATAGGATACGTCATACATTAAAAATTAAAAATGAACAAAATAAAGTAAATAATTAAAGGCAAATAAACTTAAAAGAAATTGTATATAGACAAAAGTCAATATAAACACAACACGGACACACACTGGGAAACACAAACAAGCACACACTGAGGAACACGCAATGGAGTTTTAACTACTTGGAGCTCTGCGACCAGGAAACTGTCCTTCCCTCTGTCGTAGCTCCAGGCAATACATGAAACAAACAAACAAAAGAGCAGAAAAAACTGAATAGAAATTTTAAGATATGTGATGTGCTATTTTATAAGGCAGCTCAATGAACACTTTTTTAGGAACCTTGATTTAAATACTAGAAGGACGATTAAGAAAATCCTGTACCGAGTAAAACGCGCCATTTAAAAGAATAGTTTTACTTTGCTCCACGAAGCTTTTGTAGGTACTATTTTTAACCTCTGGTGGAAGGCTGTTGTATAAAATTATCCCGGTATTGTGAATACTTTTCTGGTGTAGAGCAAGGCGATGCTTGTCCGACCTTAGAGCTGAACGATTTCTAGTGCGTATTCATGAAACTCGCCATTTGTTTGAAACAAATTAGTGTTTCGCTTTACAAACTTTAATATTTCATAAATATATACGCTTGGTAAAGTAAGTATTTGCAAACTTTTGAAGAAAGGTTTGCAACTCGATCTAGAATTCGTGCAAGAAAGTATTCTAATTGCACGCTTTTGCAACTTAAATATTTCATTACTCCTGGAGCAGTTTCCCCAATTAGAGATGCCATAGCTCATAATTGAATGAAAATACGCGAAATAAACCATTTTGACGTACTTTGTGTCAACGTGTTGCATTAGTGTTCTCAGAGAATAACAAGCTGAATTTAGTTTTCCGGCAAGC
Source organism: Eucriotettix oculatus (assembly GCA_034510155.1). NCBI lineage: Eukaryota > Metazoa > Arthropoda > Insecta > Orthoptera > Tetrigidae > Eucriotettix > Eucriotettix oculatus. The sequence goes on along the minus strand of CM067377.1, from coordinate 104,699,905 downwards.
AGATCTATATGGTCATTCCACTTTAATTTATCGTCAATCCGAAGGCCAAGGAAAGGTGCATTAGCTGAGAAGTTGTCTACTGGTCTATTACTATCATCAGCACTAAACTGAACTAACTTAGTCTTATCTAGGTTGAGGGATAATTTATTCCCGTTAAACCAAATATTTAGACCATTCAGAGAGTTGTCTACTTTCTTAATCAGATTATCGAAGTTTTTATCTGCAAAATTATATTTGTATTATCCGCGTAGAGAATCGATTTTAGAGGATTTACGTATCCTGGAAGATCGTTTATGTACAGAATAAAAAGTAAAGGCCCAAGAATTGATCCTTGAGGAACTCCACATGTAATAAATTCCCAATCGGATAAGTGAAATTGGCCGTCTTTGGTTTCAATTACTACTTGCTGCTTGCGGTTTGTAAGATACGATCTTAGTAAAAGTGACGTATTTCCACGAATTCCATAATATTCCATCTTTTTTATTAATATTTGGTGATCTACGGTGTCGAAAGCCTTAGAGAGGTCAGAAAATTCCAGCTACCTTCAGTCCTTCATCCAATGAATTCTGGATATTTTGAATGAAGTCGTAAGTGTAATGTAATTTTGGAACTTGGGCTAGTAATTTTTATAACACCACTTGTTTCATATTGATTTTGGCAACATAGTCCCTAATCCGAAAAAGCAAACTATTGGTTAGATAGCATCTTGTCTGATATGTTTATTTTCGTACGCTTTTTATGTATCTAATTTTACTTATTAATTAAGTTGCTATCATTTTTTAATGATTCTATGTTTTTTATACTCATTTTTTATATGAATAGTGGAAAAATAAGCCCCAGTCCTGGTTATTATTGCAACTAATGAATAATTTAACAGAACATAACAAAAGAAATTCACGTTCCCGGATACCATCTGCATATTTGGACAAAACGGGGTTTTACAGATCCACATAACTGAGACGGTAGTTAGTTTGAGCCTCTTGAGTTAATATTTTAAGCTTTTGTCGCGTCGTTGAGGGGAGCAAGTAGTTGTTAGTGAAATAGAGAAATGTGCAGCGAGTTTGAAGCTGCAATAGAGAGAGTTTTACTCTGTAAATCTGGAGAGATATGCAAGAGTTGCGCTGCGGAGAAGTCCAAGTGACTGTTGCCACAATATTGTAGTCTGCTATTAAATTCTGGGATATCACCAGGACGTCGGCCGACAACGAACAGTGGCGCAAACCTTCCTCTACATAGGCTAGACCAGCGTTTCTCAACGAGTGGTCCACAGAAAAATTTTAGTGACCCACAAAAGATAATTATTATTTCTAAAAAAATTACTATAAATTTAAACAATTAATATTAGATGGCTGTTGAATAAGAAAGTATCATATATTTGGGAAATAACGTTTAAAATTATTGGTGACATCCGAATTATAGCCCAAAAATGATATTTTCTGAAATTATTATTACAATCTAAGTCAATCTGACTTCCATATAATATTAACATTTAAAAATTGGTCTCAAAAGTAAGGATAAAAGGGTTAATTCAAATATAATAGTTTGTTTAAATCAACCGCCAACAACGTTTCAATATCTCTTACGTTTTTTGTCTAGATATGAAATATATACATTTTTATTTTATTTAGATCAATTTTTAACAAATATATGAAGTAGTGAAATAAATTTATTTCACTGCTTACGAATATATATATAAATAAACAAATTTCTCTTCATATTTATGGCATTTTTATTACTTTTATAATTCAACAATGTTTAATGTATCTGGTCATTTTATGTAAGTTATTTTTATCCTGTTTATATTTTAGTAAAATTCTAAAATTTCAATAAATTAACAGAAACTTTGTGTAATTTACCATTCATTTCGAGTTGTATTTCATAATTAAATGTTATGTTTTCGTATTTTTATTTTATGTATATTTATGAAGTGAATAATTTATATTTTGTTTATTTTCTGTTCGCTTATAGTGGTGCTCTACAAAAAAGTAAAAGAATTAAGGAGTCAATTGAATATATTTGTTATATTTCAAAATATGAAACTATAAAAATTGTGAATTTTAGTGGTCCACCGCGGGATTTCTGTTGAGAAACACTAGGCTAGACGATAGCTAATTCCAGGCTAACATACCCGAAACGTTACGTACCTATTTCACGATTTGTCTTTCATTTCGTGTTCATCGCCTGGCTCTTCCATCCAATAATTCATGTCCCGCCATTACGTTGACGGGCAAAGCCGCCTTGCTGCTCCCTGCAGTCGGTCTTTTTTCCTTCTCTTTACTAGTTGCCGTCTCTCTGACACTACGATAAGACTCACTTCTTGGGTCTCATCTTCATGACTTCCTCCTTATTGAAATGCCACTCCATACAGACTACATCTTGACACCTTGTCTTCTCTCCACATTCCTACTTCAAATTTCCGTTCTCGTCTTCGATTCACTCGCTTCCTCCTTCCTCCTTCATCCTAATTTACTTTTTCACTCATTGAATTCTCTATCATCTCACATTCCTACTTAAAACTTCCATTCCCGACTGCCTGATTCTCTTGTGCGGTGGCCCAACTACCACTCTCTCTCCTGACATCCTTACTTGTTCACAGTTCCTTTCCCCACGTCTCCTCTTAGGCCAACTATCCACATAGCCCTAACTTGATGGTGGATGGCGGATCACATGACTCCCAGCCTCAATCAAATGTCCAGTTTGGTCCGTGGTTTTCTTCATATTTCGTGGAAGGAGAAGTGGTCTTCGAAATTCCCGAAGGGTCGATGCCCTGGGAACCTTAATCCGCGATAGTCACGATTTCACACCTTAGGGTCTCTCCTTACCATCAAATCAGCGCCTGCTGCATGTTATCACCGTCTGGCTTGGTTTCCATTGCCACCTGATAGCGTTGCACTCAAATTGTTAAAAAGAAATCATTTTTAAGAACAGTAGAAAATCTGTCAATCAAAGCTCAGCTCTAATAGATCTGAAACTGAATTAACGTATTACAGTATTTAAATCGGGACCGGAAATTATTTTTTCTAGGATTCGTTAGAATACATTTTTTTGAAAACTATGATTTGTTTTAAAATATATCTAGGCATTTATTTATAAAACTGATTAATTTTAAAAAAAAACTTAATCACCATGTGCCACATTGAATTCTTTGTGATAAAACATGTACAGCAACTTCAAAAACGATGGTTCACTTCATTCCACTGTCATCTCTGCACGTGTATTGGATAGTTCCTTGAAGCTGGTCCAGATCTAAGAACACAAGTCTCTTTAATACAGTCCGTCATTAAGGTATTTTGTAAAAAAATAACTGAATGAATAATTTGCAGCTGAAAGAAATGTGTTCTCGATTCCTCACGAAGAGTTTCCTTGTCGAGAAAATAAACTAGATTAAATAGCTGAACATACATTTTCCTTATAAGTCGAATCACACAGTCAAGTATTAGTATTACGACGTACGTGAGTGGCATGCACGACATTCAAGATATATTAACAAAGCTTGTGAATTGACTCGGTTGAATGAGGGGTATTATATAGTATAATTAATATTAGATCATCCTTGGCTGTTATTCAGCGAGTTAAGTGGCCTTGAATCAATTATTGATAACGCTCAAAATGAAGTGTGCGAGAAGCAGCTCTAATTAGCAATCGCATTTGCAAACAATTTCTGTCTAAACTGGCTTGCCGACTAGTGTTAGATGTCACAGAAATTATTCGTCTGGGTTCTCCAAAATACGGTAAAGCCCGCAGAAGAGCTAAAGAAAGGAAATACTTAAAGTTTAAATAAGGTCAAACCAGACAGATAATAATTACGCATTTGATACATTTCATTCATGAAATATTCATGAATCTTTGCTTTTTTTATATTTTGTCTTTTGGATCTTTAATTATTCTATTGTTTGGCTTTACTGTAATATCTTTGAAATGTAATAATTTTTGTTCCTTGTTATTTAGTTCAACCTGAAGACGATCCAGATCATGAACGAAACAAGTAGTTGATTTTAAACTATAGTTTGTTATGTTTCACTAATTTTTTAGATGTTTTTAACCTTATTTTAACTTTATTGACTTACAGACATTAATACCTATTATATTACATGAAACTAAATAATATTAATTATTAATAATTGTCGCTTTATAAAATAAAGATTGAGTACAAATGCCTTGTTGAGGACATTATGTTCTGAAACCATTAAAGAGAAGCACCCCTATATCCTAGGCGCTTTAATAGCCATCCATTCAAACCCCCGCAACTTGCCCATACATTTCACAGGATTTCTTTTTATTCGGCCTTCAAGTTAATATATTTGGAAATTCTAACGTTGAATACTCAGTTTGTTTAGTCTTCATATCACAAAGAAAAATGAAAATTTATATTCAGATGATGGTAAATAATTCAAATAATATTTCATCTCTTCTGCCAAGAATTTTGCAATTCAGAATGGTGACTACTTATTGCTCCTGGTCAAAAATGTGATGTTACATGTTATCAAATACAACATTAATGTAGTTGCATTATTGCGAATAATTCAAAAATATTAAAACAATGTCGTGCCAGATTTCTGTATGCCAGAAGGAAGTGATGAACAGCATATATTGTGATTTGGAAGTTATTTTACAGTTAATATTATAAGTTATATAATATAAGTTAAGATATATCAAGTTTCTCTTAGTTCTCTGGAAGTAGAACAAAACGAATTATTACATGAAACCAAATCAACCAAAGTGTGTAATTGGACACATTTGTTCTATATTTCTCACCTGTCTGTTTCCCTGTTTCCGCTTTTCTAAAAGAACTGACGTCAGATCGCAATAATCAATGTAAATTAACAATTTTTATTGCTTAATGAAAGATTTACACAAATATTTTGTGAAATAATTAGTTTCAGTAACAAATTGGTGCTATGATATATAATAATAGATTTGAAACAATTTTGTAATGACATACATAATATGTTTAAGTGCTTTTAAAAAGTCTGTTTCTATTAATTTGTTTCTTTACGTCTGGATATTTCATATTATATATGAATAATATATTGTAATGTAGACAGACATTAATTGATTTATAATTTTTAAAGTCTTCTTTCGTCAATTTTTTAGTTCCCGGTTCAATTTAAATTAAATCTTGTCTGGGATGAAATATTGTACGGGCGTTAAACTAGGTGTTCTCCGTGTAACAGAAAGGAACATTCAACTTTGAGTTTTTGAGACTCGCGTTTCTTGATGAGGCTTAAACGGTAGCGAAAATGAGGTACAGGGTTTGTGTTTGTTTTCGTTTACTTTGGTATAATAAAGTGTCAACAGGCATCTACAAAGGCAAGCCTGCTTCTATCACACCAAGTCAACGCGTCCACCGATGAAAGCTGGGTATATGTCCCAACGTTTCTCTTGAGTAACTCGCCGTTACTACAAAATCATCTATCTACCAATCCGCAAACGGAAGAGTACTAATACATTCGTAAAACAGGCGGCCAATATTTTGCGGATACTGTCACGATTTAATGTAAATTTCCTGGTTCACGACAGAGAGAAGATGTAGTTTCTGACGGCCTGAAATTTAAATTCAATTTTTACTACCCTCACGTTGTTACTTTATAAATTATGTGGCGGAGTGATAAATATTTAAATGTAATAAGTTAATTAAACTGAACGTGCCTAAATATAAATTGTCGTTGGGAGGCATGTAAAAAGTTTGGTTAATTATTACTGTAAATTTTAGTCAATGCCAAAATATGAATAACCTTCAAATTGTGTGGTCTATTTTCCAAATAAACAGAAAGCATGAATTTTTATTAGCAAGGATGATTTTAAGTATAATGAGGCAATTTAAAAACAGATTTAAACCCTCTGATAACCGAAAAAACGTAAATTGTTGTACATCACTCGTCCGCTAATAGAGCCATGATGTTATATTATTGCTGCAATAAGACTGACTTTTATATCTACTTAGTTCTGCGAATTGTGTTGCAGCTGAATCAGCTTATGAAACTAACAGTAAATCGAATGAAATGGTTGTTTCTCTTACTGGTTTTTAAGGTTCTTACAAGCTAATGCATGATATATTTTTGTTCCGGGCTCGCAGACCTTGAGCTATCCGCTAAACCTATTGGGACAGTCAACCCTCTGCCTCCTAAACTGTTTGATCCACGACCCCTCTTTCATCAATCGGAAGGGTGAGGGATGAATACCCAATAGCAGGTTTTTTAGAGTTTTCCATGATTATCTTTCAGGTGAATACTGGGTAGGATCGTTATACTATAGCCCGGACCGTCCTAGTTAGTCCTTAGCGTCTTGCTCTACATTCCGCATCCCCCATTTAATATTCCATAACTATGCTATTAATTGGGACCTGCCATTTAGTGGCTCGTTCAGGTGTAGCTTGACACCCCTCAAAAATCGGTCTTGGAATTGTAATGGAAGAAGTTATATCCAAATGTAGTCGAAAACACTTGCAAAATAATTATTTCACGGTATATTCAGGAAATGGTGCTCCATTTGATGACAGGGATCATTTATTAACAAATAGTGCCTTAATTTCGTAAACGTCGTGCTGTGTACCCTTAAGGCGTGTATGCGGCAAAATGTTTAAAGTAATTAAATTTTTCCTCAATTTGGAAATATAACTAATTTTGAGCTTAATCTGCGACTCTTTAACATATGCATATTTATAATGCTCTAATTTTCTTTTCAACATAGAATAAATGATTTAATTGAATCTGAGCCTAAGGGCAATGGAACAGCATTTAGAAGATCACAATTTAGAAATCTCGACCAGACCCGGGAATCGAGCACAAAACCTCCTGTTTACCGTGTGGTTTGTTTGCCAAATTATTCCTAGAGTATGATAATGATGAATATGATTACTATATTGTAGGCGGCCTGGTTTCGGATACACAGGGTGTATGGATCTCGCATGGGGTCCTCGGATCGAACAGGAGCAAACTCCCGGTAAGCGGAAGTCCTGGATCAGGTAGAGATTTTTCCTTTCTAATCTGCTAACCTTTTTAGTTGTAAAGCTGTTGGACTTTATTTATACTGAATTTCAGAATTATTACAGTTTATCTACGATCTGCAGGTACAAAGCAAAACTACCGTCCACTGGAGAAATGCAGTAAGTCTGAAAAATGCTTTTGAGAAATCAATAAATAAAGTTTTTTTAGCTTCAATATTTACATAATTCCCTTATCTCTTTCGAAATGGTTTTATCAGTTCTAAGAAATATGAATTTGACTTCATAAATTAATTATAGTACATAAATCCATGAAATATTTAGAAAATACTAAAATTTTTGCTTACTGCCTTTCTACTTTGTACGGCACAATAGTACAATTATTAACTCATAAATATTAATACTGTACCATTCTTTGTCAAATTGTAGCCTCACATAAGGTTTGTTGTTGTGGTATTCCGTCCAAAGACTGGTCTGCTGCAACCCTCCATGTTAACCTGTCTTGTCAATCATTGTCCTTATAACTAGCACAACCTAAATCCTCCCTAATCTTCTAAGCACCTTCCATCCGTGGTTTCCCTCTTCTGTTCTTACCCCACACACTTCCCTCTAATGATATTTTACAAGACCCTCGTGTCTTAAAACTTGGCCTATTAATTATCCCTTCTCTTAGTCAACGTTCTCCATATTGTTTGCTTTTCCCAAATTCTGTTTGGAACTTCCTCGTTTGTGACTCTATCCACCCATCTGATTTTCATCATTCGCCTATAGCACTACATTTCAAAGGCTTCCATTCTTTTCCTTTCCCCAAGTCCTATCGTCCACGTTTCGCACCCATAAAACGCCACTCTTCATTTTTAGCAACAATTTCCTAATATTCACACTTATATTCCCCGAAGTAAATTCCTTTTTTTGCGAAAGTCTTCCTTGCCTGTGATATCCTACTGTTTAATTGTACTATACTTCTACCATCCCTAGTTATTACGCTTCCCAAGTAGCATAATTCCTTAACTTCCAACAAAATATCCCTTCCCATTCTAACATCCTTTGTTATTCCACTGTTTCCCAATCAACACTCCATTACATTGGTTTTCCCTCTATTAATCCTCATATTGTACCTATTCTCCAGGACTCAGTACGTTCCATTTATTATGGTTTACTACAATATCGTCGGAAAAGCGTAAAGTTTTTATTTCTTCTCCTTGAAGGATGATTCCTTTTCCATGTTCCGTTTCAACTTTCTTCATCGCCTGTTCTATATATAAGTTAAACAGCATGGGCGACAGACTTCATCCTTCTTTTACTCATTTCTTGATTACGGCTTTCTTTTCTTGGTTTTCTATTCTAGTTACTGCTACCTGTCTTCTGTAGAGGTTATGTATTAGCCACCTTTCTCGATATTTTATTCCAGTGCTCTTCAAAATCCTTATAGTGTAGAGTTGGTGAAATTTTGTATGCTTTATTTGTATAATCTGAATGTTAATCAACAGAATATGTAAAAGAGGTGAAGATATAATTAGAGCATTACTGTCGCAATGACATCCGGCATCTCCCTAAGACAAATGGGCTATAGCAGGAGTTGCGATCAATGCGTAGCTCATCAGTGAACATGCATATGTCAATAAAATGCTAGTAACATGATATCGTTTTTATGAGTTCTTTTGCGAAAAACTGTAGCGATTGTTCAATGACCCTGAATGTTCATATTGTAAGAAAAGCTTAGTGTGATAGTTGGAAGACGGGCTGAAACTAATTCGATTAAAGAAATAACTGAGACTTTCTCAGAGTATTGACTTGATAAATTATACTTCGTTTATCAACTATTTTTAGTTCTTAATCATTTAAAATCACCACTCACCTGACGATGGTGACGTGAGTGATGAGCTTCAATGAACAGTTGAACCGTTTGATAATACGAGAATCAGTTGATGAAATTTTGTATTGTCCTTTATGTGGTTACGATTATGAAACTATAAAAAATATAAATTTATTAAGTGACCCATATAGCTCACAAAATTTCGAAAAAATTTAATAGACCTTAAAATTGTTTTCCTTTGAGTTCCGAAGTAGTCCAGATTGTATCACTCATATATTCAAAAATGGATTGAATCCATTTTCAAACATTATATATGGAAGTAAGCTAAAACTTTCGAGAAAGTCGTTTTATATGTTGATTTCTTGTAAACATTCTTCCATCTTTCCCTCTGCTTCCGAAAGTATTTCTTTTCGTTAATCAGAGATTTCTACCTTCTCATTTTATATCCGCACGACGCAGATGTCTGAATACACAAGTGAACAAAGCTTCAGGCTCGGCGATGTTTTTAACAATGACACAACACGCGGGATTAAGATCTGTCGTTTCTCTCATCAATCGCTGGACCAAAAAGCGGGAATAACATAGGTCACAGATTTAGCTATAAAGCCTTCAATATTTCTCACTTTTGAAAACAAACAAATTGACATGACTTGATATGACTTACTTCTTCTTACTATTATAGATAAATAATCTTTATTTAATAGATAGGGGGTCTTTATAACATTGCCTATATCACAAATAAACTTCTGTGGCAAATGAATTTACACCCACATATACTAAATTAATATAATTTGTACTATTTGCCTCTCAATATTCATATTTGATCTTAATAATTTAATTTGGTTCAGTAGCAATCTCCGTACTGCCTGTTCTGCACAAATAGGGCAGTCAGCGATCATTTATTTTACGTCAAATAATGATGAAAAAGCCTAGTTGTAGTCCTCTAAATATTTTTTTCCGTATAAGCTTTCGGACTTCAGTCCATTATCAAACACATCTGAAATTAAAATAGGGAACATTCCAACACGTGTTCACAGTAACATTCTATTGAGTGATGTAAAAGAAGGACCTGAACCTGAAAAACATATAATACATCAATTTACGTGTACGTGAATTGCGTCAGAAATATAAATACATCTCAATTCAACACTGTCTCGTTAATAATCTAAAAGAAAATTAATTGAGTTTCCACGGCGCTGTCGGAAAAAAAATTACTGAGTAATTGAATTTTTAAATACAACTAGATTTGAGTAAGTGATTTCGTATAGCATATATACCAATTGATCCGATTTCTATTTTCTTTCATTCATAGAATTTTTAGTATTTTAATAATACATATGCCCCCTTATAACCTTCTCTTATACTTATGTACTTCTTGATATAAATTTTTTACAACTCTACTTTATGTCTTTTAATGTTAACATGCCTCGATGTGATATTAGTTTTACTAATCTCTTTACAATTGCTCACGCGATAGTAAATTCTCTTTTTTAAATTCATGCCCGTGTGTCCATAATACATTATTTTACAATAATAACATTTAATACAATAAACAATATTACAATTATATACAGTTTTAACTACATCCTTCAGATTATGAATTAACAGTTCATTTTTGCTTACTGGTATATACACCGTTCACTTCTAACCATGATAGCTGTTCTGCTTATTTCATTATGTAATATTTTAATATTGTTATTTAATTTAATGTGTATTAATTTCTTAAAATCAGCGAAGCGCTAAACTATTTTTAAATAAACCATTAAAATACTGAAGTGCATAGGAGTTGCCCCTACTTCACTGTTTCCTTCACGTCAAAATTTCATAAGACATTACAAACTTATTCCTTATTGTATTAATAATTTAATGTGCTTACTTTGTGTATATCTGCTACCTGGCAAACGCCCAATAGTAGATAAGTAATAATAATATATTTACAAGTTATAATCTGTTAAACAGCATTCTTCCTCAAATAAACGTTAGTTGACTTTTGATGTTATTGTAAAAATAATATAAGCTACAAAATACCGTTTGTTAAATTCCATCTCGCTGAAAAGTAGACGCATTGGTTTTAAAAATTATTTTTTCAAAACTCAGACAACACTACCGAACAGTTTGCTTACTTTTCAAGTTTGCAATTTCGATTTACATTTGCAAATTAACAAAATATTACTAACACTTTCACGGTTGAATTCAATTTGTAAATTAATTTCTACGTCTAAAGTCAAATAGGTGAACGTTTGAATGTGTGCTCTGTTTAGAAAAGTGAGATTTTATTTAAATACTCATTGGTGAATTTACATAGACGCCTAAATTAATGTTATTTTCCTTGTTTTAAATTTAATTGCGTTGATAGGTATAAATCAAGTAATAATGTTTTTTACCACTTAAATTATAATAACTGTGCAGAATACCAGAAATATGTTTTAAATGATCTTTTCCCCCACACGGTCACCAGTTGACGTAGGAATACAAAGTTCAAAGACGGTCGAGTCCAGTAGATAGGAAGAGATAAGCAAAGTCATTTCCCGTATATTGCTGATAAGGCAGAAACGAAAGCGAATGTATGCTCAAGTTTCGTATTTAATACACCAGTAGTAACATGAATAACATTTAAACAAGAGAATCAATACTGCTCCACTACAATTAAAAATGTTTAATAGCGGGTAAATGCTTATTCTAGATAGCGAAGTATTCCCCATGCAAACACAAAATTTGTAGCGGCAAACTCAACTGTGTGTGTGCATACTTACTAAGATTACTGAGAACACTATCAGTATTTCCTTCAATCAACCCTGTCTTTACAAAGAAAAGTTTATAACTTAACGTAATATTTTACTGACGATATCATACAGAAGAAATTTCAGTGAATACTTATGAAAGTAGTATTGAAATATCTTAATTAAAAGAAGGCCCCTTATGTGTAGTTCAACCAATTACCTTCATTTAATCCACACGAATAAAATACCTGAACTACTAGAAGACAGCTCATAAATAATAATTAGAAGCTACTAAACCAAATAAGGCAGTTAAATGATTATTATATCAGTAGATGAGTAGTGTATAAATATATATACAATACTGAAATATTACACTGCAAATAATAGCCGTAACAATCCCAGAATCAGAGGACTTATTAACTTGCATAAAAATATTAAACTATTACAATATTCCTTGTCTTCACTCAAAACATATAAAAAGTTATCAGCAAAAGCGTCAACCAACATGACAATCCATATGAATAAAAGAAATTAATTAAATAGTTAATCTTTTTTAAGTTAAATTAACTAAAGACTAATAATTGACAACATTTGACGTATTTTAATTTTTCACAAACATACCAATAAAGTTAGATTTACAACTTATAAATAACAACTGTTATAAAAAAATACTTACACCTAGGGTCTAAGATTTATTAATAATAAATATGGGAATATTCTTCTCAGCCAGAGCACATGCTTTTACCTTAAATCAAATACTAAAACAAGCTTTCGAATGACAAATACAACATCGAAAAATTGAAACAGATACATTGACTTAAGAAAGGAATAAAATAATAAAAGCACACAGTAACGAATCAACATAATTATTATTTTCTGCATAAATATAATAAACAAAATTTTTTAATTATTTAGACTAAACAATCATTACTGTTAATAACAATAAATCAGTCAATACAAAGAGTAAAATGCTGCAGCAGAATATTATAAATAAAACTTTTCTTCTCAATAATTTCGTCTTTAACTGATACAAAATGCGTCAATCACTATCAAATAAATTTATTGAATAGCATTTTATGAGCTAAATGTTACTGCTAATAAAACAAGTACGAAAATAGGAAATTACAAATGTCACACATAAAAAATAAATTATTTAATAAGTAAAAAAAACAGATAAATTCGTGAACTATGTTTTCTTTGTCAACGTATTTTATGTTGTAATATATAATGCATTAATATTGCACACTTGTTATAAGAAAAGATGCAAAGCTATTATAAATATAATTCAATGTGTGATTCTAACCGCTCAGTGAAATTTGTAAACGGTGTTATTTTCTAAGGTCTAAATAAAAGAGTAAAAACAAAATGTTTTTTGAAAAACATCCAAAAATAATAAATAAAAAAGTGCGTATGGCATAGAATAACCTATCATGCTCTAAATACACCTCAAATAATAAAATGAAATAGGCTAATGAAGTCATAGAATGCATGACAATAAATAATTATATACATTTTTGGATTATTTTAGTTTAATATGTAAATAATTTCATTCAAATGCTGCTTTGTACATATTCGATCATTTATGTTATTCATAAAATAGGATTTTTTAAACTCTCTACAATAGTTAAATTTGCTAATATTACGCTCATGAAATAGTTATGTATTTGACTGAACACTAATCAGAAATGAACCCCCAGCAAATAATTAATAAGCATTTTAGCAAATAACTTATTTTTAAAATTTACAATTTCATATTTCTCCATTTCTCACATATTATTGCAATTTCTAGCAATGTGTTTTATTCCAATGTAGGTATTGCTTCTATTGATGAGATATAACGACGTATGGCTTCCTTTATAGAGACTCAGAGTCCTCCAAAGTTAAATGAGGGTGACTGACCCGTCTCCATGGCAACCGGCGTGCTCATTCAGAAGTCTTTTTCACTTTGCCTCGTGCCTAATACTTATTAACCATTTAATTGTATTAAAGTAAAAATATTTCAATCTACGTTTAACTACTTTGGAGATCTAGATTTCAAATTGGTTGACAATGGCGGGATGAAACTTGTATTATGTTCTAACATAGTCAGTGTTTGTAGAAGTTATAATTTCTATTAACGTTTATCCGTTAAAAAAATCGTAATACCTTTTCATTTCTGGTCACTCCTCAATCGAATATAATTCTCAGGGCCATCCTCAGGAAACCGATGCAAACTTATAATTATGATCCCAGACCCCACAGTATTGCTTCAATCAGCCTTCACATTGAGCTAATGTCTCCTAATTTACGAGGACATAATGATTCTTTTACTTGTGTTCTCATAAATAACGAAAAAGAAAATAATTCCCCACAACTATTTCAATTAATTTTCTATCCAATCTATAGTCACTTCCGATAACACAAAGGGATGAGGACAGGAACTCTTATTATTTTTAAAGTAAGTACCATTTAAATATTCTTTTTGCTGTAGTTGCGATTTTAAGCATGTGCTATCACATCCCCCACTCATGAAACCGCAGCTGTGAAGTATCGGCTCTTTGTGTTTTCCTTTAATCACAGCATTTCAAAATACACAAACAATTTGAACGACCTTCCGACTGTGAAATCAGATTAGTGATCAGCTTCTTAATTGCAAAGAATGTTACGTCAGTAAACATTTAATCGCAATTGTGTGGCGTATTTGGGGAATCAATTATGTGTGAGGTGGCAGACATGAAATATATCATTTGGTCAACATTACCTTCTTCAAAATCTAATGTAAATAATTACTACATTTAATTAACTCATAATAAACAGTACATTAGAGGAATAAAAATATATAAAAGCGTATGCACGTCTTTTTACCGAGAAGAATCCTGAAATAAATTTTTGTAACTAACTGCCATGAAGAGATAATCAAGTTAATGAAAATGTTAATTAGGTATTTATGCACATTAAAATTATACAGCATTAAAACATGTAATATGGCTGAAATCAGTTGCACCTTTCACTTTATTACTAAGACATTAAATATAGATTTAGGATATGAAACTTTCCATATCTTTGAAGCCTTGATTCGCCTAAAGATCAATAAATAAAGTCTAATCAAATCTATGTAATCTTAAGTGAAATTGCCTATAAACTTATAGTCAAAATGCAGAAAATATGTATAAAAACACGAAATACGTTTAATAATTGGAATACACTGTAATGAATTGACCGAATCGATTAAAGGAATTATATAACAATAAATTTTTAAAAAACCTAAAAGTCAGTGTTTCTTTCTCGCCGATTTCCATAGGTCAGAATCTTCCAGAGTTGAATCAATAACTGAAAGTAATGCTTTGTTTTTTTTTTCTTTTAGCTAGAATCCAATACGTTGGGCTGTGTTCCAGCAGATTCCATGCCTAAGGGTATTTTGTTTAAGTTATCGGTTCCGCTTTCGTGGTTGTGTAAGCGAAGATAACAAATTGGGCCCCTCCCTTAATCATTACGGATAGTGATAAGACAATAATCTACGTACATAGTACACGAAAAAACTGATCACAACATTTCATATTATTGAATTCATTTCTCATTGTCCTAATAATGAAATGTTCCCACTATTATTACCAGTATGTTTGATAGGAAAACTGTATAGCATTATACAGAAAAAATATTGCATTACACTGGGCAAAGCCCGTTGTTAATGTTGAAAATACAGAAAATTAAAGTTATATACAATAATAAAAATAAATACAGAAGACGGAGAAAAATCACACTACTCCATTACCCCTACAAAACTGTATGTATTTAAACTAATAACTTTTAATTGTACCCTACTGCTCTTTGCATCTTACCTCTTGGCCACTCACTTCATTTTTTTTTTTGGTTAACAGGCTACATGAGGGTGATCCTGAAACAGGCAACTCCCCTTTAATAGCATAGGAAGGGAATTGAAAAGGGGGGATGCGGAGGGTAGAGCAAGGTAGCCAAGGGTTAACTAGGGCCCCCGGGCTATGGTTTAAGGATCCTACCCGGTGTTTCACCTAAAGAGATGCAGGGAAAACCCTAGAAAACCTGCATCAGGTAGGTCGGGCATTGGGTACTATTCTCACGCCCTTCCGAATGACGGGAGACGAGTCTGCTGTGGGGTCGCAGCATTCCCTTCTCCGTGTCTCCACCAGTTTCAGGAGGCAGTTGGCCGACTGATCCAATGGGATCAGCGGACAGCTCTTGCCATATGACCAAGGTCTTAGACCCCGGTACATATACCTCCTAAAATAGGTGAAGGTGTCTCGGCATATGAGAACTTTGATAAAAAGTACCCAGAGAGAGTGCGAGGCATTCCCGACATGATCAGGTGAGCCCCACAGTCACTCTGGGCTGAAGCGTCTGCGAGAAAACTCCCGCAGCGCCCTATCTGCCTTCCTCACTTCATTTCTCTGCAATAACCTGTATATTAGATTTAAAATATGATTTTATCTGCAAGTAACTAAATTTTATAAATTCCAACCACATTACTTTTATATTAATCCCTATCATAATTAGTTATTAATTTTTAAAAACCCATTTATAATCTGTGGACAGGCCTGTAGATGGCACGTTTGCAGGTAGACTATTCCAATTTCCAAATTAATGTACCACTCCGTCGATACGTCCGTTTAATATTGCACAAATGATCCCTTTTATAAAAGTGGGACGTTTTTGTGTGGTCCAAATAATGCACCAAGTCACTAATTTATTTTCCCCAACTCCACAAGTTAACTTCGCTGAACTTCAGTGGTGTGGTGGTCAGCGTGTTGCTGCCTTCCACCACAGAGGTGCCGACTTCAAATCCTGGCTAGTTTAGTTTGAGTAACCATAGTGTGATGGCGCTACATGAAAATAAGTTACCCTAATTATAAATATTGCTAATGGCCATTAGTGAGATTGTAAATAATTAAACGTATATATATCATTACATTTCTTAATTATTGTCACTTCTTGAATGTGTTAAGTCCTCGATGGCTCCCACCGATTTCTCCATACTCAAAAGTAAGGCGCTCTAAAGTATTTTTACGAGACGGCCCTTCTGCAAATTAACTTTAAAACCCGAAGAACGAAGTTTTCATTTCTTACTGGTTACTGAAGTTCGTGAAAGATCTTTACTAAACCTTACACCCAATATATGAACCTGTTGGATGCTTCCATTCAATCGCCTGCTAGTTGGTACTTTACACCCTCCCAACTCTACTGCTTTATAAACCTAATAGGCTTACTTTTGAAGCATTTATTTTCATTTTATTTTGAAATGACATGTGATATATCTTAAGTTGGTTGCAGACCATCAACGTCATTTGAATGTTTAATTTCCCTTTAAATAAAGCAAGATATTTATATAGGACTGGACGGAGCAAATCGTTTATATATGCTAAAAATATTCTTGTTGTGGTCTGATGGAACCCTCCATGCTAACATATCTTGCGCAAGCATTTTCATTTCAGCATAACTACCACAACTCAAAATCTCCCTAATCTGCTTAGCTTATTCCATCCTTTTCCTCCCTCTTCTGTTCTTACCCACACACTTCCTTTTAATACTAATTTTACAAGACCCTAATGTTTTAAAATGTCGCCTATTAATCTATCCCTTCTCTTGGTCAACGTTCTCCATATTTTTCAGGCTTCCCCCATTCTGTTTAGAACTTCCTCGTTGTTGATTCTATCCACCCATCTGATTTTCATCATTCTTCTATAGCACCACATTTCAAAGGCTTCTATAATTTTTCCTTCTGTAACTCCAATCGTCCGCGTTTCGCACCCATATAACGCGACACTGCAAATGAACATTTTTAGGAACGACTTCCTAATATGAATAAACAATTCTTGGGTTTCCACTCGGGTTAAATGGAGTTTTAGTCACGACGTTTCGATGGCGTACTCTGCCATCGTTCTCAAGAATTGTTTATTCAGACCGGAAAACCTTCGATCTTTAATGACTTCCTAATATTCACACTTATATTACCCGTAAGTAACTTCCTCCTTTTTGCGAAAGCCTTGCTTGCCTGTGATATCCTACTCTTTGTGTCTACTACACTTCTACCAATGTGCTTCCCAAGTAGCACAGTTCCTTAAATGCAGTCAAAATATCCCTTCCCAATCTAACAGCCTTTGCTATTCCCACATTTCCCATACTACACTCCATTACCTTGGTTTTCCCTCTATCAGTCCTCATATATAACTATTTCTCCAGGGCCCCGTACATGCCATTTATTATGCTTTCTAAGTTTTCTTCCGACTCCCCTAACACTACAATATCATCGGCAAAGCGTAGGGTTTTTATATCTTCTCCTTGCAGTATGATTCGTATTCCATATTCCGTTTTTACTTTCTTCATTGCCTGTTCTATATATAAGTTAAACAAAATGGGCAGACTCCTTTATTAATTTCTGTTTTATTTTCTTGATCTTCAATTCTAATTACAGTTGACTGCCTTCTGTAGAGGTTATGTATTAGCCTCCTTTCTCGATATTTTATTCCTGCTAAATGTGTTAAATAGCATATAAAGCTTCCCTGTGGCACGCCAAACATAATTGCAACTGAATCCAAAATCTCGGAATCTATTTTAAGTTTTCTTTTCTTCAAAAAGTTGCTAATCCTGTTTTCATATAAAACCCAATAATGCTTAATTTCCCTTTTTGAAGCATTTGCGGAACGAGATGAAAGTCTTTTGAAAGTTTTTTTTCATAAGGTTTCAATCTCGTTCCGCATATGCTTCTGAAAAGGAAATTAAGCATTATGGGAAATTATATTAGAACTGGATTAGGTACTTTTCGAAGATAAGTAAAGTATATATATACCATCGATTTTGGTACCTACAAGCTTGTTGAAAAATTATTTTCTTACCATCTCTAACTGACTTTTGCAAGTACATTAAGAGCAAAAACGATGTTAGGTGTGGAATTAATTTTCATCCCAGAGCTTTCATGTGTATTCCGATATTAACCACGACTATCGTTAAACTTACCGACCTGTAGCTGCTAGTCTATGATCTTGGGCCCGATTTGTAAATATGAATAACAGTTTTCTCCAGTTCTCTGGATTGAAATTGGAAATAATCGCCATAGGCACATTGTCATGGCT
Source organism: Eucriotettix oculatus (assembly GCA_034510155.1). Taxonomy (NCBI): domain Eukaryota; kingdom Metazoa; phylum Arthropoda; class Insecta; order Orthoptera; family Tetrigidae; genus Eucriotettix; species Eucriotettix oculatus. Next base: position 104,681,344 of record CM067377.1, on the reverse strand, counting down.
TTATATTAGCTGTAGAAATATGATTTGGTCCGTGTTTTACCATGGATATTCTTGCGCTATGACAAAGGTGGATTTACTCAAATACGATGCAATGATTTGGAATGTGATATATTTGATATAGTAAACATGCACAATATTTCTATTTATGAGACAAATATTTATAAGAAATTATTAAATAATTGCAATTTATTATGTCGCTGCGCCATATTGAGTCTAGCTCCGCACTCACAAATAAACTTTATAGACTTTGTCAAAGTTTTTAATTAATTTTGGCTGTTATTATTATATTGAGGTACACAGAGCATTAAGTTGAACAGAGAACCCAATATCGAATATTCCATTCAATTATAAACTATTAGATAGGTTTCCTTTTTAGGAGTTTTCATTTTCTGTGCGTAGCTTATAACGTAACTTACTGCAGGGAATCAGCAAAAGAAACGCCACGGGACACACAGAGCAAGTTCGCACAAGGTCCTCCATTTAAATGGAGATTAGGCGCTTCACAATTCTCCCGCCGCTCTGCTCGGTCGATTCTCTTCCTCTTCGTCCGTCATAAGAGAGCAATAAACTGCCGCTCACAGAGATGGCGCACTATTTATCGCCCAGTAGATGACTCCAAACTCGGAGCATGTCCCGTAAACACATACGATTTATACCCTTCCATCAGCATTATCCTTTTATTTATAAGACATTATATGAGCACAACACTTCTACCAAAGTGTTTCACTTCAGGTTCGTAAATTGATGTTTTATTAGGTCATTTTTCGGTGTAAGATGATAGCGCCAAAGCTTTATCGACGCTTGTGGTAATGACAAACATTTTGTGAAAATATGTACGAAATAAAAAATCAATCACGATATCATCTTTTGCACATCCTTCATAGAATAATAAATTAACGAACTAATGAAGGACTGTAGCAGTTCCAACATTCAATGTATATCACATTAAACTCTATGTATGTTCCATGAAAAAGGATGAGATTAGGACAGTAAATGAATAATTATAAATTATTTTCTAATAACTAAAATTCATAAAGCTCAAAAGGAACTAAGGTAAATACCACAACATTCTTGTATAAATAATATCTGTAATTAAATATAACTGCAGTCCATCTTCTTTTGAAATCAGGATAAAAAATCTCAACCGAACCAAGTAATCAAACCCGGGTTTCTGGCCGAACGGGCGTCTGCCACACGGGTGATCCTATTTAATTATATACTTGTAGACCCATTTGAATGAGGTTAACTTGGATTAACATTATTTTCTTTCGCGAACAGATTAAATGACATAGACAAAAACAACGGCACATTTCACAAGGAAATAAAAAATTATGACAACCTGGACCATCCTCTTGACCTCACCAGATCCCTTCACGCCAATCTCACTCATTCTTATCTTTTTTACAGATTTCCACGACCAGTATGCTCGCTCTGCAACACTCCGATATCCATTGTACACATCACATTTGAATGTAACAACATCAGAACTAAAACTATTGCTCCTTTCTCTATTAGGCATATGCAACAATGCGGAAGCAATATCCAACCTATTAGCATTCATAAAAGAAGCTCAATTGTGCAAAGATATTTAGAATAAAATGATAATGTAAAACCTAAGCCATGTAAGTCGAGTCAAAAATAGCACTTCCAAGAATAAATACTGTCAAACGAAGTGTAGCCCTTGAAGACCATGAAAGATGAATTATAGGATCTTGATGGAAAATGCACGACCGAACACATTCTATATAAATATTATTATTATTACTTATACATATGATTTGTCTTTTCGTTAACAGTTTATGACGAATATGATTTCTAGGATGTGGATGAATTGCAAGTGTAGGAGGAAGATGTTAACAAAGTAGTATTAAGTTCAATGAATTAATTAGAATACTGTGTTATGAAACTGCTTACATTGTTGTTAAATATTAGGGCGAATGTCACCCACTATTTTCTTGTATTAGTTTGATAAAGATAATAAACTATCAATAAATGAAAATAATTACATTGCAGTATAAACAAAATAATATCAATTTTGGTGTATTTTTTTTTGGTAAATCCATTTCATTGGCGAGTGCCTAACAATTTGAAGAGTAATTCGATATCCCTGCTTGCAAACAATCATAAATACTTTTGGGCTTATCCCGGGTCATTATTTGCTTAGGCCAATCATTCACTTGATAAAGAAGGCGGTGAACGCCATCGAATCGATGTGACCTAAGCTGATAATGACCCAGGTGGAAGCTGAATAGTTACAATTCAATATATTTTTATTTGACTCAATTCATTTAAAAAAATAGTGATATATCGAACCAAAAAATGATATTATTTCGCATTTTCCAGATTATTTATTTTTTGTCGTCACTATGGAAAATTAATTTCTACTTTTAATCAGTTTTTCTGATATGCAGTGGAATAGTGGCGGGTACACCCGAATCGGTTTGGGAGTGCAATGGCACTCGCGGGCAAGGGGTTGGGAACCCCCGCTATAGTATTTAAAGAGCACGAAACTAGAATAAAGTACTCAGATAATAAATTCAGATTAATACAGTTACTTACACAACGTCCAGACTAAGTGTTGATAATTTTCCCTTAGATCACGGAAAACAAGCAGGAAAACGTATAAGGAAGACTTTGCAGTTTCATAGAAGTTGGAATTAAAAATTTCCTGTGTCTAAAAATGCGACTAGACCAAACTGACAAACTTGTTTCCAACGTGGGCCTGTGTTGTAAGGGACGATAACGTTTCCTGGTAATGCTGCTAGGTAAGTCCCATTATCACAATGCTATATTTGCCAGGCTATCCTGAAATATTGTCTTGTATGCACATTATGTCACTCCGAAAATAGAAAGTTATTTTCCAATTATGGATACTAGATAATCATTCTAATATACGTGAAGAAATAATTTTTCATCACTTACTGTAAAATAAAACTAATAAATTTTGTCAATTTGTGATGTCTCAAATTACTGCACCACACAGCCTACCAGTGACATGAAGCTCAGTCAATTCAGTGACGCTTTCTTTAGTATCATCATTAGTAATTATTCGTGTAATTTATAGACCGTCAATTACGGATACCCACATACATACTAGAGTAGACCGCGACTTCGTTTTTATTTATTTTGGACTGTTGCAGACAACAAATCGTAGATAATAGCTTGTGTTCCATTGATAAACTTTTTCTCCGCTTCAATTCCCGATCTGAACGACGTTATAGTTGTCGTTTAATCCTAATGGTAACAGTAGGCCTGCTGCTTCCTAAGCTGTTCAACGGACGAAAAAGGGAATGCTGGATCCCAGTAAAATATCCTTCTCCCCCCCCCCTTTCCAAAGTTCCTTTCTATTGATAATGAAGTAAAACACCTTTTAACGGTCACAAGTTTTGCTAAGAATTATTTTATTACGTTTGTGGCCTTTGTCAGTTAAACTGCATTTCTATGTTATTAGAGGGTAGTTTCCACCGTGTGGATGTGCTCATGCAACCTTTAACCATAAACATAGAGGTTATGAAGAAAGTGAGGATTTAGCAGTTACTTTCTATTTAACTCAATGTAATACTATAGCTAAATAATATTTCAGTAATTTTTTCCCTTGAAATTTAGTCACACTCTAAAATAGCTTTTCTAGGTGTGGGGAAATAACGTACAGGCCTTAGACCAAAGAAGAATTAAAGAATATTTATTCTCTTAAAATACAGCAAATATAAGACTTAAGTGTTAGAAAAATCAGAATATTGAGGGACATAGATTTCGAATAAGAAAGTAATTTCTAAAAATCGGGCGTTTGTGTAAATCAAAGGCCGTTCAGAACAGTTGGATAGTGGAATGGATACCAGGAGGACGGTTGACCAATAGAATCATTTTTTTACGGTTTTCTACTTATACGTAGAAAGAGGCTGAGACTGGAGGTTTGCAGATGTCAGCAAAACTTGTTATTCCAAAGTGGCTTTATGGATCCCCCCCCCCTAAAACACTGCCACTGCTCCCCTGCGATGGTTTCATCTTGCATGCATTTTCAAAGGAGATACAATCTCATAGAATATAATCTTATACAATTACATAAATTTGTAATATATACAGTATGTTACAAGAGTACAATAGTAGCTCAAAGAGAATGGATGTCACACTATTACACCTTGGCTCACGTACGCACGTGTTAGAAAAATATGTTACTCTTTCACCTTTTTTACTCAACCATAGTAATATATTTACGTTAGTTTAATTGGTTGCCTCGCTTTAGCAGATACCCTGCGCCGACACCCAATTCTCATATCTGGATGCATATTTTCATTTCAATGAATCTTAATAAGGAACTCCATAAGCGACCATTAACGCATTTAATAATGAACTCACAAGCCAGCGTACCTGCTTTAGTTAATTTTTAATAACTTCAATTTTTAATGAGGTAATACTTTTAGTGTGAACCTTTTTCTGAATGGCTTTACATTAATATTATCATTATTATATTCGACCAACTAAGCTGTGCAGTCACTGGGCTAGTAATCTAGATGCCTAATCGACAGCGGGCACTCTGATTTGTCATTTTCTTATTCCCCAAATGAATGTCTGGAAAAATAATCTGCTTTCTTTCCAATTACCCTTCATTCGGAGATGACTAAATACACTGTTCACGATCCGATCCTAACTAAAGACTTGCGTTGAAAGTTGTTTGACTTGGTTAGCATTAACTGTGCTATTATCAATACGTATAATATTTATGAGAGTGATATGTACATGGAAACAGAAACCCTATAGAGTATTGCATTTAAACATTTTCTAAAGTTATAGTTGTAATAATAAATGAAACTATTACTATTTCCATTTCTTGACTGCTGCGCAAAGACATCTATAATACATTGTTAAATAGCATGTTCGTTAAGTGCTAATATAACAGTTATATACATCAAAAATCCTGAATAAACATGAAACCTGAAAGGTTGGGAAAGCTGTAAATGCAGCATTAAGAACTTAGAGATTGATTACATCAATTTTGAAATAAAAAGCCAGGCAGTGGACTGACTTCTTGCATGACACATTCCGAATTTGGAGTGACACGTGGTCAGCGTATCAATCCTCCAACAGTCATAATCCCGGCCTTCTCGACCACCAGACAGCATTACAAGCCATTAATAAAGACGAAACAAATTAAAAACTGAGAATATTTTAATGCATCGCTCTGAAAACATGATTGGACCGTGAATAACATGATAGAAAAATTTATGTGATTATAGTACCGTATATAAATAGAAAAAAATTTGTTATTGTATGTGGATGATACTTTGATATGTCGTTTCAGGATAGAAAATCCTCAACTACGTGGAACCGGTTTTATGGCGGATGACTCCAACATTCCAAGTGGAGTAACACTCCAACCTAACCCAGTTTCTAAATAGGAAAATAATAATTCTTCATCCGAATCAAAATTCTACGAAATTATTTGCCACGAGAGGGTCGTAACTGCACCACTTCCAGAAAGTTTAGAGTACTCTCGCATTCTAAAATGACAACTTCACTTTCACATTCGCAATCCACTGCAAGAGCCAATCCAAGCTCTGACATTACAAAGTCGTTAATTGGCTCATGCTTCAACAAATGTCAGAGTATCAGTGTTAAAAACATGAAAGTACGTTTTAACCATGGTAGGAGTGAATCATAATTAGACAAATGAAAATATTGCACAAAAGATGAAAACGAATTGAATTTACTTTCTCTTGACCTTTGTCGATCATAACAAACTTTGTGATTCTGAAACCACAACGAAAGGGGGATAGTGTAGTAAATGTAAGCAGTAATCCTGAAGAACACACTTCACAAAATTTTGAACTAATTGACTTATACCATTAAAGAAATATAAAAGCACTTTTAACTGTGTTAAAACTCACAATGATGCATATTTCTTATATATATTATTTTAATGTGGTCAATACCACTACTGTAAAACTCAACCACAATATCGCCTGTCATCTCCAGAATCAATTTAACTTTAATGAAGTGAATTCCTTTACGTATGTAATAAAACAGAAGGTACATATTTGTCACAAACTTAGAAATATCATTAAGCATTGGATTTGGTCAATCAAATGATAATAGGCAACTTAAAAAGGAACCGTTTAAGTAACTGCACATTATTAATTAATTGTTTTATAATTTATACTTGTCGATTAAGATAATATGAATATAAAGCCACCGATTCGGATATTTTCCTATTTTCTCAAGTTGGAGAATTAAAAGTAATTTATTGTAACTAAGACAATGACTAGTTTCAAATTAACTATTATCATTAACTGAGATATGATTAAGGCGACTAAATTTCAACTTTAATTTTAACCACATTTCTAGGACCACCGGATCTATAAATATTTATTGTCCTTTCGCGGTTTTTGCAAAATTACATTTATTTAGAAATAAATAATATTTGTGAATAATTATCATTACAATGTCCATAAATCCTGTCCTAATCGTTCAGATCGTTGAGACGTTTTCTATTTACATTAGTGTTTCAGCATTGATTATTATCCATTAGTTTATAGTTAAAAAAGTTATTTTCATTACGCATAATTTATTACTCGTCCAATTTGATGTTCTTCTTCTATTCTAATAATTTAAAGTTTCTGTTTTAATATTGTAAAATTGGCCTATTGTTTCGAAGTTTTACAACCTATTTAGATTAATTAGTCATACTTGAATATTATAAATCTTCAGAGCAGCAGCATTGTTTTTGAGTCAATACGAAATATACAATTTTATAATTACATTGAGAGTGTAAAGTAGAGATATTGTCATAAGGATTCATTTCTTTTATTTACATATGAATTGATGTTCAGCCATATTTGGACGACATCGTTCAGGTTTACTGAATTGGTGTTGACTTTCTTGCTCTTCTCATTCACTAGCATTGTACCTCATGAAAAAAAGAGAAAACAAATACTATATAATAGTAATAATCATAAGTAGGAATAATCATTTATATCCTTTTAGGACATTTTCGATGTACAGTGTTTTAGAAGACCTCACCGACCAACTCGTATGAGGAACACTTTTGTTATAGAACATATATTCCTAAACACATCGTTTACGAGTTATACATACGTGTCAAGGGTTACGCGCCACGTACCGTAACCAACCCGTACGTTGTTCATTTATGTCATCAGCTTCATTCTGTTGTAGCAGTACGCACCTGTAGGTTTGTTTGTTTGCTTTTGTTATAGGTTTGTGGTTGTGATACGTTAATCAACATGGATACTAGTTATCTATACAGGTCTTTTAAATTTTATTTTTATACAATTTTTATATTCAATTCTTACCCTTACAGGCAAACACAAAACTCTTACCAGATGACGAGTTTGGGAGTATAGGTTCCTACACAAAAGAATGCCCCTCCCCCCCCCCCTGTATAGCCTATCATCTATATCGGTTTTTGGTGAGGTCTTCTAACACGCTGTATAATAAGGACGCCTAAACCTAATTTATATGTCTTTTAAAACAGATTACTAATTTACTTATATATTTTATTATTATACGAATGGCATTCGCAAAATGTGCAAATTTTGTCAATATAAAATGAATTACTGACTTTTAAGTAGTTCTCCCATCCAGATAGAATCGATTTGATTCATTAATATATGAAGACTATGTAGTAATATAATAACAATAATTTATAATCCAAATTGAGTCAAACCATGATTTTAGTGAATTTGAAGTTCAGTCAAATCGGTATTCGGCGTTTAATACAAGTAAATAGAGCTGTAAGTTAAGTTATAGATTTTAAAGACTTCAGATTATAAAAATCCTAAATATTTACATGAATCTAAGTTTTGATATCAGGGAAGATTACATGCGGACAGAAACACTTCATTAAATTAAATTAATTAATTATCATTTCTATTGTTTTTTTCACATTAATAACTGTGTAATAATATAATCCACAAAAGTAAACATTAAAAATAAGATATAAGCATTAATCATTTTTGATGAGTTCTCCTGGTATTGTTCAAGGACAACTTGGAAGCTGACTCAAACTTTCGTCACAATCTTTACTAGAAAGCTATAAAAGAGGTTCAAGGACGTGTTTCAAGAAAAATTATTACAGTTTTGCAAAATTTTTGAAAGAGTTAAAATGGGTTCCTATTGAGAATTGAGGAAAATAATTTTTAATTTAGACATATAATAAATTGAACGCTCTGAATATTAATGAAAGAAATAATTATCTAAATGTAAAAAAAATTGAATAAGTAGCATATAAATGAATATTTATGGAATTGTGTAATAACCAGTCATTAATTGACTGTTTAAGAACTTGAAATATAATAAATCTACCATAGCAATATTTTTGAGCAGAATTCTTACGAGTTCTTACCATATCAGAATGTTTCAAAATTGATTCATAATTCTATTTAATCACACTATCCTGTGTTACCCTTTACAGCATACAAATTGAATAGGCATTTAAGTGAAATTATTGAAGGAAATTACTTCCTGGAAATTAGGTTTGGCTAAAAATAATTTTCACAATTCCTGCTTATTTTCATTCAATTCGTTGTTATTGCATTTCAATACGCAGTCTTCTTATAGTAGCTCTAAAAATTTCATGATACAAAAACTATCTATTAGAATACTAACCGGAAATTAATGTCGAGCAACTTTTAAGTCGCTGTTTAAAACTATTACTTTATTCTTCAACGAAATAAAAAAGACTGCCACGGGAAAACACTAAAATCGCTTATCTTAATGTATTATTGTGTCTCTAAGCAATTTAATAGCCTATAAGACGAATTACGATTATCTAATAAATTTCAATTATTTATTAGTAAATGTCAAATTGTCCAATTGGTAATATATTTTTAATAAGTCAGTAAACATTGGATTTAGACTTAAATTGTGTACAGAAGTTATTTAATTGTGAAAAGTTTAAAACAATTTAATTCTTAAAAATATTTTTTCTTATTGTTTTTTATTCTATTTCTACACTGACTGCAATTTATATTTATTCCATCAAAGACGAGATTCTGATTGCGACGAAATCATTACTGAGTTCTAACATATTGGTTAGTTCCTATTACAATAGAACGAATCTATCTGTCCGACCGAAGTCAAAATAATAAAATACGTTTCTCATTGTGTAATTTTTTGTGTCCTGACAGTCAATATTTTCACTTTATTTTTCACACATACTTATCAATGTTTCCCTTTTTATGTTTTAATGCCTTTCACTTATGTATTTCACTACTTTCATTCTTTTAAGACTTGTTATCAAGTGAGTTATTTTTTATTTGTAATATTATATTTTCTCGTTCCATGTATATTGCTGTAATATTTTATTACATATTAATGTAATTATGCTTTGACTTGTCCTATTTCCTGTGTGGGGTTCTAGTGGAATTAATAAATATAAAACTTGTAAATTGGAGAATCTTGCTCGTTAAACGTTAGGTAAACATTCGTAGGTTTCTACCCAGGTAAAACATCGATTATTGCGCGAGGTTTCGACGATCTTCTGTACTGATTGACGTTATGTTTGACTACTATAACTGTTAAATTCAAGAACAAATCTAAGTTTCCTGGTTCGTGAGACATAAAAACAAATTTCGATAACCGTCGAATAAATATTGTTTTCGATAATTTCACTTTAACAACTAGCAGAGGATGTAATATAAACAAAACCTCACTGTTTTTTTCTTTTAAATACAGATATGTTTATTTTTAGCTTATTGATTAATAAAAATCTATAAAGCAACTACTTCCTAAACAGTTATTATAATTCACTTATTAACCGTTGTGGGACTCGCACCTACATGTGCATATTGTTACCGTTAACGTTAACTTTGAAAGTTTAATTTCACGTCTGTTTTAATTAATTAAACAATTCATGACCGTTCTTCAACCACTACTGAGAATAGAATAAGTGCTTTGTTGCAAATCTGAAGGGGCATAAAATTATACCGAAACGTTGTTGTTATTTAAATTAAAGGAAATCAAGTCTGTGAAAGGTCATAAATTGGTTTATTATATTATCTTCGGTTCATTCTATTCAAGTTAGTATCGATCATCTCGTGCTGTTAACACTTCAAATTTGATGTTACCAAATCGTTCAACGCTAGCATCATGTTACAAGTTTGCTGCAGTTACTGGCACGTAAGCGGAAGCTTCAAGCCAGACCCAAAAACACTGCAGAACTTCCGCGTTCTCTTAATTGCTTAACTGAAAATTCTTTGTGGCTACTGCATGCTAGAGTGCACTTATAGAAACACTTTTAGTGTGTTTCAATATTTCTAATGTTAATTATAGAAATGTATGTTGAGATGACCAAACTTGGACAGTAACTGATCCAAAAAAAAAACAGAGTATTACGTGTTAGTGAACTTTACTTGTAGGCTTTACTTAATTTTTTCATGTCGTTTTCTCTACCATTTTATTATTGCACTATCTCACCGTTATTTTCTTACTTATTTGACCTTATGTCGGCTTTCAACTGAATTATATATCTAAATTTGTTCGTTTTCTTTCTTGTTCAACAGCTGCATTACTCTTCATAATGTTACAGTCAATATATGGTTGAAAAATATCTCGCTCTCTGAATCTTTACATTATATTTGAGTTATCCATTACAGAATTATTTTTTCTTAAGTTGTTGGGGGAATGAAAAATTAATCAGGCATTTGCGTGTTCATTTGCTCACATATAGTTTAAGAAACATATTTAAATCAGAAACTCTTCAAGCTGCATTTTTAATGACTAACGTATAATTTGAGATACAAGTAATATAATTACGATTAGGGTAATGACACGCTTAAAAACGATTCAAAAACGAGAATTTTATTAAAGTTATATATTTTTATTTGGTACTGAATTGTTAGTGATACACGTGTAACGTTATTTAAATTTATATTACACGAATCATCAAATCATAACTTTACGTATGTAACAAATACTGATGTCAAACTAAAGAGGAGAGAGATTCTGAAGTATGTTAAGCTACAAGGAGATATTTTGTTTCTGAATTGGAGTGTCGCATATGAATATGGCTGGGATGCAGTCGAGTACCTGAACCAACCATAACTAGCAATATTCGGAGCGAAATTTTAAATTTAGCTCGTATAGGGTTAATATTTGTTAGTGATTTTAAAAAGAAATAACTGTTGATTTACACAACCTATGACCTCATCGCCCGCAGATGACGACAGAGCACGTGGTCGTCGAAGCGTTGAGTCTTAATCGCTGCTGTACCCGAGTGGAAACCCAGAACTGTTTATGTAATTTAAATAACACCAACAGTGCTCGTTCACTATTAACTCAGTTAAAATTTCAGTGTAACTGAAATTAATAGGCTGATATTCATAGAAGAGATGATTTAGTGCAATCACTTCTGTCTTACTATTAAGCGTAGCATCTGAACTATTAACCAAATTAAAGGATTCCCGGGATCTATCATTTTTAATTTTTATCATTAATAAGATCGTTCATGTGCGTTATTCAGCTATCACTATATACCGCTTTCATTACTATATATACAAATATTTAGTAAGAATCCTTCATGATGGTGCAATAGAATTTGTATATATCGTTGCCTTGATGAACCAAACGTAATCAAAGTTTAATAAGCAATAAAATTGGATTTTTGTGGCCATTTATATTTTTAGAAACCATTGTACCATGAACTAGAAATATATTATATATGGCTTAATATAAACTATAAAATACAGCCAACGAAATCAGTTGGTTAATAAGGCCAAACAATTTTCCTTCTAACTTCGATATTTAATCAAATAATCAAAATCAAATTTATTCAGCAAAATAAGACATGCAGAAATGACTTCTTACTTCAATAATCAAGTGTTACACATGGTTATATAACTGTAATGTCGAAATTGTACTGGCCTCAACAATGTGAGAACAGAAGGGATGTAATGCCTCATGACATAGATTAATAAATTTTGTAGAATAAAAGGACTTGAAAACTTTTTTTCTAAACCCATCATTGTCAGTATATCCATATTTATCATAATTTCTACAAATTAAAATTCTATATTTACCCATGACTAGTTGGCCTGGCGCTTAAATATTATATGTAGACAAAAGCTGAATTATTCTGAAAAATCATTAACTTGAATTCAGTTTGAAATAGAACAAATAGAGATAAATCTGCTTACAAAACGATTTATGTTAAAAAACGTAAGGTATACATTTGTCATTAACAACCATTAGAACCAGCTTCAATGAAATTTTATTCAAGAATTAACATGCGCATATAAAATGTTTGTATTATATTAATTTATAAAGAAAAAAAATTAAAAACTGTTATTTGACTCTTCAATGTTGTTAAACTTAACTTTTATACCATTTTTATTACAATTGTTCATGAGCTTAAATATAATGCTCCCTTAAATCCTTTAACCCTAGCTTTCGTTAATAATAATACATTAATTTACACTACTATTTGTCTGTTCGCACTGTATAATTTAAGAATGCACTTATAATGGTTGGTATGCCAATTTGTTCTCTGCCGATGTGCGCGATCTGTAGGTTGAGGAAGTGATTAACTCTGGGATGGGGTATAAGAGGCAGCAGGTAAGAGGGAGCTTGTCAGTTGTCATAATTACCCCATCGAGTCATCATGGGCATGGTTTGTTCTTACTTCAAGTCGCGGAAGACACGGGAAGAAGAACTTGAAGAATTACTCAGAGAACTGACACCAGAATGGCACATTGAAGATCTCAGGTTATATTTAATAATAATTATAGTTTTGACCTTTATTATGTGGGCTTCTTTATCCCGTGTTTCAAAAATATGCTAATTAGAATTAACAAATTCTTTATCCTAAAATATTGTGTAGGCTCTAATTGGTTTATAGTGTTCTGGGTTAATGACTTCTTTCCTCTAACACAGAAACGGTTCGTACTTGGTTCTCGTGAATAAATATGCTTTTTCCACCTCTGTTATGTGATTACATGTTGCTCATTTTACCTTGGTTTAATTTTATTAATTTTTATTCCAGAAGATTCAAGGATGTTCCTTGTAAATGGAACTGTGTGGCAATATAAGATATGTAGATATTTTCTGTTTGGACCTTTCCCCGTTGGAACGTATATTACACGCTCCGCTGATTGTCCTGTAAGGTTGAGTTGGGATGCTTTATCAAATTATGTCAGATTTATTCAGTTCTTTTTCCTAAAACGAATTTAGTTATCCTATTCATTGCGGTAGATTCTAGTTAAAAAGTTTCCAACGCATTACAGTATTTCATAAATATATAAACGATTTAGCTGAAATTCATAAAAATTCATTGTTATATGTAGTGACCATCATGACCGATGGATACAGAAATTTACTAACCTTATCAATTCCGCGCAAGGGTGTGTATTTATCTGTGTAATAATTCTGTGTTGTATATAAATAGTAAATCAGCCTGTAACCCAGAAAATATTTAATATATACTTATTCTCTTCTTTTGTGCGGCATGCATCTCTAACACCTACTTAAAAATTTCTTTATTCTTTAAAACTCAGCAGTTTCGGTTCCAAATTTCGTGTAATAACAACCGTTAATACAAAATACGAGGTTTGTATTATTTTTTTTACTTATAGGCTGATTTATTATTTATTTATATCAATGAGTTAGATGATGTAGCGAATACTGTGTTACCTTAAATGTTGTATGTTATAGCTCCGTAAATATTCAATCGAATACTGTGTGGTAGTTTATAGATGTAAGGTGTTACAATATTTTTTTTCACTATTATGTAGGCTCATGCAATAATCGTTTTGGTTTGAAGTTTTGTAACCGCTATCATTATCTGCTGGCTACAAATAGCGGAAAATTTGCACAAGATACCAAAGCCAACAGAATAGAAATGTATTAGAAATGCTTCGCAGGTTACCACCCGGATAATCGTAAAGAATAGCGACGTTTCGACGGCTTCCACTGCCATCGTTTTCCAGGCTGAAGTAAAACATCCTTATTCTTTGAGATTACCCGGGTGGAAACCCGAGAAGCATTTCTACATTCATTCCACCGGGAAAGCCTTCGATCTTAAGTAACTCATTTGGACTGTGAGGAAATCCGACCCTCAAAGGTACGCTTATTTGCTACAAGACGATTGTTTGGGTACAACAAGCTTTGCAGTGAGATTGTATAATGAGATTTCCTCTTGAGTAAAGTTTAGTAAATATAGTAATCCACGGTCAAAGGATACATACACGGAAGGCACGTTTAATTGCTGGATCCAGATTCTTTTTAGCCAATTTTTAAATTCGTTGACAGTGTTTAGGTAATATTAGTATTAGTCGGATATTCCATCCTCCAATTAAAATATAAGAAGCACCATGAAAGTGTGGAAGAATAAGTTAAGGAAATGAAAATTCTTTGTTTCTTTAAAAGTGAGAAATGGTCATTGTTTGCTCCCCTGAAATGTCATTTTTAAGGTGGAATCTACAATCAGAAGTATCGAATTTAGGAAATGCACCCCTTTCAATTGACTTAATTTGAAAGGCAAATATTTTTCTTACAAGAATCTGGAAAATTCCAGAAACTGGTGAAACACTTTTACAGGATATATCAATAGTTCCACGGAAGAGTCTTCGATAGTATACATGAGAAATCAGAATACAGCAGAGTCTGTAACATTTGTTCGAGGACAAACTAATTTCAGGGTCGTCGACGTCAGCTACTTCTCTCATGAATCTTATAGGGCGTAAACGTAAAACTAATTGAAAGAATAAATTTGGATCCAGAATCGTGCTCAGAATACCGACTTTTCTGTTACAACGGTGAAAAAGTTGACTTCAAGTAATCCTAATTTCAGAGTACTTTAATTACTCCCACGCCACTGGCTCTATTTTGACAAACAACAATTCAAACTAAGTATACATGTCCTATTTTATTTATTTATTTTTTGTATGAAGATTTAATCATTTCGAAGTAACCATGACATCCTCTACCGACTTTTAATACCAGCTATAGTTAGTAACGTCCAAGACGAAGCCTTATATTAATATTCAGGAGCATTATTTCAACAACTTTCAATAATAAATAGGGAATGTCCTAGGTCACCTTTTTATTAACCTTTTCGTTGGTATATTTTAATATTCTATTTATTATACAAATTATTTCCCACTCAAGATATATTCAGGCGTCCATTGAGTGGTACAGCTACTATAGGGATAATTGATTTTGCAGAAAAATTTAATATTATGTATTCATACATTTATAACAATTGAACGGGTTTCGTCTTTGTAATATTGTACCTAAGTACGTTGGGAGTCTGATGGTGTTATTTATTATTTCCAGGAATATGGATCAAGTTAATCTTTTACGCTGTGCTAGGATGTGTTCTTCTTGTTGGAATATGTGCCAAGAAGACCCGGTGTTGCGGTCGAGAATCTTTTTATCACACTGGAACAGGTGGCACCAGAGGTCTAGAACAAGGAGGCAAGGCCGAAAGAGGCGCCGCATATTTAGGGAAGTTAATACCACTTTTTGAATGTGGATTCTGCTTTGAGGTACGTATGCATATGGCATACTATTGAGAAAAGTTTAATATATCACATTAACCGACTCGATACAAGTAGTGATATGTTAAAACTGTATTATATTTAGACTTTAAATCTAAAGTTATAAAAATAATTCTTAACCTTTCTCCAAATAAATTTATTGATTCAAATTAAAGTGCAGTGTGTTGCCTCAGACCTCTCTTTAAATTGTCGTGTTGTAACTCAATATGTTTGGTCAAGGTTACGACCATTTCTCCACCCAATATGACATTTTTTAGAATCGTAATTCTTTTCAAATGCTTCTACATTGTAGGAGGTAACCATTAATTTATTTATTAAATGCGCTCGGGTGGTTAGTAAAATATGATGGGATGAAGTGGGACTGTTTTGTTTGAATCAGGATTATTAAAAATCCAATAGAAAATTATTTATTCTGATATATTTCTACTTCTTTTTCACTTTAAGTCTTATATTTAATTATGGCATCGTATTTCGTACCATAATAAGTCAGTTACTCCACTCTCGTATTGACCTTCGTCATTTAATTGTGTTTCTTTCTACTGGGGACTGAAAATTATTTCTGAATAAAACTAAAAAATATTTTGTCTGTAATGAGGTTCTATATGTGTAGTTCATGTTGAATTTGAATTTTTCTCATAATCACCAGGACTACAAGTCGTGTTTCTTTTTCCAGAACTCCTATACCAAAGAACTGTTCCCGTCATCGGCAATGTAATCCAAGAAAACTATAGACGAGTTGCTGTAAATATACATATTTTACAACGAATGCGCTGCAACAATCAAAAGCGAGTAATGATTCCGGTTAAAGACGTGCGTCGCTAAATAATTGACGGATAGTATTTTATACGTGTGACATTAAGCCTGATACCTACTTATATGTGCCCGACTTCAGTGATAAACTAAATAATACTTTACTCAGTATTCAAATTTGTGAAATACTTGACAGAAAAAAAGTTAACGCACATGCTCAGACTAATTCTAACATGAAGATTAGACCTAAGCATGTAATATTTTCTTCAAGTTTGCAATCCTTAATTTCATACAATGTGAACGTTATTTAGTTTTGTAAGTCTTTGTCTTTTTAATTTGTACATAATTTATAATTGTAGAACGTTTTAGTTAATACTTAAATAAAATAGTACATATGTTATTTACAGTACTGATAACCTTTACATTACCTTTGCGTTATTATGAATACGGGATTCTACTAAGTCTGTGAATTCTAACATTTTGCCAAATAAACTTAGATAATTAGCGGGAAAATTATTATGAAGAATGTGATGCGCGTTACCGCAGTACCTTTGGATACAGACACATACCTACTGTTTAATTTTTTCTACACACACAAGGTATTAAAAATAAGGCATTGCAAGCGTTGAAATGATACAGCTTGATCAAAGAGATTTTCAGAATTTGTAGAACAAATATATACTTTTGAAAGCGTAGTTTTACACGTAAAGCTGAACGAATATCATTAGCAAGGTATAAAATATAGTCTGCACGACAATATGCTTTTCTTTTCCTTTGTTAACATATCTGGCCCCTTTATTCATTTCGACCCACGGAAGCAGCCGCCATAAATAATTTTTCATATATCTTGCAAACTTTGTCTCAATATACTTCAATTTACTATATGCATATTATCAGTAGTAACGATTGAGTAATATTATGACGGAAGGAAATCTCACTTCTATTTTACTCATTGAAATATTCTTTGAAAAATGTTACAAAGAGTGACTAATGATTGTTTACCTATGAATCTGTTTAATAAGTGATTCTCAGTTTGTCGACCGGGTCAATTATTTATCTCTAAAACGTAATCTGAGAAAAACTTGCTTCTTTTCATGAACCGAGAATTGTGTATTGAAATTTAGGGTGTTTTGTTTTCCTAATTCCACCTCTGCATTTTATCCTCGCACCTTTTACTTAGTCCTTGAAACAATCATAAAGTGCACTTGGTGTGAATAAATCACTGTCATCCGTCTAGACTCTGAAATTTCCTGTCGACGTAGCAAAATAATTGGGTACAAAAATCCATCTACTCTTTCAATAGCTCCAAAACCTGAGTCATTTCATATAGGATGCGAAACAAGAGACGCCGCCCGGTAAGGGACGGGCGTAACAGACGAAATCAAAACAGTATTTGAACAATGGTAATTAATTTATTGTTTTAAACTTTTATTTAGAAAAATTGTTTTACTTGAAGCCAGTCAAAGGGGCTATGAAACTGAATTAGAAGACTGAAGATAGTGTATCTACCCGGAAAGCGGCGGTTCCGGGTTCGATTCCAGGCGCTGGCCAGATTTTTCTATCTTTAATCACAATCGCAAGTTATTTGATTTCGGCTGCAATGTGCGTTCAATATGCACATTTATCTTTGATATTGTATATATGGAGGAAAAAAACATCATGTTATTTTCAAGTTCGTGGGTCACAGGTACATGATTGTATTCTAATTATGTATAGTATAATTATTAAAAAGAAAAAAATATGGGAGATATTTCAAAGTACTGCGTCATACTGAGAATGTCAGTCACAATACCCTGTAAGTCTGTAAGTATTGGTAATTTGTAGTTTCCATGTGCGTATATAATTCCAAAAAATCATATTTTCATTTTTTATCCTCTCCATTTTCAATAAAAGCTGTGAGATGTTTCACTGTTGTTGGCAAACTAATTTATTATTGAAACGAACAAATCACAAGCAGCTTTACCTCATGTCAAATATACCCTGT
The DNA here is from genome assembly GCA_034510155.1 of Eucriotettix oculatus. Classification (NCBI taxonomy): domain Eukaryota; kingdom Metazoa; phylum Arthropoda; class Insecta; order Orthoptera; family Tetrigidae; genus Eucriotettix; species Eucriotettix oculatus. The sequence goes on along the minus strand of CM067377.1, from coordinate 104,663,101 downwards.
TGCCATTCAAGTGTCTACACATTATGGGCACAAAAATTATAGGTTTATATCTTCCTTGAAAAATATGCTCTTCTGTAGGAAAGTGTAGGTGTATGTGGAGTGTGTTGTATGTCAAAACAAATTACTGCTGTAATTTTGAAAGTTCTTTTCCTGGAAAATACAATTGCAGTAATATAAAACTAATAAAGAAACAATATCGTTTTAATAGCATCTTCATTTATAAATAAAAATCTATAAAATTTGTCAGCAAACAATATTTCTATTTATTTAATACATTTACAAGGTTTCGTACAATGCTATAGAGTAAATTTTGGCACACGTTGAAGATCAAATCACAACAAATAGAGGAACATAAATAGCCAGAAACTTATAGGGGCAAGTGGCGTGTGTCATCGGACGGAGAAAAAAGCGATGGGTTGTAGCAGGACCGGAAACCCTTCTCAGGAAAAATAAACCTTAAGCTGGAATTTTTTTCTGTAGTGTCCGAGAGCCATTACATATACCAAGGCCTGCTACTATTTGAGAGATGGGTAAATACGGTAATCATTTTTGGAGCGTTTGTACATTGTATGCGTTCGTTTCTGACATAATATTGAGTCAACGTCGGAAAATCAGCAGGTGTGAATGTAAAATGAGCAATTTCGTGCTATTCGCCGTGGTTAATGTATTTTCAATTTGCATTACATTTCTGCTCAGTTAACTCCTTCTCTGTTAATTTATCATAAACAGGGCAATATAATGGAGTAATTATTTAACCATTCGTATCAGCTATCAATATTGGCATTTATGTCCCAATGTACCTACCAATTAATTTCAACGTCTAGGTAATCACTAGGCATTACACAATACAGGGTGCAAAGCAACCTCAATTGCAATTAAAGTTGCATTCTAGGAAATGCTAAATGTAGTATGGAAATTTTGTATCTCCAATAAATAATAGGAAGAGAACAGGAATAGAATATGGAGAAAAAAAATTATCCATAACCTCTACAGAAAGTAGGCAGCTGTAATTAAAATTGAAGATAAAAAAGCAGCAATCAAGAAAGGAGTAACTTGTATATAGAACAGGCGATGAAGAAAGTTAAAACTGAATATGGAAAATTAATCATATTCCAAGGAGGAGAAATAAAAACCGTGCAGTTTGTTGATAGTATCGTTGTTTTAAGGGTGTCAGAAGAAGACTTGGAATCATAATAACTGACATGAGCGCGGTCCTGGAGGAAGACTACAACATGAGGATTAATAGACGGAAAACCAAGGTGGAGGGTACTGTGGGAAACAATGGAATAACAAAGGATGTTAGATTGGGAACAGATATTTTGACGGAACTTAAGGAATTCTGCTACTTGGGAAACATAATAAAAAGGGATGGTAGAAGTGTAGTCAGCGTAAAGAGTAGGATAACTCAGGCCTCGAAGGCTTTCGCGAAGAACAGAAATTTACTTATGGGCAATATAAGTGTGAATATTAGGAAATAATTGCTAAAAATGTTAGTATGGAGGTTGGCGTTATATGAGTGCGAAACGTGGACGATAACAGTTGCAGAGAGGAAAATAATATAAGCCTTTGAAATGTGGTGCTATAGGAATATGCTTAAAAGCAGGTGGGTGGATAGAATCACTAACGTGGACGTTCTAAGCAGAACAGAGGAAGAGCGAAAAATATGAAGGACGTTGACCAACAGAAGGGATAGATTAATAGGGCACGTTTTTAAACAGGAGGGTCTTGTAAAATTAGCTTTAGAGGGAAGTGTATGTGGTAATAACAGAAGAGGGAGGCCAAGGATAGAATACGCAAAGCAGATTAGGGAGGATGGGGCAGCTATGTAGAAATGAAAATGCTTGGGCAGGATAATTAAGCATGGAGGGTTGCATCATACCAGTTTATGGACTTAATACCACAACACAAATCATTTACACTTTGTCCCAACTCAATACAAGCTTTGATTAATAATTGGACTTGGTACTCACTATTATAACACGCTGTAACCGTTATTACTAGAACAATACTCATCATGATTTTTTCCCTGTAAGACGTCACTCAAACGTCAGCGTCACGGAGCATAGAAAGGTATTACGGGCAAAACAGAGATATAGATGATGTTGCCTAAACAACTTTTCAGTAATTTACGGAGGAGCGTATTTAAAATCAAGTTAAGAAATGTCAAAGCCACATTTCGCTTATTATTAAGTGATATATACACGTGACAGGATTTGTAGTATCTCCCGCCTGATTGGGCACCAAGTTTAACTAAATTATTTTCGACGAACGGTCCTTTGCTCATGTTTAATAGGTAGTCATCCCACCATCCAAGTTGAATTCTGTAGCCTGACAGATAAAGCTATGTTTAATCCTGGTCCAGTAATTTCATGGTGGATTGTTTTTCAGATCATTGCATATTTGAGCAGGTATAGACACAACACGGTACTTGTGTATTGTATTACTGTTCAGGATTGAACTTCCGTATTCCTAATAAACTTTATTATTATTTATACTAATTATTATTAATTGTCATATAAAATAAAGTTAAATGAAAACCTACAATTATTTCAAATAAAAATTTATCATATATTCATTGGCGTTTCCCTAAAAAATAAGGACCTTGTCAGCTAATGGCAATAAGTAGTTATGAAATCTATAAAGCCAAATGTTAAATTATTAATGTATTGGTGCGTAAAATCCAAATCTAAAATTAGTTAAAGTTGAATATTGAAACAACAAAGTGCGGAAATAAAAATACATATTATGCAACTTACATTAAATATGGACCATGTACAATATAAATAATTCTCCATATATTTTAAAATATACTGTGAATTATTCGTGCTGTAAGAAAGAGATATGCATAAACGGTGAATTAATATGAATGAAGAACAGTTAAATTCTTTATTTTAATTTTAAACCGGCAGTGCTGAATATCAAAAAGGGCTAACAATTTGACTAAAGTAAATATTTTCAATAGGAAAAAAAGTATATACTATTCACATTTTGATTGAGATTTTTACATTAATTGCCACTTAATTAAACCTGGATGGTTCTGAACAGGATGGTTCAACTTATATGCTACACGATGACAACAACAGTTATTTGTGACAGAAAAAGAAACCAAGTCATAACGTTTATCCTTGATAAACGATCCCTTATATCACCAGGTTATCAAAAGACTCAAACCCGTTTGGTCCACTGGCCTAATAGCCTCAATATGCCACTTTCAATACTTCGTATAATTTTATAAAATAATATATGTATTCTCCCGAATAGAAAGAGAAAAACGTTCGTAATTCGAGTTCTAGAATCTGTTTAGTATATGTATTACGATATAAACAAACTATTAAATTATTATTCCTTGCTAAATCTAAATTATTAACTAATCGATAACCTTAATTTCATGCTTTTCAAATCATAAACTGTCCTTACTCTGTCTGTTCACTTGGCATATCAGCACGCATCACTATCTTCTAGTTGGACTTGGCTCCAACTTGAATGTAACATTCGGGAAGACATCCTTCCTATCTCATTCCTATTGTCAGAACTTGTGACAACTTACTTCACCAAGAAAGGCAGAACTCCACGACTTAGGATAATTAGGTTAATGATAAGTTGAAAACCAAGTGACGAGGTCATTGGCAAAAATTTTGCTCTCAATTAGACAGTCGGAAGTTAATAAACTAAATATTAGGGGGAGCTTGAAATGTGAGTTTTTGTCGGACCCTCCGCTAAAATTATATAAGGATAAAATATCCGAAATATCTGTGGCTTGAAGGCAATTATTACTAGAATTTCGTGTCACGCTAAACGTAAAATTCACGCAAACGAGACGACAGAATGACGACGGAAAAACAATCATGCATTCAATGAAGGGAAGGGGGAATACAGTATTATTATTATTAGCATTTTACACGAAATTTGTTTTTATTTCTGGCGTTAATTCTGAGCCCATCTGAGTTATTAGTGCATAAATTTTTATTGTTAATCACAAAGAGCATTAATGAGAGAATGTAATTCTTTGAAATGTCCTCGACTGAAATTGAGCCTAAGTCCCGTACTAAAATATTTAACCTTATTTACGATTAACATTATAATGTTGCTGCATGTCAAAAAACTAATATCAAATATCATTTTCTTTCTACTAAAATCAGCTGCATGCCTTACTGAAATTCATTTGAAGCATTTCTACTTTCTTAGATCAAATATCATTTGTTGTGACAGAATTATACGGCTTCCAAATATTATATTAAGAGCTATTAAATAAGAGCTCTATTTAGTGATAAGTTTATTGTCGTCTGTCCTGTGCATAATCGTAAAATATTTTTCGCTTTTCTAAAATATTTATCTGGGATTGAAAAACAAATCTTAACTTTTTTTCATCGTTCGTCAAATAAAGTAAAAACAAATAAATCTGATTAAATATTTTGGCATTTTATTCAATATTTCTCTAAATGTTAAAATGTCTTATTGTTTTACAAATGGTGACAAAATGTAACAATATTCTTTTGAATCAGTGTCTGGTGTCATTTTCATGAGGCATATACATAACTTGTAGGGTGATTTACTTAATAAAAAAATATTCTACCTAGATTGAAAGCTCTATTAAAGAGTAATCCGCTTCTGTCCTCAGATATCATATAATTTGTTTCCATCACCTCAAATAGCAATGCTCCAATTTCTCCATGGCTTGAAGAATTATTAGAAGGGACATTTTCACTACTTGAAGACAACCGTACAAAACTGTTCATCAGTATGAGGTTCTCTATAATAAAATATGAAAACTTTAGTTTCAATAATATGTAAATAGTAAACATAAAAGTAGGTTAATTAAAATATTATGAATCGGGTTAATGTTTTCTTACAATTGGAATGACAAATCAAAATTCCACTATTAATCGCGCAATATCAACAAGTTCTTAATCGACGCTAATAGGACTAATATTGTATAGTAACATAAAATGTACTATGGATGCATAATTAATGAAATAATGATCCAATCTTTACTAGATCCCTTAAATATATTTGTATTACGAATAAAACCTAAAAAACAAAATCTGCATTGAAATTAATTAAGGCAATTAATAATTCTTCTAACTGCGTAGTAATACGTGTTTAATTTTTTATAAACCATACACAAAAATAAGAAATTATAATCATGAAATCTGTAGACAGAATTTATATTAAACCAATTAGCATACTTAATGGAAAATGACTGAAGCTAACAAAATCACAAGAACGTCACCACTGATATTTTTATAATCACATACCACAAAAAATTAGATGAAAATTTTGGATAAATGAGAGCCATTTCATTCTTATAAATTCATGTAGTGTCCGCGATTATAACGAAATTATAATGCACTCTTACTGTTTTTGTCAGGAACAGTTGGCTTCAGTTGAAGCAACACGCAATGACAGGAATGACCTGTAGCGTCTCCTTTTCCTCAATTTTGTCTTTGAGTCCTGTTTCTTCCATTTTCTCCAGAGTTGTTTGAAAATTCTGCCGCGCAGCTGCGGGTCTTCTCTGCAGATTGCCCAGCACGATGGAACTTTGCGAGCGACAAAGAGCAAGGACCTAATGTCGAGTGCCCTAAACGAAAGTAAAATTGATGCGCATTAATTCAGCTACATAACAACTCATTTATGTTACTATTAATCTTCAACTAAGTTGAAACTAAACTGAAAGTAAACGTTTACATTTAACATCTTAAATTACGTGCACTCAAAAAAAAAACTATAAATTAGGCACAATTGTAGTCAAAATGCCCAGAAAGAGCTAAAAACAAACAAGATTTATTTAAACGTTCCTTAATAGTAAAACAACGTACGGCTTTTAACATATTGCATTTTCATAGCATTTTCGTATATGCATTAATAAATATTTTTGCGACATGCCTGAGAAAGTTTGTTAGCTCTTCGGTAGGTATTGCTTTAAACACGTCAACGGCGTGGTACCTTCGTGGTCTCTTCCCCACGATAGGTTTTGGCTCGCTGAAAAGAGAGCATAAAATCCCCATCCTGTCGCCAGTCACAAGACGTGATCGTTCCACATGCGCCTGTTGTTATACGCGTAGGCACTCTGACGTATGTAGGCGTGACAAAGGGCACATATTTGTTCATGTCCTGACAGACCCACAACGAGAGGTCAGACTATGTAGCTGCTTCATAAGTGAAACGGGATGAACAAAGCCGAAGTTCGTCTCCGTCTTAGTGACACAAATTTAAGTTAGAAATTATCGCTTCGTCTAATCATATTTCTTCACAGCGGAAATGTGTTGGTAGTTTCTAGATTACGTACAACAAGAACACCTGTAATTTTGAATAGGATATTGTATGAACAATATTATATCGATAAAAAGCACAATATCGTCTTTACATGTGACAATTGCTGTTCTGCATTTAATTTCTGAAATTAATCGTGTTTATAATATTTTAAACGTTATGCTAAAAATAAAACAGCATTTACTTACATGGACATTTGTACACATATTGACTTCTAAAATATTCAATCTTGATTCAGTTAACCCATACAGTTTGGATTTAAAATTTGGTGAGAATGCTTGTTTTAATATTTTTTCTGGAGTTCAATTGTGAGGCTATAGGAGAAATTTTTGTATAGATAGGAAGAAAAGAGTAAATAGAATGAAGGGAGAATGTAGTATCAAAGACGAAGGAGTGAAATAAGTCGACGTTTCTTATGGGTGTTTATGGAATTACGAGCACCGTTTCAGACCTTCGGCGCGTTATTTCGCAGCCTTCGATAAATACCTAGTCAGAGAGGCAGACTGTTGACGGCTTTATTCATCTGAGTGATAAGCCGGGGAACGTACTACCGGAGTAAAGGGCCAGCAAGTTGAAGTAATTATCTGGAATTAGAATCCTGACTATTCTGAATCACGGGTGCGTAGGGGAAAATGAGTGCCCAACATAGAGCTAAAACAATGTTGAGTATTTCGATATTACTTTGTTCGATTTCATAATATGTTTAGTTGCATTTAATTTTGTAGAGAAGGAAGTGAAGGAATTCTGCTACTTGGGAAGCGTAATAACAAGGGATGGTAGAAGTAAAGTAGAGTAGGATAGCACAGGCAACGAAGGTAGTCGCGAAGAAGAGGTAATATAAGTGTGAATATTAGGAAATGGTATGGAGTGTATGGAGAATGCTGAAAATCAGATGGGTGGATAAAGTTACTAACGAGGAAGTTCTCAACAGAATAGGGGAAAAGCGAACAATATGGAGTACGTTGACCAAGAGTAGGGATAGATTATTAGGTCATGTTTTAAGACATGAGGGTCTTGTAAAATTAGCATTAGAGGGAAGTGAGTGGAGTAAGAACAAAAGAGGGAGGTCAAGGATGTAATACGCTAAGCGGATGAGGCAGGATGTGGGACTTGCTAGTTATACGGAAACTAAAATACTTGCACAAGATAGGTTATTATGTAGGGTTTCATCAGACTAGTCTTAAGACTGAATACCACAACAACATTGTACTCTATTTATCGTAAAAGCTTAACGTGCGGTGTTTAATAAAAATCAAGTTAATAAAATATTTTATCTATAATAATATTTAATAATACAAAAAATTCTGAAACTTGTATTAATTTAACATTTAAGCAAAGTAAGTTATGGGCCGGACGACTGTTACAGATGTTATGGCTATACCTTTATGAAATGTTACTGATGCATGCTTACGACTGACTGTATCCCTCCGTAGCTGTCCGTTGTTGTCTCTCTTTATCTTTCTCTAGTCCTTTTCCGTCATACATAGATTTTTATTGACTACCTATGTTATTAAGGGATGGGCGCGTAACAGGAAAGTGTTGATAATATTTAAATACTTTAGTTGGCTTTTAAATATAATAACAAAAACTATTTGCAATGTACATACATCGTATAAGTTTTGCTACTGCCAGTAGCATCCCAGGTTGAACGTGGGTGGTGGAAAATGACACAAACAGAAAATATAATATAAAAAAGACTCTCCGTTAAAATTAAATCCAATGAAGAACCATTAAATACCCGGAATCATCACCTATTTTACATCTACTGAAAAAGAAATAAATAAAGCGTCACGTGAGTACATTGCATCAGGAGTGCAAAGGTGTTGAGGTTAACTGTATTGTGGTGAAGGCTGCTCTGCTGATGTCCCACCCTTCAAGGTTCTTATACTGAGTTTTTGCAACCTCCTCCACTCTGATTCAGCACTCTCATGTTCGTCTTAGCAACTATTTTCCCACAGGCAAACTTCATGTTTTAAACTTAGAGATTGTGTTAATGATCACACCTCGGATCAACGTGCCAAATAACTCAATACTGTCACGCAGCACGTAATTTTTCTTTGGAACTATTCTTGTGAGAAATATTTACTGCCCCCGTCCCTTGCGCCAATTTTCTATATTCTCTTTTCATTGTATCATTGGTACATGTGGAGATCCTATCATCAACTGTCTTCTCTAATCATGCACCGAAGATGGCTCTAATTTGATCAATATATCACTATTTTGTACTGTGAATATAACTTACTGGAGTGGTTTAATTGATTCCAAAAGCAGGCTCATCCGGATTGTAACGGTAAGACACATCAGCTCGGACTTTTGGCGATGTGGAGTCAAAAGAAAGGAGACAGCATTTGAGCCAGGGGCAATAAAACTCTGACTACGCGTCGTGCCTTGGGTGTTGCCCAATTTTGGTGAGAGTTGCCGGCATCGGGTGGTGTATTTCCTTAATTAGAACCATAAATGTTATTGGTGTATATCTATCTCTGTCACTTTGATGATATAAACTAAAGAAGTGGGGAGGAGATTTTAAAAAGGCGTGCACAGATTTAGAGAGAGATTTTTCGAGAGCGGTGAGACGGGAGACATGGTGAGCGATTCCAAGAGAGGTTGCTGTCGTCGGTGGTTGGAATTGCGGCAAGGGAAATTCTGAAATTCTTCCTGAACCAGGAAGAATAGCAGCGATGGCGGCTGCGATCAGGAGAGAGGACGACCCAATTAGGAGGAACTTGCTGGAATATGCACTAAGCCGACACGGTAATTACCCCTGTGACCCTTTGCTGATTTTCTGTACTGCCAGGTCCGAATAGATGTGGTGAGAAGGCCCATAATAAACGTCCCTGAGCGTAGGGTTAGAAAATTGTTAGTTTTAAGAATTTAATTTGTTTCATTTTTGTGTAAATATATTTGTAGTTTTAATTAAGCAAGAACTGCCGGCATAAAGAAATATAAAAATTATAATATTAATGTAAAATATGTTTTTTGTTAAAGTAAATTGTTTTCTTTTTATTACAAAATATTATTAATAATAATATATTAATATCCCATTATTCATTTCATGGTCAAAGAAAAATTTCGCAGGTTTTTGTATTCTGAGATCTCGCCAAATCATGTTTACTACAACCGTCGAACGTTTGTTGAAGTTATGTATTAACCAAATTGTCCGCTAGCGGATTCTATCCTTCTGGGAGAGGAAATGAACAACAAAAACGGTGTCGTTCCATGCCATTAGCTAGACGTTTATTTAAAATTTTATCCAATGCTGTTAAATCTAAACACAGGAGACGTGTTGTTTATAACACTGTCTAGATTCTGCACGTTGGTTTTATGCTGAAACGGTTGTCAAACGAAAAGTCATAAAAATCTCGAGTGGTCGCTTCAATACAGCGAACGTCCACTTCGTTGACCGTTCTATCCATACACCTTTTCTTTTGCGCGCCTAACGACTTAAAGCTTCACAATATTTGAGTACCTTTCTCAAACCTCTCTTTTGGATCTCCTTCAATCGTTCGCTTTTGTTTCTTCATTACATTGGTGGGTTGATGATTTTGTTTACGTGAAACCTGTGTTTCAATTAAGCGACGAAAATTTCGCTAATGAAAATGCGTTAATTTTCCCTCCATGCTTGAAAGATGCCTACGATTTTCCAACTTCGAACATTTTCCGATAACATAAAATTTCGTACTTTATTCAACTCTAATACCTTTTTGCATTATATTAATCTGTTATTGATGTCTAAGTTCACAAACTTTCGAATAAATAAATTTTTTGTTTTAAATATTTAGTTTTCTTTAAATATTAATTCCTTACCTCCATAACGTATGTAATCGAACCAGTGAATTTAATCACAATCGACGATGGTGAAGCTATAAACCTTTTGACTTGAGAAGAACTAATTATGGGTTTTAAAAATGGTAAAATAAGTTAAATTGGCCTTTTAATGTATTGTTCTAAATACGAAATTAATATATTTACCAGCACCTTACTCCTACTAATCATTGAGTCGACAGTACTACACATTCTAATAACCCCGTATAATTTTCAATAACAACAAGAACTTAGGAATGTAATTACGTAGATACATCGTTGCAAAAATTAACTTAAGTAATCTTAATTTCTTTGTTTAGCAAAGGTATATTGTATTTGCAATTAAAAGTATTTTTATATGATTGACCTTGATTGGGTCGTGCAATACTGTCAAACGATTTATTTCCATAAATTTTAAATATTATCTGTGGTATATTTGAATTATTTGATCCATAACATTTCACGTATTTTGAATTGTAAACTAAGAAATTCCATTAATTTAAAATACAAATTCTGATAACCACAACCTATTTTAATGTTAGTTTACATTAAAATCCGTAATAAATAAAATACAGGAGCTTTCATTAGTTTCGACTATTAATCTGCAATTTAATACATCAATTACTAATTGTGAATTAATTTGTTATTGCGACTTGACATATTGCACATACCTGTTGATGTTATTTTTAATTTATCGCCTAGGCCGTTCCAGTTGCATCCCCTGTTTTAATATTTAGAAAGTACCACTCATGTTTCGTGGTCCGGCATTGGCTGGTCAAGTTGTTTACTGCATCCACTTTCCATACCGATATCTCGCAATAGTCAAGAGGATACTAACATTCAAAAATTGTTTCAAATCGATGTAAAACAATAATAAATCCTATGTCTCCGGTTTTATTTCTAGGGTTTATTTTGAGTTTATTTTTTTAATGGTGTTTCGTTTTTATTATCTTCCTATTTTATTGCATCTATGTAAAGATTTTATAGTGTCTAATTTAATATTATGTTTAATTTCTTTATGATGCAGCAATACGACTGCGTTTGTTTTCTTGTTTTATGTTTTTTATGGTTATATAAGCTAATTTTTATAATGGTTCATATAAATTGCCTTACAACACAGGCATTCTGGTTCTCTTGGCAGATGGCAATATTTAATATTTTGATTGATTTTGTTTAAAATGGGAGTTATTTTACTGTCAGATTTAATTAAATATTTAAATTCATTCCCGATTCGTTTTATTATTTTTATGCTAATTTTTTGAATATTATTGATGGTTGAATACTACGTTATTAATTTTCATTGATTGTTAGTACTTATAAAATCTTTATAATTTGCTTTTATCGTTATTTATTCTTTTACTTCTATTAATTTTCTTTATTTATTTACATATCTTAAAATAACTCATTAGTCCTTGTGTTAAAATATTTGTATTCTGTTGTTTTTATTATATTATTATATATTTATCGTATTAATTAGCTTCGATGAGTGGAAATGATTTTTAATACTTTCAATATTATGTAATTTATTTATTTTAGGTAGATATTATCAGTTTTTACAACTCTGTTAATAATTCCTACATGTCTATTATAATTCGGGGTGGTTTGATTCCTAGTTTAATATACTGTCTACCGTTAAGAATTTTTCGTATCATTCCCTTTGTTTGTCAAATCTAAATAATTTAAACTTTTATTTAATTCAATTCAATTTCCATCGTCAATATGATTTTGGGTAACATTGAAACAGTTTGAGTGAATATAAAAAGGGGTTTTAAAATCGTGTAAATAAAAAAAATCAAATTATCTGTGATATTTACACCAATAAATTCATTAAATTATAATAGAATATATTTAATTTTTTCTCGATTTACAGAGATCATTCAATTTGCCTCTTGTAAGTAAGTATATAGAAGCAAAAAATATATAAACAGTAATTCCAATATCAATTGAAAGTGAAAGTTTTATAAATAAATATCATTGACTTGTAAATTGTGGGTACATTTGTTTTGACTGTATTTTGTCAATTCAAGAACGGTAAATACCATATGAATGGTACAAAATCCAGGAAAAATTGTTGTATATATATACTTGAAAATATGGTCACATGATTTCTTTCGTTTTATGAAATTGTAATGAGAATATATTAATTGTGAAATTTAACTGGACTAAATTTATAATTTTAAAAAACTAATCGTGGTCTCAATTAAAATGTTAGATTTGTTAATAGACTAGCCTATCTTGTGCAAGAATGATCTTTTCCGCATAACTAGCTCAACCCACATCGTCAATAATCTGTTTTGGCAATCCCATCCTAGGCCTACCTCTTCTGTTCTTACCTCACACACTTCCATTTAATACTAATTTACAAGGCCTATTAATCTATCCCTTCATTTGGTCAAAGTCTTCCATATTGTTTGCTCTTCCCCTATTCTGTTTAGAACTTCCTCGTTTGTAAGTAACCAGTAAATATCCATCATCTGAACAGCGATAGGGGACACTGACGGTGTGCTCTATAATTTGAAAATCGTATGTTTTTTGTATTCCTTTTAATATATGCAGACGCTTTTTATTTTTCCCGCTGTACACGAATGAAAGCTCATAAATTAAAATTTTTTTAACATAAAAGCCTGCATTAATAAAAGTTTGGATGCTGAATCTCTATATATAAAATGTCACATATTAATAAGCAGTCTATGTATAAAGCACAGGTTTATGAATATATATTTGTATTAATGTTTTTAATTAAAGCATAAAGTCTGAATTCAGCAATTTTAGAGCAAAATGTCATTCTTATGTTTAAAGTCTTTAATTAAAACTTTAACATTGATGTCGTAAAAGAAATTTGAGAATTTAGTCAGTAATCTTCCTAAATCGATTTCAAACTTCGGTAAAAATGGTTGCACTTTTATTATGTTCGACTATTATTCTGATTTCTAGATTTAAATAATTGTATCGAAAATAAAGTGGATCCATAATTCGCTCCATTTATAAATGAGTGAAAACAGAAGAAAAGGTGGTTTATTACTCTGCATTTACAATACGTAAATATATTTTAATGAATTATTTACTATATTTTTGCATATTACAGGACACGCTGTATAAGGGATCCTAAACAATATGAAAATGTCATGGCTCAGAAATAAATTATTTAACTCTATAAATATAAATGTAGAGTTCAATTTTATATGAATTATTAGATAAGTATATATAAAATCATAGACCTTAGATACCAGCATAATGAAGATCCTAAGAATATATGTATACTGATTAATAGAATTCATTGGATAGTAATCGCGAGACATTCAATAAGTGATACGTTTAAAACTTTACTTGCGTAGTAGAAAGCAGACAAGTTTTATTTAGGAATGTATACATTTGGCACAAGATTTTTTTCAATTTTTTTCCACAGTAATCTTTGTATATTTTTGAAGTAATCAACGCAATGCGCTTCGGTACCGTCGCGGCAAACAGACTATACCTTATAATAGATCGATTGAGTTTATAAACAGCCAAACCACTCCTTTGTATCACGGAAGCTACTGTTCGTGTGCAAGCAAGATATATCTTAAAATATCTTACATATTTTCCTTTGGATAAGATAATCCCTGAACATGATATCAATTCTTTTAAACACATTTCTAATGGTAATGCGTGCGTCGCCATTCCATAGTCGACAGCAAAGGAAGTTCAAAGATTATGATAAAGAAATTTAACCACACAAAACTTTTCAATAGATTTTATTTTTTGTTATAATAACACCAATTTAAATAACATTCTCTTGCCCTTCAATGGGCCCACGTTTTTCATTAAGGTAATATGCGGATAAGAAACTAACGGAATATGCGGAACTGTATATTATAGTCCTTACCTGGTTCTCAAGTTTTCGAGATAGATAAGGCATATAGAACAATTTATATCGTCAATGCTCAACAGTTCTACTGGCTAGCGTAAAGAGGGTCTTCGATACTTTACCAAAATTCTTTACCAGTTTATCGAGTATAAACTGCCGAAAATCATTCGATCCTCGATGATTTGTCTGTATTCAATTTCTTTCCATTTTTGTGTCACATATATTGTGTCACAGTAGCAATCGCATGAATGATTCGGCGTGTTAAAAGTAGGAAATCTACAAGTATAAGTTCAGTGGCTTAATGCTGGCAAGAGATTGGCGATTTTCTATTGATGCTATCCGGAACACTTACTGACCACTGAGGAAGTGCTCATTCGTACTAAAATATGATTTTATGATCTATCTGAAGGTAGAAAAATTGATGAAACAAGTCCACATACAATGTTCCGTTGTCTGTGCTTTCGACAAAGAAGAAAGATCCAAAATCCAATCCTATTTTGTCCATATTCACTTTCGGTCTATCAATATGTTCAGGAACAGCGTCTGGGTTTTGCAATCTTAGATTCAATCAATTGTCTAATTAGTATGACTTGAAACATTGAATCTTTCATCTTGGTGGACAATTACGGAACTTTGGCGCTGAAGCATAACTTTTTTGAGTTGCTCCTATATTGAGGGCAAATTTTATTTCCATAATAGCTCATTGTCTGTATTTTCTGAAGTATTTATGTATAATATATCAGACAGTATTAAGTTAAACCATTCCTAGAGCTGACCTCCATAGCCCCGGAATAGACACCAATGTCGCTTAATTTGGTGTTATTCATTTTCATCCCACCGACTCTCAACCCCTAACCATTTTATGGCTATGAAAGTTGCTGAGTTTGTATCTGCTATTCAACGTGCACGTAAGTTGTACTTCAGCCCCGTAATGCTTCATCATCCTCAAAATTGTTTGTGAATCCTTATATAAATATAGAGCGTAGACAAATTGCAAAAAGCTTTGGTGCTCGTATTCTTAAAAACCTAAGAAAAAGACTGAAAAGGGGGAGGAGGGTTAAGGAACACCTAGAACAAACGTGGCAGTAATTAAAGTTGTAAGAAATATGTCTATTTGTCAACAATGATATTCATTGAGGTTATTGTTGGAAAAGAGGGCAATGTATTACAAACTACAAGCATTTCCGTAGTATCATGTGCTCTTCACGCGCTCCAGGTCTCTGTTGATCCCAGGCGGAACCATATATTTATTTTTATGTATCGTGTTCTTAGGGACCCGAACAAATTTTTAATACCATTAATGAAACGAGCATATTTTTCACCCTGTAATTGTACCTGGACTTTTAAGACTCTTTTAAGGTACTGTGATTATTTAATTAATCAGGAGAGTTCCTTGCATGGTTAAGACACATGTTAATCTGATGCTAACTCTCTATTGGCTGAGATTGGAATGTGCCTATCAAGAGGTTAATGATCCAAGAAAGGAACGTTTCAGTTCCAATTGAGTCACCTGTTTACCAAGAGATTGCTGCCCAATTGATTCATTTCCTGAGATATTATAAATAAACACCCGGGCTACGCCAGGTACCCAGCTAGTAAGCAACAAACATTGTATTTAACGACATTGCCTTTATACTTGTACATTACAGCTATAATGAGGTTTCCATAGATTTGGTTGGCGTGAACTTGATTGTTCTCTATGACCGCTGTTTTGTTTTCTTCTTTTGTTTAATTTTAATTGAGCAATTTTAGCTGCGCAGGTAAGAACGTTTAATATTATTTTGCATCCTGATACGTCTTGGAACTTTGGAACCCTGGGGAGTTGAGACACTTTTCAATGCACATAACGGCTAAATAATTTTTTTTAAATTGCCAAATAATAAATATAAACACATTAGCCTTTTTTCTGAAATATATTGTTGGATCAACCTCATTGGAAATGTTATTGATCGGATTAAATTACTTTTTTCCCCTCTAAATTTTTCGCAGAGAGTATTTCGTAAATATTTTGAGCTGTTACAAGACATTTTTGTTTTATATTCTCTCACAGACCTCAATGACGCCTGAAGGTATCACCGTGCTGTAAATACAGCACACAAATTTAAATATCGATGCTGATGAGAATCTTAAATCAATTAACTTGTCCAAGCGCCCAATATCACGTTTCTCGCTGTAGGGAAAACCACTGCGCTCAATTAAAATAATTGTGGATAGAGTCGTCGATTTACAGCTTCCGGCAATGTTCCGTGATAGAACTTTGTTTGTTTCAATTCCTGCAAACGCTTCGGTATATGAAAAGTGATCTCTTTCCAAGTTTATTTTAGTTAAAATGTAGTGTGGAATGGTTTCGCAGTTGTTCTTCTGAACAGGAAAATACTTCACAAAGTATAATGTCGTACATTCATGGGACGTTACAACGATACTCAACAACGCTACTTTTTTAAACTTTCAATTTTCCGATTAATTACGTAACTGAGAATGCATTTATAATTATACTCTAACTAATATAACGTACAAAATTTTATTACCCACCTGTAATGCGTAACAGCGTGCATTAAAAAAATCAATCATAGTCCATAAATACTTCTAGTAGATATTGAAGGTTCGTTTATCAGATTCATTATGTAAAGCCAAATTGCTTCGCTTCGTAAACTTAAAGTCAGAGTCACCCTTTAAGTAAAACGAACACAGTTCTTTGGATATTGAATTGTTAGTCTTTAATTAAGGTGTACTTTTGTTTTATAGGTTCTGAAAAGAAAAAAAAACTACATTACAATGCTTCACTAGCTATAATCATATTTTGTAATGTATACTCTACTGCGAAGGCAATTTAATTATTTGTAGAAATAATTAACATTTTTATAAAATGATTTCAAACCAATAATACATGTAAATAATCTGACGTCATCTCAACAATAAACCTCTCCTTCGACTTCATATTTTAAAGAACATAACTAATAAGAGGATTTCATTCTTGAGTTTATCTCGTTCATCTGTCAGCAATTAAATTTTAAACGAAAATGAATTTAAATGTTAATCATATTAGCAAGTTGGCGGTTACGCTCAGAGACTTCGTCTCCCAATGAAACTAGAAAATTTTTCTAGAAAAAATTGTGACAATTTCTTCTTACTCTCATGTCCAGCAGCAATATATATTCCGGAAATTTACTCAGGAGATAAGAACTATCGAATCATTGGCCTGCAGGCCTAACTCCCCCCTTTAAAAGGTTCTATAAATCGTACTGCTTGCGTTATCTTTCCAGAATTTGTTGAAATGGAAGAGAGCGAAATGGGACATGAACAGGACGATTTTGGCATTATTCAGCACTGACCCTTTGTCACGTCCACAAAGGCGTGTTACTATGGTTATTACAATAAAGAATTAATGTTTACTTTTTGTCCCTTATCGTGTTTCGCAAATCAATTATAATTTTCCTAGCATAAAATATAACAAATAATTATAATACAATATAAATTTTATTTTAATATAGTAACATTCGATAAATTCAATGGCAGTAAATATTCTACCTTATATTGTAAGTTTAATATTATTACAGAATGACACGAGAACTAAGCCTTTCTAATAAATAATTCTTATTACACTTGGACTAATTATCGCAAGTAGTACCTTAAAACACCTTTACCACTGCTGCAGGGACACGATCATGGACTGAGTGTACAAAATTACATATTCATTCATATAGCTCAATAAATATAGTTGATCAGCATCTGTCAGTAAACCTTTAGTCTTCAACAAATTTATTTCAGTGTTAAATGAATAAGTGGGATGACATTTATTTTAAATAAATAATATTATATAAAGATGGAAATGAATAAATTAAGTATACAAGTATTAATTGAAATGATACAATGTCCTAAACAAATTATTTTTATGAAGCCAGACTTTTGTTACAGCAGACAATAAACATTTTATACAATATTTACAAAAATTTAATTACATCGTAGTTTTGTGATTTTACAATAAATTTGTATTGGAAAAATTAAATTACTAACAAACTAACATTTAAAACATGAGATCTATTCTCGGGTCGTATTTAAGGCTTTCTCATAGAAGCAGATTTAAATACAAAACCCTACTCGTAATTAGAAACACGAGGAAATCAGAGTAATTACCGTCTTCTGCTTTGCTTTGCCGCTCGTCTTCAGATGTCGTACCTGTTCCAACTGACTCCTTTAAACTTCCTTGTTGGAAAATGAACACCTTGCTCATTTAATCTTCTTATATGTCGACACGATCAAGAGCAAGCATTCCGTCCCCCAAATTAGCCAATTCAAGACCATTTCCCAGATTGAAATATCGTTCAATCCTGCTCCTAGCTACCATACACTCTCTTTGTATCATTCCAATTTCTCTCCTTCTATCATACTAATCATAAAGCCCATTGCCAATTGATAAATTTTTAATCTCTCAAATTCAACTTGCGCCCACATTTAATAACTTTTTCCCACTCCATTATTTGATTTCTTTCAGTGGCAGGGACGAAAACCTCCTCAAACAAAAGTATTTTCTTTAGAATTAGGGAGGAGTTATCCACCCCACTTACCACCGATGTTTGGGTGAAAATACCAGGTCTCGTCACAGCCAGTTGTCCTGGAGTCACAAGGATTTAGAAAACCCAGACTGGCGCCAAAATATCTAGGTTTTATTACTCTCTCTTGCAAACTTTTTCAATTTCTCCCAAGCTGACTGCCTTAGGATTTATACCACTAAATTCTGTCTTTCGTTGTGTGTTGCCATAACAAGTGAAATTGTTAATATATTTTTGCTGAATAAATTCAGTCGAACTCAATTATAACTATAACGTTATTATATGGATCACATTTTATTTCTTAAATTGAAAACCATTAAATCTCTGTACCTTCTGAAAATTACTTAGGGCGGCTACGGCTATGATTAATACATCAGCCCTGCCTCTACCTTTATTCAGTGATTGATTTACTACGTGAAATTGCAAGGCAATCGTTTTGAAGTCGAATGAATGAACGACATTATTTGTATGCAAGAAAAACATATTATGATGAACAATTTTACGGAGTCACAATTCGACTTAAATTCAAAATTTTCTTAATTTTAAGTTCTATTGAGTTGAAGTCAAGAAAGCGCAAGTGTCGTCAGATCAGTTGAGATCATTAGAGAAATAGACCGATCTGTAAAAGAAATGTTGATGTGTGTAAAAATTTTAGACTTTTACATTACTGAAAAATAAACAGCTCAGTAGTTTTTAAGTAGAAAACAAGAAGTGAAAATAAACTTAAAAGTTGCCAATTGGGGAATTTAAAGACTAAAAAAACTTTGCAAACGGAACGATAAGTCAAGAATTTTTCTTTGAGCATTTTAAATATCAGCATAGATTTACAAAGTGCAAATTAAATTAAACAATAAAATATATTTATTTATAATTATTTTATCATTTTTTCTTACAGATGGCGATGTCATATTAATATCTGAATTCTTTACTCTGGGTATAGTATTTACGGCTTGATTATCAACTCATTTATATTGGCTCACAACTGTTTATAAGTCAATACTTTAAGTGTGGGAATGGATCTCATAATTATAGAAACTTTAGTGTTTATTCACTTTATTGTGTCAACAAGAACTGAATCGTTCCTTAATAGTACTTGAAATGAGTCCTTTGGATACGAACTTCTTGCAGATCTTAAGCAGACTACTGGGTGTTCATTTCAATATCCACGGATATTAGTAAGTGTGAATTAGTTCGGCAAGTTCTCTTCTCTACAAAGGACCCCTCAAATCACAGAGCTGCCAACTCTGAAAGGCTTACAACTTCGTATTATACACCCGCAGAGAGCTAAATTGTTGCGCTAGTTTCTATTAATCTGCGGAACCCTGCTTCATCTCGGTGAATTTGCATTGAAATTATCACATCATATGAGATTGTATCGGGTTGCAGCTTAACTTCTAGTTAAGACTAAAACGTAATATAATAGTATATAATAACAATAGAATATAATAATATATAATTATTTTGAAAAATAAGTAAGATAAATTATTAACGATTCAATTATTTGTATTTATGTAGGATTAAATGAAAGATCTATCGTACGTTATTTAAATATGTAATGTATTGAAGAAATTTTGCAGAAACTATGAGCTAGTAATTCTTTATTGCCTCCTTATCGGATATGAAATCGACTTATAAGCAGTCGTGAACCAATATAAATGAGTTGATAGTTAAGCCGTAAATACTATATACAGAGTAAAGAATTCAGTTATTAATGTCTATTCCCTAACTGTAAGAACAAATTGAAAAAATAATAAGAAATAAATATTTTTTCTTGTTTAATTTAATTTTTATTTTGCAAATCTATGCTGATATTTAAAATGTTCAAAGAAAAAATTCCTGACTAATCGTTCCGTTTGCAAAGTGTTTTAGTCTCCCCAATCGGCAACTTTTAAGTTTATTTTCACTTCTACTGTGCTGTTTATTCTTCAGTAATGGTCAACTTTTGACGATGAAAATATAAATTTTTACACACATCAATATTTTTTTAACACCTTAGTCTATTTCTCTAATGATTTCAAATGATCCGATGAACTTGCACTTTCTTGACTTCAAATCAATAGAACTTTAAATTTAAAAAATTTTGATTTCTCTAACTTATAAAGGGTAATTGGATTTATGACTGCGTAAAATTCTTCATCATAAAATGTTTTTCTTGCAGTAAAACAATGTCGTTCATTCACTCGACATCAAAACGAATACCTTGCAATTTCACGCAGATAATATTCCATTTGTTAAATGTTTTCGTTAATATACGTCTTACTTTTTCTGCTGTCCAAAACCTGTCTCAATTCTTATACGCGGTTTATTGCCTATTTCGTGGCTGTTCCTCCCGGTGACAACTTCCCTCTCATAACACAGGAAGTGCATTTGAAAGGAAGGATGTGGAGAGCAAATCAGCCAAGGGTCAACTAGGACCCCCGAACTGTATTTTAAGGATCCTACCAGTGTTTCCTGAAAGAAATGAAGGGCGAGTTCCCTATAAAACCTGTATCACGTAGTTCGGGCTCATGGGTACTTGTTTCACGCCCTTCTATATGACGGCAGAGAAGTTTTGTGTATGTTACAACATTCCCTTCTCTGTCTTTCGACCAGCTCAGGAAGCAGCTGGCTGACTGTTCCAATAGGATCAGAGGACAGCTCTTAGCAAATTCCCAAGGACTGCGATCTCTCAAAACTAATGAAGTTGCCTCGGCTTATGAGAACCTTAATTACCAAAGATAGACACTTGCGAGAAGAGAAAGGAATGTCAGGTTGGGCTTGTAGCCCACTCGAGTAACTTAGACGCACATATTGAGCGGAAAAATCGTGTTCGATTAACATTCCATCCTTTAATCCATTATTAATTTCATTTTAGTAATGGTATATTCTCTGCAAAATACAAGGACCAATCTGTGAGGCAGCCTGTGTCAATAAATAGCGAAATTCGCTGAAGGAATCTATAAGAAAAATGCATCTACTGTGATTAATTTTAAAGAGAAATAATAGGAATAAAGGTAACAAATAAAGTAATATTGTTATTTAAGGAATGTGTTTTAATTTAATTTGACTGTGAAAGGCTTCGCCTCGTCGTACCATTCCGCGTGAATCTATTGTATCCACGTACGAGGTGCGATTAAAAAAAACGGCAATTTCTGAATTTTGCGGGCTTTAGAAATCCTATTTCCACATATTTTTTAATTTATTGGTTCCTGAAGTATGTTAAATTGGCAGCCATTTTGAATGTTTTGTTTATTGTTGACATTCGAATATACTAAGCTAGTTTTCGTCTTATTTTAAAATTTTACCTTTTTTGGGGGGGGGGTTACATGAGGGTGATGATAAATTCGAAATGTTAACCGCAGCGTTTGGCGAATCTACTACGAGTAAGTTTAAGAGTGGTACAGACGTTTCAAAGTGGGCCGGGGAAACGTTGATGATGACGACCGCCCTAACACTTCAACAACCGGTCGACAGGTGTAGAAAATGATTCTGGAAAATCGCCGAATTAGTAGGTGATATCGGAATATCATTAGACTCATTCCATACAATTTCTTCGATGGTTATGGGCATGAAACGAGTAGATGCAAAATTCATTCCAAAATTGCTGAATTGCGATTTAAAAACAACGCTTCATAGATGTCGCTCAAGAATAGCTGAATAAAGTCAACAAAGACCCATAATTTCTTAAAACGCACGTAACAGGTGACGAAACATGGGTGTATTGGCATGACGTTGAAACCAAGGCTAAATCGTACCAATGGTAGCTGCATGAAGAGCCAAGACCGAAAGAAACTCAGCTTACACAATTTATATTCGCGTCACTAGCACTGCCATATTTGAACGAATCAATGAATTAAGTAGCTTGGTATATCTGATACTTTCCGCTTTAAATTTTTCTGGTGTCACAAACTGCACGCAATAACAGTATTTTCTGACCTTTGGTCGTGAAAGGAGCAATGGAGCAACGTGCGAGCAGAGTCATTCCATGTGAAGTGGTGTGGTTGTCCCCACTCAACCATCTCCAATTTCAATGAAATTTTGTGTGAAAGTTTATAAATGTCACCAATGAACATTGGAAAAGTTTTACGTTCTCTATTGCAGTACTTATAGAAATATTCTCATTTTTATGACCTCGTACAGTAAAGTTTTACCATACTACTCGGAAATTTCAGCAATTTTGAGATGTAATATCTCTGGAAATATTTTATTATAAGACATGAAAAGTGGCCGTCTTTTACAATTTTTTTTGCTCTTTTCAAAATGTATGAAATGTGTGAAAAAAATTACAAGTTTGACTTCTTATAGCTCTGAAGATAAAGGTATGAAATTTTGTACTTAATAACTTCACATCACATTGTTTTTTACTGTAAAATTTCATTTACTTGCTACTCTCTAGTACTTCACAAATTAAGTCTAAAGTTAACGATTTTTGCATTTTTAACCTACTTTTATGAAAAAATATCTGACATAATCTTTTTAAAATTACTTTTGTTAAAAGGAGTATGTTTTAAACCTTACTATAAAGTGGGCACGTTCTTTCATCGCGGGCGTTTAAGGCCTTAAAATTGAGGACAAAAGTACGACATTTCTGTGACAGTCATATATCTATATACATTGAATTGACGTGAAAACATCACAGTTTTTGCTAGTTTTTCCAATATTCTCAGCTGCTACTCCACCAGCTGTTATATTTTTCGTTACCACTTTCTGCGCTTGTTCAATGTTTTTTAATCTAGTCAGCTTTATGGATACTGCTCAAACTTTGAATTTTAATGGGAGCTCCCTAAGTCAGTCAAACTCTGATTGACAGTGTCCGAAATGTCCATATACTTCTCTGATGATGAAAACTCTGATGTCTTGGACTATAGAAATGAATTCATATTTACAGTTGGAACCAATTTTTGACCTGGTTTCAAATTTGTTTTTCTCAACAGACATGGGTGGCTAGATTGACTTTCAACAGCCCATACCTAGCTGTATGCTTTTTTTTATTAAATGGGATGACTTTTGCCTCATTTCATATAGTTTCAAAAATTATTTTGTTATGAAAGTCATCGTCTGTGAGCTCAACTTCTGATCGGCGAGTGAGAAGTATTTTTTCACTGGCTGACAAACTGTACACATAACGCAGCCCAATTTTCTTGCAATAGAACCGAACATGGCAAGTTGGTGATAACTTTTCTCCAGCAATGTAATTTGCCAAAGTAGAAATAATACCAATTGACTTGAAGCATTCCATTTCACGTATTAAAGACCTGAAAATTTTGATAAAAATACGTTTCAATTTTATATTACAGAATACTATGCTTTAAAAAGATGTTACATGGTTATGACAATAGTACATTGCTAAAGCTAGTGAAAAGTTAATCAGAACAACTTAAATTCCAACAGAAATGCTATCATGGAGGGTGCGTCAGACTATTCTCAGGACTGAATTCCACAACAACGACATGTACCTTGTCAAAAGGCATTCGCTTCAAAATAATGTGTGTATTATCCGTCTTAATATTCCTCCCGTGGCCGGGAGAAAGTTTCCTTATTCCATTCTCGTCAAGTCCTCCGTTTCATACCATTGGCTATTTCATTTAACAGAAGACTTAACTATATAAAAGTTAACTAATAAAAATTGGTTACTTATAATACTGAATTACTTCTTTGTCACTATAAGTTTAAATATAATTCATTTCCAATGCGAGCCAGTGACTCTTCCTAATCTAGAATTCCTTCACACATTTTAATTCCAGTTAAGTTACTTTATATAAAAGTATTAAATAGCTACTCAAGTGTTTGGAGGAATTAAAAACGAGATGAAATACTGGACTCCTTTTCCATGAATATTCATTCTTTGTCGGTGCTCTGTCCTTAACTGTGAAAGGGGTTGGAAAAATTAATTAAATTAGAACTTCGATCACGAGTTCTGGAGCACAATAGTCAGCACTTTACGTGCCCGGAGAGTTATTCCACTTTCGCTTCAGTAATAACTGGTTTGAGAAAGGTAATAATTGCATTTTAATATATACCATAA
Organism: Eucriotettix oculatus; assembly: GCA_034510155.1. NCBI lineage: Eukaryota > Metazoa > Arthropoda > Insecta > Orthoptera > Tetrigidae > Eucriotettix > Eucriotettix oculatus. Next base: position 104,638,629 of record CM067377.1, on the reverse strand, counting down.
TCCATGTAAAAAATATTGTAAGATAAGAAATTATAACCAATGTATAAGTCCTCTTGAAAATAATTTATTTATCAACAATTTGTTTGACATACTACGTCGTATACAATTTCGAAGCATAATAATGTATGCCAATATTACCAATCTTATTACGTGTATTTGTTTTTTTCTTATGAAAATGACTTTTAATAAACCTCATTTGTACTTATAGTTTTCCACTTGTAAAATTCTTGCTTATTCCCAGTTACATTCATTGCTTGACTCCTTGAGGTTACAAGAAAGAGAAATGTTAGTTTTGTAATTAGCCTTCAGATGGCTCCTGTGGTAATACAGCCTGTTACAAAGGTTTAATCTGGTCATACCAATGTACCTTTTGTTACATTTATTACACTTCAACACGTATATAAATATTTCCTTTATACTATTATACGTACAACTAATTTTGTCAATAGGTTTCATTAGTAAATGAACTTCATTGAAACCATTATGAATGAAAATGCCTTATAATAAACCTCTTTTGCACTTATAACTTATAACAAGTGCTGTTTACACATGTAATGGTGTGTTACATGGTTTTATTAATTATATCGTCAACATCAACGTTTTATTTACACCAGTATTTCCTTGATCGCAATGTATATTCGAAAGGCTTAAATTGCTACAATTTAGATTTTCTTTTTTTTTTACTTAAAAAATTTTTTATAAACCTTTCTGACGTTTAACATCTGTTTCACGGACAGTACATTTATTATTAACTACATTTATTTATTTATCTTGAGTGTTAACCGTATTAACAATAATGACAAAACTGAATTTACTGATTGTTGATAAGTAAATGATTTTGAAAGGACTTCGGGTCATTTAGAGAACCCTTCTATCAGATTACCACACTTAATTATAAGAACTAAGATTATCTCAAGTTCGAGTTAATGAGATGGTACGCGTACCTCTAATGAAAATTTATGCTGTTTGAAATTGTAGCCCCAACGGTTTTGTTGTCAATTGCAACTGGAAGCTAACCACCAGACGTGTAGCTCCACGACTAACAGCTAAAAACCGACACCGCCCCCGGAGACAGCGCAGGAGCATCAAATATTTCGAAATATTGAGGTCTTTAAAACATTTCCCATACAAATAAATTAATTTCATCCTCAACAACACCTCCGATACTATTACCTTCATCGAGAAGTTTTCTCATAAGATGTAAAATATGTAGTGATATTTTTATGTTGGTTTTAGATTCTGTTAAATATTTATAACGAATACTTTTACAAGCTTCATTTGTACTAATTTTCAATTCCATCTATTTTGAGAGTTATAATATAAATTTTTATTTTTTACAATTAATTGAAATATTAATCGATTCGCCCGATTATTTAAGGGAAATGCACTTAAATTTATAAGAGGTATTAAAATGTTTTTTAATGCATTGTATAGCTATTGAATATATTGTCACAAACTCTATTTTAAAAATGTATAAAATATAGACAGAAGTTGAAATTTGCTCCGTCTAGTGGCATGGAATGATTTCAGGTTGACCACGAGTGTTAAACAATACCACTAAAATAGATATTCCACGTAACAAAAGCTAAATATCGCCCTTTTAAATTTTACTCCCCATTAGAGACCAATACAAGCAGTTATTTACCAATGAACTCAAAAGTATTAAAAGTAACCCAAAATTACTGCGTCACGTGATAACATTGGATATTTCAGATGTTTGTTCTCGAAATGTGATGTTTCTGCGTCTCTGGTAATAAGAAGCTGCACAAGAGAGTGAAGCCTGGACTCTTGGCTGTAAGGCGACATCTGAGATTACGCTAGGCTTAGTTATTATTGAACCTTGGAGTTAGCAATCATTTGGAATCTCCGTGGTTGCAGAGCGAATGTCTAGAGAGAACTCACTTTCTCTCGCCCGTTTTTCCTGGCCTTTGCAAATCTCCAGAGAGAACTTCTCTCTCCCAAACCACTTCGTTTTATGTGAGGCATCGATCACCTTCGACCTTTTCGAATTACATATCCTCAAATTGGTCATATTACAGAATACTATGCTTTAAAAAGATGTTACATGGTTATGACAATTAATTCCTAAAATTCCTAAAAATCACTAGATGGGTGAAGTAACTTATGTATCAATACTCTCTGCCAGATCAACGAAACTTTTCGAACTTCATGCCTTCCAAAATTTTGCACTTTTAGTGTAAAGATCATATCATTGCCTGACGCTCAACTTTCCCACCCTTCAGCGCAGATTCCATTCCACAAACAAGGTACTAAAGTGAATTTAAAAATGATCTTAAAATATGTACACTTATGCTACAGTACGTTATTAAGTCCACTTAAATATTAAAAAGTTATACATGTGGTTTACTGTAATTTTTAGAAAATTTTCTGTTTCAATATCACCAAACTCTGAACGTTTGGACACAGTTTTTGTGTGTATCTAGCGACGTTAAAACAAACTGGATGAAAGGCAAAGATCTAAAACCTTAGTTTATAGCTGGAAATAACCAAAGAACTTCAAATAAGACTGTATAAGTTGTTCAGATTTTCAGTGTCAAGTTTAATATTGGCAATATTAGGTTGATTTTAAATGTATAACAGTTCAGACTTTATTGTTTTATAATAATACGATTCTCTGAATACGTTTCGTTCCCAAACTTCAGGGACCGCTTTAGTTCTTTCTACAAAAATATTTATACATGTAAATATACATAGTTCAATAAAAATTAATAAATGAACTTTGTATGTTACAATTAAAATATTGCAAAATTTCATGTTGCTCCTGCAACGTCCGGGACAGAAATGAATCAAAACAATAGCAATGAAAGGAATCACAAAGCTCACATTAACATAACAGAATATTTTTAAAATACTGGATTTAATTACTTTATTTATAATAAGTTTCTCTGTCTAAAAACGAGACGTTAAAAATAGAAATTGTCTTTAAATTTAATACAACGTTTTGTAATGCCATTGTGGCCTGAAAATTTAAAATTAGATTTTGTGTTCCTTGATCTTTGCATAAGTAAAACATAAATGACAATTATACCTATTAAACACAGTTAACTTTCATCAATATAGTTATAAGGAAAACAAAACCCGTCATCCACATATATACGAAAAGTGATTAGTTTGAAGCTAAGATTTTCATTAAAATTCTCTAAATTCCTCATTTTCATGAGTTCTTTTCAACAAAAGTCATTTTCTAATGTTGTTTGCATATAAAGCATAATAAGCATAATAGGTTAATATTGACAGTAATTAAAAAATAAATATCAATATATCTAAAAATAACCGTGAAAAATGTACATCAGAATGCTTCATAAAGTTCTGTAGCGTGATATTCGATATTCGTTGAATTTTTAATATGAAGATAGCGATGATTGGGAACTGGACATGGCGTCAGTATGTTGAAACCTGATGCCGTCTGTAATCCCCAGGGATGGTATTTTGTAACGTGCGAATTTGACCTGGCTTTTCCATAACAACGTTCGCGTGGGAGAAGAGGAACTTGAGAAACAGTGAAGTATTTTAATACCACGTGGTTCCCTAAACCAATTGAATTTTGTGGTCTACAGGAAATCTATTGAAAAGTTCGACATCTAGAATATTCTCTCGCCGGTGATGTAGGGAGGAATGGACATTCTGATCTCTTCCGTTGGAGGAGACGGAGTGGTGTGACGTGAAGAGAGCATTCTGGTGTGTCGAGACGTGGAGCCAGACCTCACTTCTCCTTCCGTGATCCAGAGAAGTTGGCAGAGAGACGACTCCACATTCCAACAAAGTACGCGGTCAAGTTTCCCAATCTTCAAAACCTAGGGATGATTTTCGTCCACGCTTTAAGAGAACCGACTGCTTTGCCGTACCTCCGAAATTTACTAAATATTTTCTCCGTTAAAATTGTTTATATTAATTCCCCATTTTCCTCTTTAATTACCCTTTAATTTTATTTTATCCCCCCCACTCCCCCACTCTGCAGTTCAAAGAAGCAAAATATTAAGTTGGAAACAAATAATTCTCTTGTTTTTCTTGCATTTAAGGTTATGCTGAAATTGCTGCTTTCCATCGTGACATATGGCACAGAATATCAATGTATTGATGCTTGTAAACCATCGTATTGGGTATTAATCTGATTCATCATTATAATGATATATAATAACTCTAACTGTCCGTAAATCCCCGTAATGGTTTCACGGGAAATTTTATTCGACCGTAGACAGTGCGACATTCATATAAAGTGTCACATCTAGGTTCACGAGAAACACAATGCTTGTGTCACGTAAAATATTGTTGTCGTTCTTTATCTCAAAGTAGCAAACATCATTCCTTGGCGGAGCTTTAGTAAAAAGAGACTGCCAAGACGTCAACTTACCTGGCATTTTCTTTATCTATGAAGGAACGTGGCAAGTATGTTGATCGGCCTTCAACTTGCATGGTCAATCTTAAGAGTTTAGTCAGAAATATAACTCTTGTTTTTGTAGTTCTAAATTGATATAAATGCTGGAATAAGTTTATAAATCCCAATTAGGGCGGACAGAAGGGATTCGATTCGTTGTTCATTCCTTACGAGTTAATCGCCTCGTCGTACCAAGATCGTTCAACAGTGTTTAATCCTCAGGAATTGTTATCGATTTTACTTTATCCCGGTTCTGACTGAATACGTGTGATATATTAATGAACGTAGACTTCCCCGTTGATGCTATATATAGCCTGAAGACGGCGACAGAAAATGACCGCAGAAACGTTGAGTGTTGGTTAACCGTGAATATTTCATCCGAAGTGTGATATCATTTTATATTGATTTGGTAATTTAGTATCTTAGTATGTGAAAGCTGGATGGAATAAAAGGATGAGTTGGTGCTGTAGAAAGAATTATATAGTATCAATTGTATAGTTCAATAACTAAAATATTGGTAACAAATTCTTTTAAATTATCAAAGGTGTAGCGTTGGTTCGTAAAATGCTGTAATAATGTTTACCCTAATGAGAAGTCAAAACGTACGTGGTTTTAATATACCTATACAATTACATTCATAGTGTTTGCAACCGTAAAAACGGATGAAGTTTCTTATTCTGTTAGCTGTTAGACAAAAAGATTGTTTACATTTACATTAAATCATAAGTAATAAATTCTCTCCAACTCCATAAAAAATATGTTTCTTTGAATCAAATTTGACGAGGCATGTTCAGAATGTAAGTGTACTAGAGTTAAATTTTTTTAGAAAAAGTATATATGAAAAAAATTGATACACTTGTTGGCTATTTTTCCACATAATCTCCATCCCGTTTAATGTTTGTGCCACAACTTTATTTATGCCCTCCTCAAAGAACTCTCCCGCCAGGACCACCCACGTCTGCCTACAGCAAAGTGGAAAGATGACAGTCTGAAGTCAAATGAATATAGGGTATGGTTTAAAACATCCTAACCAAATGATTCCAAGAGCTTCTTGGTGGCTAAGGCTGTGTGAGGACGGGAGTTGTCGTGCAACAAGCACCCTCTTATGGTTATCATTCCCCTTCTTTTGTTTTGAATGCTACTTTTAAGGTTTTCAGTGTCTCGCAATAGCGTTAAGGGACGACCTCCTGTGGTCTAGTGGCTCGCACAGCTGAGGTCCGGGTTCGAATCCTTACATGGGTTTGGATGTTTATATTGTTTGAGAAACCATACTGTGATACTCCACTATGGTCAAAAGTTCCCCTAACCGTGTATATATCGTTGTGTATTGATGGTCTCTCCCTGTGACTGAAATTTGACCAAAGTAATGTATTTTCTGTCCCCTAAACACTGAGGCCTCGATTTTTTGCCAGAAGTTGAGGTTTTTATTTTAGGAATCGGATCACAGCAGTTGGCGTACCGCAACTGGACACTTCAACGTGAGTTTACGTACTACCGTGTTCCTGTGAAGTTCGCTCCGTAAGGTGATCCCCCTCTACCACTCAGTGTTCTTAACCCTAAATAAACCACAGTCCGTTATGGTCACAGTACACTTACCTTCTGAACATGTCTCGTAGTACGAGTATAATGATGGAAGGAAATTCCCATACAAAATTATTGCGCGGTAAATTAAATCAACCAATTATATTTGAGTTCAGAGTTCTGAGTCACAGATTTCCGTTATAAATTTAGACCTGATGAATATTGAAGGAAGTATGCAGTTGTGTGTCTAATTAGATAAATCAGCTCATCCAATCTCCAATTGCTACGTAATTAAATTAGCAAATAAAACAGCTCTTCAACGCCTTTTAGCACAATTAAAATGTCAGCAATTAAAATAATCTCAATTAAAGTTTGGCATTCCACATCATTAAATATGAAAACCAGTCACTGTAAAATGTTTTTAATTGAAATAATTTGAAATAAAGATATAGAAATAAAGAGGTACTTATTAATATATAGTATGTTCAACGTCTTAAACTTTTCTGTTAAAAACCAAATAGGATTGAAGCTAATTCTGAGAATAACGATTTAAATATAATATCTACTGGAATAATTCAGGTTTATAACGAAGGTTTCCAAAACACAGTTTCTCATTGAAATATTGTTATTGTTAAATTTCTTGACTATTTAATCCTATACTTATCTTTTTCTCAACGTGTTTCTATTGCACGAATGATAAATAAATTTAATACTGGACTCACAAAACATACTAACCAATATTTCTGATGTAATTACCAATGTCAAGTCTTTTTGTAAGTGCACTAATCGATATAAATTATTGTAGGATGCTCAGGTGTCGTTTTAATTTATGAATTCGGGGCTTACTTTAACTGCTACTTATAATAAACCGTTCCCTGCTAATCTGTTAATTACGTCCTTCGTGGAATGGAATGGAACCGCGTGCTGTTAACAGACATCTCATTAGACCCAATTGGGCCACGCTAGAACTAATTTGACCACTAAGGGGCTTAAAGGCGTTTAGTCGTCCGAGAAAATTGTAATGTCTCAATTTATCCAACTGCTTTACTAGTCAGTGATATTGACGAAACAATGCAGCTGTGTGTCTAATTAGATAAATAACATAAATTTCCATAATCTGTAAACAAGGCATCCGAGATATATTCCTATTTTATCACAAAATTAATAATACACTAAAACTATGTTCAAAGACTGTAACATTATATTCATTTAAAAGCACTTTTAAATTATTGTATTCTTAATGTGGTGATATTTCTATTGAATAATATTAAATTCTGAATTTATTGACAAAATAAGAAAATTATGATTAATAACTTGCCAAATAAATAAATTATTTATTTTCTTTTGGGGAACAGGGTTTCTTTTTATAGCAAATCAGCGTTGGCCGAGTATTTATTTACATTAATTCGGTACAGTATTTTATTCCACAATAATCTTTTAATCAACGCATGTTTAAACCAACATCGGCAGTTTCACATTAATGATGCGTCCTACCATATCGAACCTGACTGAATGTTAATTTCATGACATCCGACGTGATGACTCATAATACGAAAATAGAGCCATTAAATCTACTGGTAACTTAACTAAGTACAGTACCCTAATATAATAAATTGGTCAAAACATACTCTCGGTACTCTAAATGAGTATAAAATACACTTAGAAATAAAGCAATTAGTATAAATGTAAATCATACTACCAATACATTAACAAAATTAAAATAACTATGGGTAGCTAAAGAGAGTCAAATATATTCCTAGTAACCTCTATTAGAGTCAGAAATACTCACAGATACTTAATTACTCCCGGTATCTTAAGAGAGCCATTAACAGTGAGATAATCCCAACCCCCACCCATGTAAGTGCTAGGAGTGTTTCACCCACCCGGTATTCGAACTGAATCGTACGTGACATATAAGGAGTTCGATATAAATTGCTCCCACTGTAAAAAAAAACACCTCAGTTTCACCATATTATAAGCTACACTTTAACTTATCCGACATATTGAATGTCAGATTGTAACTCGGCGATTTCCATCACGACGGATTACTCACTAATCTAGGTTTATTTCGTCTTATTGACTTTCACCTCTTTCCAACTACACCCCCAACCCTTAGGTTAAGGTATGATTTAAGTTGCACGCCAAGTTTGAGCTTAAGTATACTTATAGTTGCCCGTTCAAAGCACGTTTAATTCAGCCAGTTCCGTAGTGCCAGAAAACATGGTTAATGACTTTCACTGCCTTCCCCATTTCCCTCACCCTTATTCTTAAGTATGAATCAAGTTTCAGTTGAAATGTCGAAATTAAACTTAGCGTCTTGCACATCATCGCAATACACACAAATCTAGGCCGATTTCGAATTACCGACTTTCAGATTATTTCACTACGTCCCCGACCCTACCATTGAATCATTTTCTAAGTTACATATTGAAAGTCAGAATTGAACTCAGCGACTTCCATTATCTCCTCTGAGGCTGAATTTGGTTTAAGTTGCATGATGAATCTCTCGATTTAATTCAAGAATCTCGGTAGATTTTTTCTTATATAGTGACATTCACTTCCACCCCCCCCCCTCACCCCTCTGGGGCTGATGTACTATTTAAGTTGCATGTAGAAATTTAAATTTGGAGTCGACAATAACACCCGAATACAACCCAATATAGGTTTATTTAGTCTTGATGACTTTCACCCCTTCAACCCTCCCCCTACTCCGAGGACGAGGTACAATTTATGTTGATCTTAAATGGCAGTAGTAAACTCAGTGACTCACATAAGCACGAATTCGACGCAAATCTTGATTTTTTTTCTCATCGTTTTTATGTAACGTTCCTCCACATCATTCCATGGGGTGATTTTCTCCCAAGATGAATGAAATTAAACACAAACAATATTAAAGCAATTTACTTCTAAAAATATTTGTTCCGTTGAATATTTAAAAATTTCCGCCGTGTCTCACCCGGCCGTGTATATTTGCGAGTCGTAAAGAACAGGTCTACTAAATTTGGTATATATTATATTTGTTTGCGAAACATACATACACATAAACAGTTCATTTTCTTGTAGAAATCGAGGTTCTCCCCATGACAACTGAATAAATCAACTGTACTCCAAGTAAGATTATTGCAGGTGTCCTTACTTTGGAGTGTGAAGGGAGGGGGGAAATAAAAGAGAAGGTTTTATAAATGATCATTTTTGTAAAAGTTGTACTATTTGATTCGTCAATAACAAAAACTTATTAGAGAACTTTTAGTCATTGAACTGCAAAAGAAACCGCATTTAAATGTATGTACTTAGCATATAATCATATTATACAGTATATACATATTATGTACAGTAGAACGTCGATTATCCTAACTTATATCTTAAGTTCGGATATTCGATTGTTCAGATAACAGAATCTATAAAATTCAAAAGTATCTATAAAGTTAGTTGCAGTTTACTAATTCATAGAATTTTCCCCGTAAATTATTTCGTGAAATACTCGCTGATTTCAATACTATTTTTGTATACAATAAACATCCGAGAAAGAGTCGAAAAATTTATTTCTTAATGTCCCTTTGCTAAACACAATGGCAAAAATTGTAAGAGTTCTCACCAAATATAAAAATATTCACTCAAATAATAATCTTCCTATAATTTAAAGGTATATTGATTTATATCAGTATTCATGAATTTTCATCAACATTTGAAAAATAATTATTTCTTCAATTTAAGATTGAATATGATGAACATAGAAGGGATAGAAATAGAATTGTAAAAGAAATCTATTGCTAGCGCTTACAGTAAAATCTGTAATAGGTGCTTAATTAATCAAAATTACTAAATTTGTATGCAATGTGATTCATCTAATTGCTTATATTACCCATCAAACAGAGGTAATTCATTTCAGGAAACAGTTGTTACTAACGCAGTGCCTCCCACTGCCACGCACGTACACACGCGTGTTCGTGTGGAGGATAATGAATGAACGATTGAAAAACACGATTCCCTAACAATGTTTTATTATGGGCAGAGCATCGATCGTTAGCGGCGAGGGAAAAGGCGAAAGTAAATGAAATGCATTGACAAATTCATATAGCAGTTGCCGGCCTCGGTAATGAATTGAGTACACGATGGTCCTGATATTGCCATATATCTCGTTTCAGCTTATATGAAAGCAGCCGATTTCACATTATTCACTACCGCCAAATTCAACTTGACTGCGTTCTAACAGCTACAGCTTTTTATCAATCACGTTTCAATTTTATCAGCAGAGACACGACAAAATTTTGTTATCAAGAACTGGCCTCTGCGAGTTTAGCAAGAGAGCGTTCGAATTATCTGTTAACTTTTCACTCAGTGTAACCGACAGTGGAAACATCCAGGAAAATCCTTGCATCAAAACTTGCGAGTCTGTAGATTTTTGCTACGTATTAGGGGCCGTTTATGACACCAGAATATCTGAATTTTGACAAGGTGTATTTCAAACTATAAATGATACTGCAGAACATAAATGTAAACTATATCAAATTTCTGAAGATATGCACTATGAAAATTCGAACTTCGGTTACAACTGCTGGAAAATGAACACGCAACGTTCTTCTCTCTCAATTTCCATAGGTTTTGAACATTCTAAGCACTGCGAGTCCTGCATTATAAATTAATGCAGGGTTCCCCAAACATATTCCTCAATGGAACACTTGGTATAATCGGACATTCTAACAAACACTTAGCTTATTTTTTAGGATGAGTGATTTCATGTATTGCCTGGAGCTACGACAGAGGGAAGGACAGTTTCCTGGTCGCAGAGCTCCAAGTAGTTAAATCTCCATTGCGTGTTTCTCAGTGTGTGCTTGTTTGTGTTTCCCAGTGTGTGTCCGTGTTGTGTTTATATTGACTTTTTTCTGTATACATTTTCTTTTATTAATTTATTTTAAGATTATTTGTCTTTAATTATGTACCTAATTTTTTTCATTTTTAATGTATGACGTATCCTATTTCCTCAATCGAGGACTAATGGAAACAACAAGAAATCTAAATCTTCTAATCGTAAAACGTAAAACAAGATTTAATTTAGCAATTATTTTTAAATATAGACATGTAATAGATTAATAATATATAAATAAATAAAGTACTGTGTGATATCGGGCGCAATATTTGTAAATTGAATTCTAATATCTTGTGTGGAGTCGGGCGTGTTTATGCACTATGACTTCATTGCAGTATAGTAATAAAATCCAGCTTCGCATAAATAGGTTGTAGGAAACGGAAGAAAAACAATAATGGCATGTTTTGAAATATCGGCGTATTTTTTTGAACTAGCCCAGTAATCACATAATACTGATCATTGTATTTTTCTTTCACTGATTAAATCAATTAGAGCTTCGTAGTCACTCGCACCTAAACCTGCAGATTTAGCTGTCACAGAAAATTGATTCTGTACCCAGGAACCGTGATTACTAGTTTTCGTAAAATATTTCAAAAGAGTTTATTTCCAGTTTTATAGATGTTCTAATAACATTTTGGAAACTTCTTCGTCTTCATGAACTTAATTCATTCAAACATTCATGAATGGCAGGAAACCAATTAGGAACCTTAGATTCAACTCATGAAATCCAATATTGTATTTTTTTATCATAAGATCCAATTTTATATCTTGTATTAAAATTTATAATACTTTCTCCTTATAATGATAAATTCATTGCACTTCGTAAACATATCTACCAGATATGCGAGTTTAATGAACCATGAATATTTTGTAAAACTTCAAAATAATGTTGTCCTGAATTATATTGTGCCTTCACAATATTGTGGCCATTATAAATTTCCTGCAGACCCCTGGTTGCAAACCGCTGCACTATGATCCTGACAGACTGCAATTATGTGCTATTGAATTAAATTCCACAAACGAGAGTGTAAAAGATTGGCTTATTTTTTTGGTCAAAGCTGGTCATTGTCGAGTTAAATAAAATATTAACTGTATAATTGTGGGATATGGCAATCTCTATCTCACTCGATTGACATGTCCACACTCATACATTGTTACTCATGTTTCCTATTGTAGCGGGAAACAAGGAATAAGGTTTCTTCCTTTCGCAACGTTGTGATTCGATTTTTCTCCCGTTCGATGCAAACGGGGTTTTCGTCATACGCACTGATTAAGTGGTATTACAACATGATATTATAATCCATAGTATAAAGAGAATCACTCCAAATGTTTGCGGAACACTTATTCAGGCGCCACGGAACAAAGTTTGGGAAATCCGGATTTAATGAATCAATTTGAATACTTCATTTATGTATTCCGGTATAGGAAAGCGCTCTCACTTTACTGAAGTTACTAGCCGACCAGCGATTGAAATGAAGCAAATTCAACTGAAGTTGTATGTCAATAAAATGTATCCTATAAATAATTCATAGCATGGCGGAGTCCATGTGATCGGGAGTCGAATTCATAAGCCTGCATTCGATTTAATATTTTCTAGAGATTGTACATACAAGAGGCAATATATATAATGTTCTATGTGGTGACTTAAAAGAAAGACTTTAAAAAGATTAGCCCAAAGATTATAATAACTGAACGCCCCAAAAATATGAAATTTAAATTTTGAAGGTTTTTCTTTTCAATACATTTGGAAGGATTGTAGGAAGGACTAGTTATTCCAATCAATTGACTCACTCTATAGGACAGGTAATTTCGAATAGTTGACTTGTACAATCAGGTTGATCTCATTTACGGAGACAACTTTGGTATATTACTCAGAAGATGATACGTAAGAAGTAATCGCAGAAAATAAACTTGAAATGAAGAGGAACCAGGGATGCTACAGGTGTGCTGAGGGTTATTACAGAGCAGACAGTGTTTGTTCACTGGAAGGGCGTTGGATAGGATAAAGTGAGAAAGTTTCTGGAAATGTTCAAGAAAAATGGACTCGTTTGGAAGTAAAAAATCTATCTATTTATCTTTGGCTCTACAGCCCTCAGTGAGCCTTGGCCACCTCCACAATCAGCCTCCAATATCGTCGGTCCTGCGCTCGTTTCGTCCATCACTCTCAGGTCTGCAACGACATCGTCCATCCATCTATGCCTTGATCTTCCCTTTCCTCTTGAATGGTAGATCCTTTCTTTCCGGGTTCTTTTTGGTATTCGTTCTGTTGCCATTCTTTCTACATGGTCCATCCAATCAATCTTCCGAATCTAACCACATCTTTACCTTCCATCAATTCAACCATCTCCACATTATATCTTGCTCTCCAGCCTTTGTCTGTCATTACAAGTCCAAAAATCTTCCTTAAGATCCGTCTCTCAAATACTCTGAGGATTTTCACATCAGTATCTTTCAGGGTCCAAGTCTCTGCTCCATAAACCACCACCGGTCGCATTAATGTATTATATATTTTTATTTTTGTTTTCGTTGTGATAGGCTGGTTAGTAAATAAATTCTTATTTGCGTAGTATGCTCGGTTCCCAGCATGTATTCTTTCCCTGATCTCTTTGCAAATCAAGTTGGTATTTGAATCCAAAAATTCCTTCAAATTTCTTATTTCCAACCTCTATGTTCTGATCTGGACATTCTCATGTATGTAGTTTTTTCTTCATTAACTACCAAACCTATTTTTAATGCTTCTCTCTCCAATTACATACACATTTTTTTCAATACACTTGTTGTCCTACTGATGATCGCCACATCATCTGCATATGCATATATTTGACTGGACTTCACAAATATTGTTTCTTTTTGATCAATTAGATTTACCATCTTATGTAAAGCTAGATTAAATAGAGCTGCTGAGAGTCCATCTCCCTGTTTTACTCCTGCATTGTATTCAAATTTTTCGCTGAATTTGATACCCACTTTCACCCTGGCATTGGTTTCACTCATGGTCATTCTTATCCTCATTAGTTTTGGAGGAATATTATATTACCTAAGTATCTCTTCAACTGCCTTCCGGTTAACACTGTCAAAAGACTGCTTGAAGTCAATAAACATAAAATGCAAATGTGAGTCATATTCATAAAAGTTTTCCATGATCTGTCTAATAATAAAAATCTGAACTGCAGTGTCTCTGCCAGGCCGGAATCCACATTGATATTCTCCAAGCGTTTCTTCTGCATAAAAAGTTACTAATCAAACCAGATAAAATCTTAAATGTTACACTAAGCAGCGTAATGCCCCTATAGTTTTTACATTTAAATTTATTTATATTGGACAGATTATTCCTGCCCTCCAATTCTGAGGCATTGTTTCAGTTTTTCATATCTTTATCATCAATCTATGTATTGCTACAAAAAGAGATTTCCCCCATCCTTAGTAAGTTCTACCGTTATATCATCCTCACTTGGAGCTTTATTATTACTCATTTTTTTCACTGCACCTTCACTTCTTCTGGTGTTGGTTCCTGTTCCATTCCTCCATCTTCCCTCTCTTCTATATTTACTCTATATTGAAAGTAAAAAATACCAGAAAATTGAAAGTGGGTCATATCATTATGGCTAAAATTTGCAGCTACGATAGTAAATATATTTAAATGAGCGACATTTATAATAATAAAATTAGTATGTTTCAAGTCCATATAACACATTATCAACGTAGAGTAGATTCCAGGAAGAAGCAACTCCAACTACAAGTACTGATCCTCCAGTTAGACGTCGCTGTTGCTGTTGGGACAAAGCGTAAAGATGATTCTGGATCTCAGAGAGACCAAAACAAGGAGATATGAAGAAATATGGCAAAAGACTATTATACGTCGCCCATATCTGAATGGTAAATTGTTAACCAAAGGCACCCTGGAAGGAGTTATAGATTTCTGAATAGGAGGTAGATCAATTGGCAAAATAAAATGTGCAGATGAGCAAGTATTTTGGCGAAGAAGAAATAAACAATACGTGTTAGTGATAACAGGTAGAAAGTATGGAATTGAAATATATACGGAAAAGTTTAATGTTATGAAAATAACGAGAGGAAAATAAAGATCTTACTACGTATATTCCTGAGAAGCTAACCATTACAAAATGTTGGAAGTATTTTGACGAATATTGGCTTCAAAACTAAGGAAATTGGCAGAATTTTGGAAAAGAGATAAAACAGTTAAGTTGAAAATCTGGTAAAAGAATATTCTACGAACATTAAATGTGTCCATGTGAAGTTTAAGTACTAATAAATCAGAGGAACGGTTGTCAAAGTAATAATACAGGTATTCAGCAGAATTGAGTCCTTTTGAAGGACATTTACCCCCTTAAAGATCAACTAGTTGGAATAGAACATAGTTCCATGGGTAACGAGTTACACGATGGTGATCCAGAAACTGGAAACCCCCATTTAATAGCATACGAAGGGAATTGAAAAGGAAGGTGTTGTGGAAGGAAGACGAAGAAGATATCTAACGTTAACTTGAGTCCCGGGACTATAGTTTATTGATCTCACCCAGTATTCAGCTGAAAGAGATCCAGGGTACTTGTCTCACGCCCTTAGGAATGATGGGAGAGTTTGCCGTGGTTAGCAGGATTCCCTACTCCGTGTCTACAACACTACACCAGCTTAGCAGACAGCTGGCCGACTGATCCAATATGATAGGCGGGAAACTCTTGCCATATGCCCAAGGTCTGCAACCCCAGAACATACCCTTCCCAAAAGAAGCAGAGGCGTCTCGGCATGTGAGAAACTTAAAAACGAGAGAAAGAGTGATACATCCCCGAAGGTTAGACCCACCAACAATATGTTTAAATACACCATCGATAGCTAAGAGCTACCAGCTATAAATTTCTAGGCAATTCCATCTGCAAATTTCACCTTGACGAATACTAATTCAAAGTTGTATTAAATCCCGACATCTTTTTTTTGTTAACAGGCTACATGAGGGTGATCCTGAAACAGGCAACTCCCCTTTAATAGCATAGGAATGGAATTGAAAAGGGGGGATGCGGAAGGTAGAGAAATCATTTGGGGGGGGGGGGTAACAGGCTACATGAGGGTGATCCTGAAACAGGCAACTCCCCTTTAATAGCATAGGAAGGAAATTGAAAAGGGGGGATGCGGAAGGTAGAGAAAGGTAGCCCAGGGTTAACTAGGGCCCCCGGTCTGTGGTTTAAGGATCCTACCCGGTGTTTCACCTAAAGAGATGCAGGGAAAACCCTAGAAAACCTGCATCAGGTAGGTCGGGCATTGGGTACTATTCTCACGCCCTTCCGAATGACGGGAGACGAGTTTGCTGTGGGGACGCAGCATTCCCTTCTCCGTGTCTCCACCAATTTCAGGAGGCAATTGGCCGACTGATCCAATGGGATCAGCGGACAATTCTTGCCATATGCCCAAGGTCTTTGACCCCAGTACATATACCTCCTAAAATAGGTGAAGGTGTCTCGGCATATGAGAACTTTGATAAAAAAATACCCAGAGAGAGTACGAGGCATCCCCCACATGATCAGGTAAGCCCCGCAGTCACTCTGGGCTGAAGCGTCTAAGAGAAACTCCCGCAGCGCTTTTCCGATCCTAAAGAGGGTAGAGCAATCATATAATTTTTCCCCTTTAAGCATTGGATCTTGACAATCAACTTTGAGCGTTAAAGTAATTAGTTAATTCGTAATACTAATTTTAAAAACTCATAAAGTATTTATCATCAAGTAAAATAGGATTATTAAAATTTCATCTCACATTTATCTTTTTAAAAAGATACAAAGTACGTTAACCTATTTTATTCCAATTTATTCTACTCAATTTATGGTTTATTCAGACCTAGGATAATTTATGTGTAATACTACAGCAACGAGTATTCAATAGACACTATATTGTATTTAAGTAAGTTTTTGAAAAGATATATATATTTATTGTCATAACTTTAGTTACTATCAAATGGTGTATCACACTCAAATATGTCAGGATAAATTGCAACAGTAAATGATCTCATGGTGTACTTGATCTGATGCTTTTTGTTTGAAAGAACACGATAATGGTTACCATAATAAACTAATTAGTGAGTTTAATGATCTGTGGCTCGCTGTAACTGACATTTACCGACGTCAAATGATATGCAACATCGCATGTGACCTAATTACGGTGTAATTAACCCGAACTACAAGACAGACTGGGAGGTACCGATATTGATTCATGATTTTCAAAGTCAAGTCTACTGTAGGGATTTCTTATGAAACTCTTATACGTTCATTTCGCAACGGTTTGGTAGGATCTTGCAAAAGTTTACAACAACCGGTACAGTGCTACTAATTTAGTTCTGAATTACTATTATTTCCTAAAAGTAAATTATATTGTCAACGAGCTAAACTGTTTTTTGGTCACATAGCTTACTTTGTTTTAAGAACTGCAACATATAGGCAGTTTATCATTAAAAAATTATCATCAACACACAAATAATGGTTCGTCTTTTAAGTATTATCGATAATGTTACTAACCAAATAACTGACTACTATGTTTAGTTCTCTGTGCGATGTTTACCTTCATTCATAACGAATATAACAGGCGGATTAAAGTTTCTTTCCCGTGCGACTCTAAGCCAAATTTTATTAGTCTAAGAAATCAGTCGTACGATTAAATTAACGTAGTTATAACTTCTGTACTATCCTGCGTCTTAACCACTGTACGTAATAAATCTCAAATCATTAATTATGGATGGACGTAAGAAATGGCTTTGCTCTCCGATTCTGCGTTAAAATTTAGGGGTGGGAAACTTCCTAAAAATAAAAAATTATGTCACCGAACAGCATGGTAATTCAAAGAGAAATCATTTAAATGCCGTCGTTTTACTTATCAATTCGGGCCTCACTAGTTGAGAAATTAAAAGTAAACAAAATTTACTGCCATTTCCAAAGCACTAGATTTAGTATTACAAAATATTGATAATTTACTTGATTTCAACTTTTCCAAGGACGTTGACCAAGAGAAGGGATAGATTAATAGGTCCTGTTTTAAGAAATGATGGTCTTGTAAAATTAGCATTAGAGGGAAGTGTGTGGGGTAAGAACAGAAGAGGGATGCCAAGTATGGAATACGCTAAGCAGATTATGGAGGTTGTGGTAGCTATGATTGCATCAGACTAAAGCATTTCCAGGAATTCCTAGTAGCAGAAGTTAGGTTAATATGTTGTGTATCCATACCATGTCATTCTTTTTCTACATCTAATCTAACTGCTACATGTTGTTTGTTGAGGAATGCTTCGCGAATGCAGTTTTCAATATTAACAAGCTGCGAAATAGTTGAATGGCCTTGCCGAAATCCAAATTGGTTGTCTTTAATTATTTGATTTTTTTTTCAGGAACCATTTTAGTCTCATGTTAATTATTTTTTCCAGAATTTTTCTCATGTTGCAATTTAATGTCATTGGTCTGTAGTTGGCCGGTTCTATTGTGCCTTTCCCTCGTATCGGTTTGGTATTATAGTGGTTTGGAAATGTGGTTGTTGTTCAAACAGTGTTGTATATTTAAAAAAAGGTTTCTATTCCTTTTTGTGGTAATTTTTTATTAATAAGTTTGGCATATTGTCTGGTTCAGGAGCAGTGTTTCTTTGTGCCTTTTAGTACTAGTTGTAATTATTCTAGAATCGTTTAAGTCGTTTAAGTGATCTTCGGTAATTTGGTTAATATTTTTAACAGGCAGAGTTATTGCTTCGCTTTTTGTTTTATACTGTTTGAAATATTCAGTAGAATTAGCCTAACTGTAATTATCAACGAAAGCATTTGCTAAAACATTGGCATTTTCTTTGGGGTTTGTTATTATTCAGTTATTTCAAACATGATGTATTATAATGTAACTACTAGGGGAATTGAATTTGAATTTAAATTATAAGAAATTTATTTAGTTACATTTTAAACACATTAAATTTATTAACTGTAATCATCAATAAATACAAAAACTTAAGGTCAGTTAAAAATTACCACGACTAGTTCAATTATATTTTTTTGAGACTCTATCTATTCAACGGTCAATTTGTGGGCATTTCGTGCAGCAGGAAAGTCAGACATAACACACTCACGCGTCTGGCAACCGGCCTCCGAGCTTAGGGGTGAATCCTTATGTTGACTTCTGTGTTCGTACCTGGAACTGGGTTCTGAGAATTACGGCCGCCCGCACTTCTTCCTCAATATCACCAAGTGACACGACCGGGATTTCATCTTCAACCGTCTTCTCTCAGTTTGTCTCCACCTTCCTGCTTCACAGCTCCATCCCGACTCATTAATTTCTAACTACTCTCGTGCCGAGGGTAAACTACCGCGCACTCTACCGACTTCTTCCTTGTTCAAATGATCATCCCCAACTGATTAATTTCTCCCTCTCCACCTCTCCATGTCAACTTCTCCAGCCTCCCACCATGATGTGGATGGCGGACCACATGACCCCCAGCCCCAATCAAATATCCAGCTTGGCCCGCGGTTTTTCTGCCTAGGTTGGGGAGGGACATGCGCCCTTCAAAATACCCGGTGTCAATGAACTGGGTTCAGGTAAATGTTCTTTATTCCGCCAAACTGTGGATCTGACACGTTCGGGTCGCCGATGTCTCGCCTTGCTGTCGCCTTGATGTTATTTCCGACTGAGTGTCTCCAGCGGGGAATTTCTCAGACACTGATCAAATAAACTGGCTATTGCCACATACATTCATTATAGTATGCTATTGTTTTTTTCGTTTACCTTGAATTGGGTTGATGCCAGATTGGTAGTTTAAGTTAGCGATTTTACTGTTGCCCCTGCAACGTCCGAGGCTACTCTTTGTGTATTTTATATATAATATTAAGTCAGATGATTATTCGTGGACAGACTGAAAATCTTCAAACAGACGCCGTGAAGCTAGTGCTTAACTGGGTGTGCGATTTATACTCACTAAAAACTTCCTCCCTAACTACAACTGGTCTATCCAGACCATCCAATAGTTTTCCTTTGTTAATTCGTATATCTAGTTTCTCATTCACTAAATTGATCCAATAACATACTTTAGTTTCCATTGTTTTCTACGAGTTCATTTCACATTCACATAGCATTCTCTATTTTTGTAACTAATCATTTATACTGATTTAAATGATTTAGTTCGCTTCAGTCTTCTGAACAGGTATTTTACAGATAGTATAATTACTTTACTTATACGAGTATCACAGTAAAATTGTTCATATTTTGTCAGAAAAAAATATCCGTCAAAAAAGTATGATTGAGTAAGGAGATAAATTTCGCATGAGAAAGATGACTTTATCTTGTACAAGAGGCACTCATGCCAAACCTTGTCAGAGGTATGTTGTACTCGTATACTTATAAAAACTGTTGGACAGTAGATCTTGTTCTCAAAAGCCGTGGAATTAATATTAACTGTTTGGTTGGATAGTTGAGTAGTTCCTGAATCCAAATTGGTGATTCGGAAACAACTTATGAAGTGAATCAGTTTCATTTACTCTGTTGAGTAGAAGTTTCTCTAATAATTTGGAAATTTGAGGCAATAAAGAGATTGGACGGTAAGATGCAACTGCTTCGGCTCGTTACCAGGTACTAACAGCGAATTTTGATGCAATCGCCAGTATTTAATTCGTAATGTGTTGTTGAAGTGATTTCCCAAGATTATAGCAGATTTTGGTAATTCTGCGTGCATTGAGCCAGCAATTATATCATAACCTGGCGCCTTCTATTTGTTAACATATAGAATGTCTCCCTAATTGCAGTTGCAGAGGAGAATCTAACTGCCGCTTGACTTCGTCATTTGGTTCACTTGAGTATGATGTAAATACTTCCAGATATTGTGGTCGGAACGGGAATGTTGTTACATTTAAATGTACCTTGTTTTAGTGTTTTCATTATATTTTTTATAATATTTACTAATCTATTACATACTGTTTTTCTTTATTGGGTTGCGTGAACCTTGCCATTTCGCTCTTACTTTACGCTTTGGTTGTACTGTTGTTGTGGTATTCAGTCCTAAGACTAGTGTGATGCAACCCTCCACGCCGACCTTTATTGCGGAAGTCTTTACTTTTCCGCATATCTATCACATCCCTTACCATTATTGAGTTTTTTCGGGTATTCCATTGTCTGTGTAAGAAAGACAAAAGGATAGATGAGGAACAAATAAACAAACATGTTAGGTTTATCCCTGTGAAAGAGACGCAGAGATATGTCTAGCAGGAAAGGGCAGAAAGAAAGAAATTAGAGGAAGAAAACAGAGAAAGGAATAAAAAAAGAAATTAGAAAATTACTCCAAGAAAGCAGAGTAAGAGAGAGAAGTTAGCGAAATTACCTCAACATTTCGAACATTAAATAAACTCTATTCGTCATCAGGGAGAGGGGATCAGATGCGTAATACGAGACTCCGTGCAATCATCAAGACGTAGACTTACTCGTGTCCTAGAGAGACGACTATCCACGCATATAGCACCATTCACGTGATTCTATCCACTCATGTGATTTTCAGCATTCTCCACATTTCGAAGACTTCAATTCCTATACTTTCTGCTTCCTATCGTCCACGTTTCGCACCCATATAACGCCACACTCCATACGAAAATTTTTAGCGATGATTTCCTTATAGTCGGACTTATATTACCCGTAAGTAAATTCCTCTTCTTTCGAAAGCCTTCCTTGCCTGTGCTATCCTACGCTTTATGTCTACTTTATTTCTACCATACCTAGTTATAATGTTGCTAAGTAGCAGAATTCCTTAACTTTCTTCAAAATATTCCTTCCCAATCTAAAACCCTTTGTTATTCAACTGTTTCCCATACTATACTCCATTACCTTGGTTTTCCCTCACGTTGTACTCTTCCTCCAGGACCACGTTCACGCCATTTAATGTTTTCCAAGTCTTCTGACTCCCCTAATACTACAATATCATCGGCAAACCGTAGAGTTTTTATATCTTCTCCTTGCAGTCTGATTCCTTTTCTATATTCAGTTTTAACTTGCTTCATCGCCTGTTCTATGTATAAGTTAAAGGGCATAAGCGACTGACTTGTCTTACTCCTTTCTTGATTTCTATTTTATTACAACAGCCTTCCTCCAGAGGTTAAAAATAATAGATACAAAAGTTTCGTGAAACGGAGTAAAACTATTCCATTAAATGGCGCGTTTTACTCTGTACAGGATTTTCTTAATAGTCCCTCTAATATTTAAAATCAAGGTTCCTGCAAAAGTGTTGAATGAGTTGCCTTGTAAAATAACACACCACATATCTTTAAACTTACTGTACTGTTGTTTCTGCTCTTTTGTTTGTTTGTTTCATGTATTGCCTGGAGCTACTACGGAAGAACAGTTTCCTGGTCGATCAGCTCCAAGTAGTCAAAATTCCATTGCGTGTTTCTCAGTGTGTGCTTGTGATCTCTTGTGTGCGTGTAGTGTTTTTACTGACTTTAGACTGCATACTTTTTCTTTTATTGATTTATTTTAAGATTATTTGTAATTAATTATGTACCTTATTTTGTTCGTTATTTGTATGACGTATTCTAATTCCTCAATCGAGGACTAATGGAAACAACAATAAATATAAATCTACTTGTTTTACTTGCCCTTCAATTCTAATTACAGCTGACTGTCTTATGTAGAGGTTATAGATAAGCCTTCTTTCTCGATTCGTTTTGTTGTACTAGAATCAGTATTTCGTAGGGGATATACTCGTATATATCCTGCCGTACTGCGTTAGTAATCGTCGGCGTAATGTGGTGTCAGAAGATTATTTAAGTTATTAATAATAAATTGGGGTTTTATATAAAAAGTGAAAAATTTTATTAAATTAAATGTTAATCATATTTACATTATTTAACTCAACGGAGAGCAAGAGTATAATGGGTATATGTGGGTTTAAACAAAAAATGGGCATCGAAAATTTTAACATAATCTTGTACATCACCGACTTGTAGATCTGGATCCGGTGATGATACTGCATCTCTTCTTCGGTCAGGTGGTGACAGTGTTCCGCTGCGTCGATGCTCGTACCATCTGACCATAATTTATTTTTCCTGTTGACCTCAACTATTCCTCAATAACGTAATGTAATCCTAATATCTCTCAAAACGTAATATGTTCCACTCCAGTCCACTCTCTCCTCTCTTATTAATGATGTCCTAAAATCTGTTTTGCCTCCTCTTATGTGTGTCTGCCCCGCCTCTTTCTGCCTGGCGGGGTGTGTGAACTTTCTCCCCAGGATGGCCTGAGGAGCAGGTCTGTCGTCCCTTATAATTCTTGGGATGGCCTGAGCTTTATTGTAGCAACCGTATGTTTGTCGCTAACTCAGGCCTTTGTTTTAAGGACTAACCTGCCATAAGTGGTACAGATTTTATTCCTCTTTCCTGGCTATCGATATAGTCAATAGGACATTAATTTAATACTAATCAAACGCGATCTTACTTGCTTGTTGTCGGTTTAGTAAACAGCCTAACCCCCTTCATTATAATTATATATATAACAAAGTTAATATAAAAAAGGGAATTATTGTTTTAATATATGAATATAAGTGTGAGGTACAATCGCACACCACAGTAACATACCACGTTGTATTTTGTGCGATACTAGTGGAGTAGGCAACAGCTTCCTCAAAGTCATAGGAGCCACTATTAGCTTGTAGTTCTTTTGTCAACCACATCCCTGAACGTGAAGTTCTAGGTGACTACTTGATTATTAATGTACTATTTGTGCATGTAACTGCTATACGAATCTCCACCACTAGACGAGATGTTGCTGTCTCAGACGTCTGCGATGAGACGACACAACAATACGACCAGTCAAGCAAACATATGTATAACGTTACAGTGACAAACCAAGGGAACCAAGGGAATAGCAATTACATTGGTAGTATATAAATTAAATTTTATGTAGAAAGTAAGTCCAGAAGAAATTCGATATTCATAAAATTTATTAAACTTTTTATTTCTGTTGGAACATTACTACCAATATTATTTTCAGCCGTTACTCAGGTATGTAAATTTCAAAACAAATTATTTATTAAAGAAATCAAGACTACGTAAATATGAAAACGCGTTAACCATATAATGTTATTGCTAGTTCTTCTTAATTTAACGGCAATAATTGTTGAATCTCATTGCGGAAGGAGACGTGGATTGTCTGAAAAGTGAAATGTAGAGATATCGCTTGAGTAATTCTCACGAGGTGAGAATGGAGTTGAGTCACATCAAATTACTGCTGCCGTCAGAGACATCTGCGACCTATTGCGCCTACCGTGGCTGCAACAACAGAGAACAACACCATTGTTCTCTCTCTCTCGGTGCAAGTGAATTTCAAGCAATTTATATCCAGAGTCCTGAGTACCTCTTCAACTTAATAATGCGAAGCAATAACGTTAATCTCTTCACATTTTTTCTGACTTGAAGGCCATGTTTAACTTTAAAATAGAAGAGGACTTCAGGGACACAGGGACTGAAATTTGAAATTCCTGTAAATGAGTTGAAATTTTAACCGTGTGTTCAAAAACACACATGTGTAGTGTACAAAATTAAGTTTTTCTAACTTGTTTTTTGTTGAGATATTATCAAAACTGTTTTTAAAATTTGGTAGTACTTGAATATATTTTAGATTGACATATAGGGCTGACCATTGTTTTCAATTGTCAGTATTATTTTTGAAATTCATTAAAATTGTTGGGAGCAAATAATTATTTTACTAAGATTTGGCACTTTTCAGCACTTTGAAATTTTTTTTCACCTAAACGACTTGGACAAATTGGAAATTAATACTTTTACTTGAAGGTATTAGCTTTTAGATTATGTACGAAAAGATTGAAGATAATATCTTAATATTTGTGACGCTTAGAAGGTTTTTTTGCACCAGAAAGCATAAAACTGAGAAAATCATATTTTTGTGAAATTCTTTTTTATTAATTTATAATCAAACATATTAATTAAAATTCTCCTGCAGAATATGCTACACCTTCCATCTTTCTTTTGGCAACTTCTTTTTTCAATTTATTGAATTTATATGCATATTAATATGAAACAATTATAAAATCGATTTTTTTTCAGATTTTGACCAAATTTTCAGTCCCCGTGACCCTTAATATATTCCTCAAACTCTATGCAAACGTAACACAGTTACAATTAAACTATCCAATGCGTCTTCTTCTGCTTAGTAGAAGGCAAATACGAAGTAAATTAAAGCGAAATGATGCATTCGAGTGAAGTCAACGTTCTCTATTAATTTTTAATGGCTAACAGGTTACATAATGTTAGTTTTTGGTTAATAGGCTACATGAGGGTAATCCTGAAACAGGCAACTCCCCTTAAATAGCATAGGAAGGGAATTGAAAAAGTGCGTGTGGAAGGTAGAACATGATAGACAAGGGTTGACTAGGGCCTCCGGGCTATAGTTTAAGGATACTACCCGGTATTTCACCTAAAGAGATGCAGGAGCCCTTCCGAATGACGGGAGATGAGTTTGTTGTGGGGTCGCAACATTCCCTTCACCGGGTCTCCAACAGTTTCAGGAGACAGTTGGCCGACTAATCCAATGGGATCAGCGGACGACTCTTTCCTTATGCTCACAGTCTCCGACCCCAGCACATATACCTCCAAAAATAGGTGAACGTGCCTCGGCATGTGTGAACTTTGAAAAAATCGAGTACAAGACATTCCCGACGGAATCAGGTGAGCCCCGCAGTCAATCTGGGGAAGAAATGCCTGCGAGAGAAAACTCCCACAGGCATTCCCTCTTAGGAGGCAGTTCTGAAGCGAACAGTGTCAAGTAAATTTTGTTCTGTACAACACACGCTTTTAAAAAAATTGTAAGCAATCGGAATTTATATTCTTTTAGTTAATTTGTTTTATTTTATTGATTTACCAATACAGTCCTCTTGCATAAAATTTTTCATAATTTCTGCAACGATCGTCACAATAGCTTTCGGCCTCTTGGGCCATGTTCATCTGTTTCTAGACAATACTTTTTGTACTTTGTACATAAGTCATTGAATTATTTAATATATTTACAAATTTCAAAAAAAAACTTTAAATAGATTTTTTTACACCTTGGTGTGCTCCTTTCAATACAAACATCGTAAAGTCTACTGTGACGATCAATGAATAAACGATGTAAAATAAATATTTTATGCAAGAGAACTGTATTGGTAAATCAATAAAATAATAAATCTACAAGTCTTGATGTAAAGATGAGATAATTTGTTGCCTGGCAATGTTATAAAGAATTTATATTAATGAATGTGGCATGATCAGGTGTTTTAGTTACCTTTTTTAGGTGGACTGAACATTTTCTTCAAACTTTCGAATGTTTTATTTCTCTGGATGGCTTCACTAGTGGGTTTATATGAGATTCCAATTTTCTGTGATGTATATTTCTTGTATAAGCTGTTCCCGAACACAACAGAAGACTACACATTACCCCCTGGCTAAATTAAACAGAACAGTTCAAAGACCCACATACACAATATGAAAGAAAGTCTACTGTATAAATGAATTACATTTATTTAAACTAACAGACGGTAATAACTATTGTATTATTTTCTCGCCGATACATCCCGATCCTCTTCTCCCTCTCCTTCATGCTACACATTTATACAAATAAAAAGATCAATCATATATTTTAATTTACATAGTCAGTTTTTCGTTTTATTACAATTCATGTCTCTCAATCTGGTTAATTACAACAAAAATAAGTTTAAGAATACAGTCCACCGATAGCAGTAGTGTAATGAGGCAAAATTAAGAAGCCCCAAGATAATTTTCGGAATTTTAAGATTGGGCTCAAGTGGCGTATTTTGATAAGTCTTGTGGGGGCAGATTTGGTGAATAGGGATGTTTGAGGGGGAGAGATTGTACATAATTTATGGCTGGGCAACCTTTCTGCCGAGTGAGCAGTGAAAATAACAACAGTAGCCGAGCGGGAATGGAACGAGAAATGTAAATTGTATTGGAATCGTCTTTTGGAAGCAAGAAAAAGTGAGTTGTTTAAGAAAGAAGAGTACAGTGATTTTCTTTCCGGAAAGTGAAGTAATCAATTCGCGAGGAAAATCATTCAGGACATTAAAAGCTCAGGAAAATTTATTTTGTACAAATTTTTACGAAAATTACATGCATACTTGATACTTTAATTTGTTCCCTATATCTCCCCATAAGAGAAAGATTCAATGCCACTTTAATTCAAAACTGCAAATTAAACGTCTATTTATGATTAAATGTTAAAACAAACTACTAAAAAATGTATGAAGTAATTATTAACTACAGTAAACAGAGAAAAAACATGGAGTGGTGTGCACAGGTTGTAAGTAGAAAAAGAAATATATGGGCAGGGGAGTAGCACCTAAAATGCCCCAAATTATTAAATACATGTTATCAAACTTATAGTAAGTGTCCGGAAGATCATAAAAATCTGTTCGGTCATAACTGTGAAATATTTGAATACTGTTCAGATTCGTGCTGGCTTAAACACTACCACATTATTCGATGTCGATGTGTTGCAGGAGACTAAGCCACCAAAATGAAGAGAAATTTGAAGATATGGATGTCAAAAGAATATGATGTAGTTGTGTAAAGACCATACAGTGTGTGGGATTTATTGATAACTTTGCTGCATTTCAAAGCTACATGTGTATAAATTGTGCTTAACAATGTATTCATTTTCATTTTCAAAAGACGATATAGGTAAATGAGTTACTTCGCCCCTTAAAAATTCTAATTCTTCGACGTACCACAGGGTAGCTTTAGATCTTTACTTCTTAATTTTTCCTTGACCCTTCTGTTGAGCCACTATTATTACGGTCCAGCAAATCTTCGAAGTTTATTTCCTTTTGTGCTGTTTTGCCAGAATGTTTACAAGGAATCTTATCTCTTGTTTGCTCCCAGAGACAACATTGACAACGTCCAAAGTTTAACGGTACTGTACAACTAATTACGATCTTTTACATTTTCAAATGAATATTTTAATGACAAAACTGTATTTTAATTGAGAATATGACAATAATAATTTATTTGGTTATTTAAAGTAGATTCAAATATATACGTACTTGTTTTTAAACTATATTAATAATGACTTTAACCGAGTGTAACATATATATATATATATATATATTATAAAAGTTTGTTTTTAATTTATGAGAAAAAATAGATTTAAGCATCTACTGTCCGAGAAATAAAATGTTGAAGAATTGGTAGATAACAAAAACTAAATAGCTTCGTTAAAAATCTTGAACTTTGTCTTCATTTCCCAATACTGATATAATATTTTATCTTTCAGCTCTAAGGGTTTCGTTTGTTCTTAATCACTCCGAGAGATAAGATTTTGTTGCTCCATTTCTGATTAGAGTTAAAAGTAAAATAATTTTAGATTCTCTGTGCCGAGATATTCGATTAAGAAGAGTTATTTTTATTTTCTAGATTTTATAATAATCTCCGTCCATAATTAATAGCAAAAATATGATGATGTAACCTGTAATATATAGTGTTTTATAATATCGGCTTCTCTTCCTGCACGACCGTTCTGTTCACTTCCCTTTCAGATTTATTTAATTAATCATCACGTTCAAGACTCAAAAATAAGCTGACGTAACATTATGAAATATCACGTGTTAAAATATTCAGAGTGAATGACTGCTCCAACATATAGAATACGTTAATCCGTACAGAATTATATAAGGTCTTGTGGAATAAATAATTCCTTGGGGGCCATTTCCATGTATATAAATAAATGGCAATGTATGCTGTTCGTTCTGTTCTATATACCGTACCCCAATCAACTGCAGTGTGACATATGTTTCTCTCTTATGAGCTCATAAATTATTCGTCCGATTTGCAAGAAATATTTGAGTTTTGTAGTGCTCACTCCAGAGAACGTTTATGTTGATCTTTTGGGGATTTAGGTTCTTTCGTTCCCACTCTCAGGCCAAAAAGGTACTACATTAAAGACATTAAGAACCCGTAGCCTGTTAAGTGAGGCAATTATATAACTTGCATATCACTAACATAACTATAAATATAACACATTATATTTAAGTAATAAGTTTTTAATTGTTTTCACAAATGCCGTCGTGGCCGCCGCACGCACGAAGTGGAAGAGTGACTTGGTAACTCTCAATAGTGGTTCGCCATTAGTAATTGAGCACTATTTAATCAAGTTATTACTGTCGATTTCAATACTGTGTCGTGCTAAAATAATTAAATACCCAGGCAACGCTGGGCATCCCGTTAGTAGTCTACATATTGAATAAGAGGTACAAAACACCCCAAAAAGATATTTTGTCAATCTGAAAGTGTAATTTTTACCTTTTCGACACTCATAGCAGGAACTATCAATGCCATAAAATTTGAATTATCTTACGAATATTCTAAATCAAATTTCTTTTACAGATCTGCTAATATTCACGTTAATTTCAATTTACTATCGAGTGACTTCTATTAGCGTGGATAGCGTCGCTGCCTCACAACACAGAGGTCCCGGGTTTGCTTATTTGTGCCATCATGGTCAGGAAGGACGGGATCAAGAGTGGAGAATCGATACGTTGACCACGTGTCACTCCAAAATGGGGAATGTGTCGTGTAAGATGACAGTCCACAGTCTACCAGGTAGACACAGAATGTGCTTCAGAGCCAAGGAAGAAGAAGACTTCTGTTGGCTCACACTAATTTGTAGGTGGCGGATTTAGTTTTTAGATAATTGTCTACAACGCTATCGTTTCACAAGACTTTTGCTTTTGTGGCTGTATAGGTTTCTTTGATATACATGGAAGATAAATGACAAGTTAAGTTTTGATACCTGTACCAGAGAATGATGATCAATTCAGATCGAGAGTCAATGGAAATGTATCCATCACTAAAGTAGAAATGAGTAAGCGGAAGGGCAATAATTTTTTATAATGAAATAAGATAATTTAAGAATGAAACATTCATTTACTCTACATTTATCTATTTACAATATTCTACAATTCGCTCAGTTTGAAGTTATAAGCCGACATTTTTTAAAAAGATTTATAATAGATATACTTACAAAATTCTATATATTGAATAAAATATCTTAAAAAATAAATGTATGGGTCGTTTAAACGGGTCTTCCCATAAAGCAGAATTACTAACACAAATCCTACTCGTTTTTGGCACTGGCAGGAAATGGGCAAAAGGTTTACTTTGGGCTACTCAGGGGTTAAAAATAAGCAAATTTTGAGACTATATAATTCAAGGGGATTTATGTGGTCGGGATACGTGCAGATCAGAATGCAGTTTCACGCAAGTGACACGCCTGTTTTAGTGGCATACAAGAGCGATCCTGGATATCGCTTCGTGTAGTCCGGTGCAGAAATTCTCGGATCTGGGTAAGCGTGAATGCGGAAATTGGGTTATCCTCATCCCAGGTATAATTCTAAGCGTTGACCAAAGAGTATCTGGCGTTGACCCTTCGTCTTAGCAGTTTATGATTGTCGGCCTGGCGATGGCATATGCCCAGGTTTATTTGACATATACAAGCGGTTGATTTTGTTGTGTTATCTCTTCTCCAAATAGTTAAAGATTTCTTAGCTCTTCTCCATTAAGCATTTGGCAAGTGCTCTCAGTTAACCTTCATCATCGAACACATTTCCTGAACTGCCCTTTTCATCTCGTTGTCGCATCCCTCCTGGACTCCAGTTTCCCACCACCCTTGGTGTTAACGACTACCACATGGTATATCTCACACAATCCATCTCTTCGTTTCAAACCCTCTCCCTTAAGGTCATCCAGGTGGTGGGGTAAAACGTCTGGCGATTAACCTGTCTGCGGAAAACTTTCTTAATCCCTGGGGCGACACTGTCTCGTCCACCCGGGTTCATGTCGCCAGCAGTCCTCGTTTGCCAAACACAAAGAAAAATTCCTTGTTCATTTATTTCTTTATATATATAATTATAACGAAAAATAATTGGTAGGTGATTCTCTGCGCTACACTGTAAAAGTCAACTTTACCATATGAAAATACCGGTGTCCCTCTGTTTTTCTAAATGCTATTCCAGTATCTAGATCTTCTTGTATAAAATACCTATGTATGCATTTAGATTACAGATTAACAGGAAAAATGCGTAGTTAAAAGTATATTTTAAAAACGAAATACATAGGTATAAGGTCCAACCAGCTGTTTGGATATGAACAACTAATTCCTAAAAGCAATCCTTATAGCTGTAGATGGATATTGAACTCTGGGGAGGCGCTAACAAGTCTAATATGGCAATAATACAGAGAAACCAAATATAAATGTTACATTGGATCTGCAATGCTCCATGGTATGTCTCTAATTATACACTTTATACAAGCCTAAAAACTGAAAACCTGAACCCTTAATGCTTAAACGAAAATGGCCAATTGATCTAAAGAATATGTAATGAGACTTCATCACGTAAAAGAAGAACTGTGAATAGAACTCTACGTAATATTCTGATTGCCAATTAAGAAATGTTCTGAGTACGACACAGCGTTGTTCCTTTGTATGGCTTTCAATACCTTGAGTGCTATGAAGTGATATATTCAGGAGAGAATCACGTCACCCTGCTACCAAACAGATGTTTGCGAGAAGTGAATGACGACGCATGTGTCACGTGCTCGTGTTACAATATTGTGCGGTGCATTGGCGGGCTTTAGAGACATTATTGCCTCATTCCTTCGGGTAGACAGTAGGCGCTTGTTGCTAATTTCAGTTTATCTCGGTGCGGGCACAAAGCTCCAAGCACAAAGCCCCAAGTAATTGTCTTCCAAGCTAGCTTCATTGTTGCATCGGGTTTTGTTCATGAACAGGGGCTTCCGGGGGGACGTTTTGGCCAAATAACTAATTCTTCAATCTGTTAATTACAACAGCCCAGCTAGGTAAAATATGTGCTAACGCTAAGTGAAACAAATAACGTTTTAGATAATTTACACGTGTGTTAAAGGTGTCTTTAAATAAGACATTCGAATTGATTTTTTTCGAGCCGACAACAAAGTATATGAATCATTACAATGAAGATAAAGTATAGCAGAGGGAAAAAATTCCCAACTATGCTGTCACTATATAAAGTGAAATATTACTTTATATATAAAATCATCAGGACATAATATATTGGAAGAAAACGCTTCCAGCAATAAAAAGTCCTCGTTTTCATCTGCTGAGTTTAAATATAGCATCGTCACAATTATAAAATCAAGAAACGTTAGATTTTTATAGCCACAGTCACCTGAAAGAGTAATAATGAGACATACTTTAGCTATCTTTTAACATTACACCCCACAATACGTTTTTCAACCCATACCTGTTGTGACGCGGATTTTATGCTTTATAAATATATTAAAATTAGAGTTTATTTAAATGGGTGGGCGCCAATAAATTTCAACTTTGAAATTTTAAGTTTTATTGTTAGCAAAGTAAAAAAATCAACAATATTAGAAGATTTAAATTTAATGAATTTAATTTGCCCAGCTGAGCCGTAACCAGAAATAATATTGCAAGAGACTTAGTAAATTTAATTTATTCTAACTCCGGGTTGTATTACACATAGTAGAGCGAGAGATAATTGCCTTTCGGTTATACTTACTTAACATGCGTCTTTCCCTAGTTTCCTTGTTGACCGGCAGTCTTGGATTTAACACAAAGGCAGCTTTCGGGTCAGCTTAGAAGGAGCAAGCCTCTAATTTTGGTGTAGTTTCCTTGTGAAACTTGTGGCCAGGTCGCTTCTCCTCTCAGCTCAGACTCGAAGCCAGCTAGTCCTTTCCGTTTCCTCATGCTAACCTCTCACCTCCAACTCTCTTTTCCGAATACCTTTTTCCGAGGTCCTCTCTCCACCATGGTGCATTTTTCTGTTTATGTCTATGAACTCACAAATATTGAATCATTATTAAAGTTTCAGTTGCTTAAAAATGTTATACTAGCAAAGTGACCGTTTTTGAACCCTTCTTTGTTAGCATAGCACACCTTTGATTGTTAATATTATCACATGTAAAGTTATATCAAGCAAAATTTATTAGACAAGTAAAAACAAAGGCAATGTATTTATTTGACTTGGATCAATCAAATATTACTCTTTATTTCGTAGAAACTACAGTCTGGCAAAGGCGACTCGGGAACTCAACTTTCTAATAATTGTTTCTATAAAACGACTCGTATCTCTGGAAAATGACAATCGGGATAATGTCGGTCAGGAAAGTGACATTATCCTAGTCCCAGCTGGCCAGTCAGTATGCACTATGGTACTTTTCTCATAAGTAAAACACATTCTCCGACACAATTGAATTAATTGGTCATACCAGTAATCAGTCTTCGATACGTAACAGTAATTCCAATGGACGAGAAAT
This sequence comes from Eucriotettix oculatus, assembly GCA_034510155.1. NCBI lineage: Eukaryota > Metazoa > Arthropoda > Insecta > Orthoptera > Tetrigidae > Eucriotettix > Eucriotettix oculatus. The sequence goes on along the minus strand of CM067377.1, from coordinate 104,605,521 downwards.
GAAATATTGATCCATAAAATAAGAAAAATCATCTCAAAGTTTGCCATGACTTCTAAATAACTATTCCCTGGAAATTTTGTTTTTTACTACTGGAAAATGAAAAACTAACTGCTGATTGTTTTGTCAAGATATAACCGGATTGTTGAAAGTATTATTTACCGGCGTCAGCGGTAATGAGAGGCATTCTCCCGATTCGAGATTTTTTGTTAATTTTGGATATGATTGATAACGAGCAGTTAATACTTCTGTATATATTAGACGGGCTACATGGGATAATATACATATTTGTACATAATTACTAATTAATTTATTATTTGCTATACAAGATAAAAACCACATACGCGGTCGATATATAATATGTTAATATCTTAAAAAACTGATAAATTTCGGCATCTTAGGCCATATTCATTGTCAATAAATTTTAATATTTTTACACTTATTACAGAAAATACGAAACGAGTAAAATATATTAATTTTTGTGCTTTCATTTAATGGTCACAGATAATTTTTATTATTAATTAATATTCAATTGAAATTTCTTTTAAGATGACAATTTTATAAATTAAATATAACTTAACTATAATTTCCTTTTCAGTCCTAAAACTAATTTAGTAATGTTTTATAATTACCACTTATTTCAAAATTATATTTAATTTATAAAACTATCTTCGTAAAATAATTCAAATTAATAATAATAGCAGTATTTTATTTTTTTAGTTACCCTGAAATTAAAAAATAAAAACTAATACATATTATCTGTTATTAACATCTTTAATATGATTTGGATTGCAAAAATTGTAGATTACTATATTGAACTATATTTTCTCACATTTGGATATTTGATATATCTGTCTGCCCGGAAGTTTGTCTCGAATAGCCTCCGAAACAGCTCAAATGATTTCGGTGAAAATCTGAAGGATTTAAGCGGTATTTTGCCTTATATTTTCGTATGCTTAATTTTGGCAGCATGAGAGAGTGCGAGTATTCTCACTCCAGGAGTGCAACAGGAGTTTTGTTGGAGGTCACGGCAATTTTTTGTTTTGGGTTAACAGGCTACATGAGGGTGATCCTGAAACAGGCAACTCCCCTTTAATAGCATAGGAAGGAAATTGAAAAGGGGGGATGCGGAAGGCACAGCAAGGTAGCCAAGGGTTGACTAGGGCCCCCGGGCTGTGGTTTAAGGATCCTACCCGGTGTTTTACCTAAAGAGATGCATGGAAACCCCTATAAAACCTGCATCAGGTTGGTCGGGCATTGGGTACTATTCTCACGCCCTTCCGAATAACGGGAGACGAGTTTGCTGAGAGAACGCAGCATTTCCTTCTCCGTCTCTCCACCAGTTTTAGGCAGGCAGTGGGCCGACTGATCCAATTGTTACTTCAGATACAGGACTGTTCTTTTTTAGTTTCAGCTGCACGCAAATGTTTAAATCACTAATCAGATAAAATTAATGGTTTTCATAATAGATCGTTACACGTAATCTAAATATCCCGGGTATCCAAGTACCGCGCGAACGAAGTCGCGGATATACTGTAACGCTCCCTCCCCCTCGGATCCTTTATCGTCGCAATGCCGGCCCGGGCGCCACTGCATATGCAGAATTAATATATTGTAATATACTTTTTAGGGTATAAAACATTAATTAATCAATAGAACAAATTATAATCAATTTTAAAATTTTTCCTTTATTAATTTAAAGTGATTACATGGGCTTAATCTCAGGGGATTTTGGGTCTCTCGAGAGATGGAGTATGCAGTTACTGTAAATAGAAAAAACAATCATTAAATATTATTTAACCAGAGCAATGAGCAAGTTTCACAGCTTTTTTAATAACTTACCCCCAATTACTGGGCCTACAAACATCCACCTCACGAATGTTTCCGCGTCTTGCAGGATTTTTATCGATGAAGGTAGTAGTAACCAGACCCGCAACTCATCTGCTTCCTCGAAACATCTAACGTCTGCAAACCTCTGACCACATCTGCTCACGTCTCACCACATCTGACGTCTCTGCCCACCTCTCACAGCTTCTGCTCTCGTCCGTCCTCTCCTCAACTCGTCTGACTTCTGCTCATCTGCTCGGACCACGTCTTTCCTCTCCTCAACTCATCTGACTTCTGATCCCGAGCTACCCATCGGCTCCCCTTTTAAATTCTCCGACGAGAAGTCCCCGCCATAAGTCTATTTCATAAAACTCCGGGGTTCCCCGTCTCAGGTCCCTTACAAAATTCCGGGGTTCCCCGCCAGTTCATTTCACAAAATTTCGGGGTTCCCCGCCCTCATTTTTTACACACGCTCGGCGGGAGTCTCCCGCGGGGGATCACCATCGTTTTTTACACACGCCCCAGGAGGTTTTCCGCGGGGCACCCCCTTCGGGGTTTCACCCGCTTTCAGCCGACTAGACATTGTTGTTGGCCGAACTGCGCCTCATAACGCCACAATATCACAAAATCCGCGTTTTTTATCACAATATATATTTCTCAAATAAATAAAACAGCAATTTCGAGATCCCGAGGGAGATGGCCGGCGTCGAGTTTTTAGTCGAGCATGAGACTCTCAGGGGTCTTGGCTTTAATGAATTAATTAAGGGAGGGATGATTTATTCAATAATTAACAAGGGTTTAAAACAATTTAATTTAATATTTAAAACCCGACCAAAGCCCACTCTGACTCCACAATCATTGAATGTTGCGGACAGTCATACGCTCAACTATTAAGACTAACCAAATAACCTAATCTAAAATATTACATAGATTTTGAAAGTTCATCTAAATACGTGACTGTTCATCGTCACTGGCGAAATGCTATATTTTCTGTCGTTGCACGTACGCAGTAAGAAAGGGGACGGGAGGGCTTACTGTTTGCAGTTCCCGGTGCGGTAGCCAAGATGTCCACGTTCCGCCTGGGTCCATGCATTCCGGCTCTTCGAACTGGTGTCTCTGCTCTCCAACAATCGCTGTCCTCCCACCATTCACAACACAATCTCCATCTCATTTGCTGTCTCAATCTGAACTCCTATTCTCCAAAAACTCCTGTTTACCTCACCGTTCTCAGGATCAATCAATAACAATCTCTACACCGCCGTTCACAGCCAACGTGCATAATAATAATCTCCACACCGCCGTCCACACCTAACATCAATCATAGTAATCTTCATTTTATAGGTCCCAGGCCTGCCCCCACTTCTTAAGGTTTTCAAAATCCAGCTTCCTGTCCAGATGCCTTCACACCGCTCCCAGGTCAACGACAATCCACGATCAAAACATCTGACCTGCCAAACACTATGGTCCTTACCCGTAGATTGCTGCAACGACCGACCGTGCACTTATCTCAGTGTCGATAAAAATTATAACACGCCTGACGGGCAAAATCACTTATTACAATACCTAGTCTGTAATAATTGTAATACTTTATGCAATGAATATGACGAAAGATACCGAAAGCTATCCATAAGTTATAAATAAAAATATATAATGTTACTGCATAAATTGTTATCTTTCATAATACATAAACTTTATATGTAAACGACGTTAAGAATTTGTTCTATTTTGTTTGTTTCTATAATTACAGGAAAAAGTGGAAGTATTTACGTGACCAGTTTTCCTCACTCGAAGACATCTTTCACCGTGATAGGTTCAACAATACTGGCGCTGATCTCTAGGTTTCTACTTTTGTACCACAACCGTTAACAAGTGTCGGAAATATGTTTTGGCCGCTACAAGTAACAAGGGCGCCGGCTTACAAGCATTCTACGTGTCCTTACCCTTAGGAACGGTACGATGACCATTGTTATGAGGTAAAAATTATCAGAGATTGTAAATTACGATTGTCCCAAACAGCACTGGAAACCAGAATGCATCAGATATAAAAATAAAGAAGAATGTAATGCAAAGTTTCCAAATAACCATTAATATAATCTTAATTAAATTGGATAATTTGAAATATTTATTATTCAGTGGGGGCTCGTGAGTTTTTCAAGTTATGTGCTGCATCACCATATGCAACAATTTTTACGTGGATAATTTCATAAGATATTGATAATACTACAACAGTGTTGATAATACTCCGCGACATGTAACATGCTACATTTCTAATTCCGCCAACATAACGTGAAATATGGATTAATTTTTAAAAGCGGAAAAGCAATATCAAAATTGGCACAAATTCCTAGCATGAAAGTATTTATCCATTGTACATATTTTAAATTAAGAAAGTGAATTTTAGCAACAAGCAACACATTACGGCAATACAGTATGCATGATCGTGCAGTAACCACCGTCGATTTTTACCATGGTATTTATTGTCCGCTTCAAAAAAGTAGAGCCCCGAGTTTGAAGCCTCACTGTGCCCATTCGGAATCACCTACGTTATTGTGAAAGGTCTCATTTTACGTAGAAATGAATGCCAATTGATATGTAAATGAAAATTTTTTGGCGAAAAACCTGATAAAAAGTCAGCGCTTTTTTGCCGTGATTCTTGGACTGTGCTGTTTGGCATTGTGATTGCATGATTCAAAGTAACAAACGTTGAAATTATTATAATATAAAATAGGCTGTAATCAGATAATATAATTTACAATAGTCTTCGGTTGATGAAATACGATACGTCACAAAAGAAATTTCAAATAATTGCTAGAAACAAGCGCTTTTCTGTTCAATATAACTAAAAATACAGTATAATAATTACCAATTAATTAATAGCCTTAAATACAATTAAATGACAGTAGAACGCAGAAATATTGTTAAATTATTAAGAGAATAGTTTATTATTTACAGAGTTTGCTTGCAATTCATATTTACAAGTAATTAATTACAGGGAAATAAGTAACCAACCGCGACCTATCTGATGCAGGTTGACATTGGTCTCTTTGCATCTATTTTATTTAAATCGGGTAGGAACCTTAAACTATAGCCTAGGGACCCTAGTCAGCCCTTAGCTACCTTGCTCTACCTTTCGCCCCCCCTTTTTTTTTCAATTCACTTCTTATGCTATGAAAGGGGAGTTGTCTGTTTCAGGATCACCTTCATGTAACTTGTTAACCAAAAAAAGCTTATTTGATGCAGTGTTTTGAACACATGATCAAATTAAAAAACGACTTTGGTATTCTAAATTGATGTCTATAATTGTCTCATTTAATAGATGAATGGTGAATTGAATCTTTAGGCGCAACATTTGCGGATTTGAAATTACAAAAACTAAATACAGCCGAAACATAGACAGTGAATTAGTGATAAAATAATTTATTTTCTGGAGTTTGGCTAGTTTTTTTTAGTATTTTGTTCACTTTAAACACTGACGATTATATTTTAAGTATTGTCCATCGATTTCAACTGTGCTCGTGAGTCTTCACGTGCTCATTATGGGGGAGGAGATAAAATAAATAATGGTGTTTTATATTAGTTTAAAATTTGAAATTCTTATCTGTCACACGATCCACGATGATGACTCCTGTCTTTGTTCTGTGTTCTCTGGACTGCGTTCCCTGCCTTCTGCTCCGAAAATCTAGACCAATTAAACTGATTGAATATATTTTTGAAGAAAGTATCATTATTTACTGGGTCTATATCAAATCTTAAAGTTCATTTGGTTAACCTCTGTCCTCCAATTACTCTCGCGTCTCATATTTCCAACTAGACTGACATCTAACTACTTTAAATTTTCTCCCACCTTGTAAATCTCTATTAGTTCTCCTCGACGTAAAAATTAACAATTTAATATCTCAACACTTAGCTTTCGACTTCTACTCTAAGTGGTAACTTCTTCTCCAAAAGGTCCATGCTAAACGTTCCATGCTTTCCTAAAACTGTTTCTCCAGGTAAAGTTTTGCAGGAAAACTGAGAGTATGAAGAGTTGTTTGTTAATCATTCTATTAGGTACTTCGTATCACATTACAATCATATGCTGGACTTAATGTTTATAATAAGACATTATAATCGATTTATAGTTAACAAAAATAAAATTATGTTTAAATTCAGTTAAAAACTGCAAGGATTTCTAAACTTTCTAATTGCGCACTATTTGATTTACGTAAGCAATTACACTTGAACTATCTAAATTTGATTGATTAACGACAGTATGCGCGGGAAATGAATTAACTGACAACTTTTGGATGACAAAATTTATGGAATTACGAGAAACTTCTTGTAGAAATCGGTTGTCATCCTTAATTGCTGGATACTTCTGTCTGAAAAAATAAATTATTTAGACAAAATATCAAAGGCTGTTTTCAGTCTTTGAGTAACTTTAAGGAAGGTAAGAATAAATATTTTCACATCTGAAGTTTGTCTTCAAAGACGTGGTCAGACAATTGAAGATTTGAAGGCATTCAGGCTATTTCAGTCTTGATTTGAAGGATTCCGTGTAGCTAATTCAGAAAAATAAGTCAAAAGGTTAATTGGGTGATACTGTATCTATAACAGGAATATATATTTAAGAGAAGCCGGAATAAGCTGATTACGAAACTAGCGAATATAGTTACGTTATTTTTATAATAAATAAATATTTTTTGTTGTTCTCGAGTATTGAATTTATCGAAGTGACAGTATACATAAGTTTTTTATATAGATTTTGGAACATGCCAACATATTAAAATTCAAATAAGGTAATTACTAGTGACCAAAAAGTATACATAAACCAAGACAATTAATTTAAAAAATTGTTTATCCTTCCAAATCGAGTGGCTCCGTATCTATAGACTATTGTAATTAGTTGCAACTTTGTGTTGATTAGACCTACTTTAAATAAAATTTGGTACAAATATGCTGCCCCTATCCTACTGAATTGCTTGAAATTTTTAGTAAGCTAAAAACGCATAGTGTTTCAGTCGACTTATTGCCCAAAAATTAATTCCACTACAAAGGAATTGATATTGTGAATCAGTGAAATTATCGTAAGCAGTTTTTATGTAATGAACAGTAGCAGTTAAGTTAGAGTACTTTTCCAAGAATAGACTACTTAATCACTCAATTTTAGAATAATATTAAAATTAGTAATCTACACCAATATATAAAATTGACGTGTCTGTCTGTGAGAGAAATACATCAATAAGTTGTAAATTCCAATAATTCACTGGGCGATTACAAAATCAGTGTGATAAACGACATCTATACCAATAAAGAAAATTGAAGTGTCTGACTATCTGTCCGTATGTTTCTTCGATTAGGCTCCGAAACGGCTCAACGGATTCAATGAAAATTTGCGGGTTTAAAACAGGAGATTTAACTTAAATATTCGTGCATATTTCATTTCAATATATTGCAGAAGTTATTAATATAATAATTTAAATAATATAAATATTTCTTCACATTTGTGCCTTCAAGTCCCCAAAAAGTGAATGCGGGTTGCCAATACTTTCGATCCGTTTATGCTCCGAAACGGCTTAAGAGATTTCAATGAAAATTTCAAAGATGGAAACAGGAATTTCAACTTAAATTTTCGTGTATGTTTCATTTAGACATCTTGCAGAGTTCAGAAGATATTAATGTTAATATTTATAAATCCATTGAATTGCCGTACGAAAGCCGGCGTGAAAACTAACTGCGAGTTATAAGTGCTATTAGGCGTACCTATACTATTATTCTACTTACTGAGTTATTATAAGAATAATTTTGGAAGCATAAGAGAAAGAGAGAAGGCGGAGGGGGAATATTCTCACTCTATCTATTGTTGCAGTAGAATTCGCGCTGTAATTAACCTCCTGTTGGCAGAGACCTAACTCCCTGAGTAATAACAAACTTCTTTGCATCAATACTATGTTTACGTAAATTGGTTTTAATTGTCGCGTTAGGTAAATTTTAATATTTAGTTATTGATCATTTTTATTGGCTCCGAAACGTATGATAGGGGGATCTGTTCGAAAACAACTGCGAGTTATAAGGGTTGCCCTGAAGCGATCATAAATAAATGATACCGTACTTTGTATATATTCAATGCATTCAACTTCATCAAAATTCTGTACCTGTTGTTTCGTTTTTAGGGAAAAATAAAAAGAACTATTTCGTGCTAGTGATAGCATAGCTAGTGATAAAACAGGAACGCCTCCGAAAATTTAAATAACTATCTCCTTCCCAACATGACGTCACCGGACCTGGATTTCAGGTAATACAGTCCTTGTTTTCTATAAAATTGTTTCAATTATTTTGAAAAAGTCATATCTTTATTAGAAACTAAAGTGGTTTTCTTTCGGCGTTTTACTGTGGCGCGTTTCAATGACGTGCATGAGGATCAGCCCCGCCCCGCTGGTTCATGGTCAACCAAATCTACCACCGCCTCTGCTCCATTGCATAGACCGCCGGGCTAGCCCCGACGTCTTGTATCCCTTCGCAGGCGTGACAAGACCAGAGGCTGGTAACCGTTCCAGGTTCACAAGTGAGCGAAGCCGTTAGGGCCTTCGTTCGGCCTCATCTCCACCGATGGAATGGGCGCTGAACTCTGAAATGGGCCCTTATAAGCCCACTCAAACAATACTTAACACATCTCCACAGTTTTCAAGAATACGACCAGAGCAGACGACAGCTGCCTCACAGATCATAACTGCATAAAAACGCGTTCGTAATTTATGTTTTAGGAAATATTCTGAACCGAATCACACCTGAAATTATATAAGCAAGTGTATGTAATGTAATCTAATATTCCAATAAAGTAATCTTGTGTATAACCGAAAACCCTAATTTAAATTCCAACAGAATAGTTATTAGTAAAACATGTCTTTACTGTCAGAGATTACAATCAGTGACGTCATGCATTTGAGAACATGTTAACGAATATTTCAGTTTTCTGCCCCAAGTACATTGTATTTCAAATCTAAATGGACATTTTATACATACTTTCGTAACTTTTAATACATTGGATTGGGTTCCAGAGCTTTTAAACTCATGATAGAGCAATTTCAACCAAGTTTGGTGATATTATGACATAAACATTGCCACTACCGTCCCAAGAATTTAGAAAGGAAGGAGTGACATGTAGAAATGTATGTGAAAACTTGTCATTGGTTTCAAATCAATAGGTTTAGGAATCGATTAGTGACAATCTCTTTGAAGTTTAATTGCAGCCAGTACTGTCGTCGTCTAAATAGTAGAGCCCGGAAACCTCACTGTGCTCACTTGGAACGACCTACATTATTGTGAAACGTAACATTTAACGCAGAATTTTATGTCATTTAATGATATGTAAATGAAATTTTTAAATCATTTTATACATGGATTTTGGGGAAAAATCTGAAAAAAGTCAGTTTTTTCTATCTTTCCTATAGTTCGATTTTGAGAAATCATAGATTTCAAACTATTGCTTCAAATAGTCTCAAAATGTCCATATGTATGTGTTAGTAGTGAGATAAATAATAGCTTATATATAGGGACACGCGGAGAGACATAATTTATAACGGACTATGCCTATCTATCATAAGTATTTTATCAACGGTCTCCTTAACCTGTCTCACATTTTGAGACAAAACTTCGAAACTAAATTTTCCTAGTGTATAATGAAAACCATCCGTCACCAACAATATGATTCTCAGGAGGCTTAAAAATATTTTTCTTTTTATTATTGTACTGGGGTAATGTCAAATATATTGTTACGGCAATTATTTTATTTTGGAAATAATTTCCAAACGCTGTCAGAATATACTGTCTTATAATTCTATTGCTAACAGAAATCAAACATCACAATTCGGCACATGCTGATCGATGATCCCATGACGTCTAAAATTTTCCACGCGCGCCTCCATCATTCAAGTCTAGAGAAATTCAATGCAGTATGTTTTTGTAATCTGGTTTCCCGGTTTTTCTTTACTTTAGCCCTATTAGTTGTACATCTCTCAGTTGACATAACAGAAACCATGATTTTCCGCGATTCGAGGATATTTTTTTTTAAAGAATTAAATGAATCACTGAATAAACTATTAGCATTCGTAACAATAAAATTATTATCTTCTCAATTTAAATACTAACCAATAGTGAGCTACATTCGAAGACTTTTTTTGTAATTGCAAATACTCTTTTCATGCATTCAACTTTTCTCATCAGAGTTTTCAAACTTTATTAGCCGCTTTGAACTAATGACGTACGACAGTTTCGCATCAGAAAGCTAAGCACACAAGCGACATTATTTTGTTGTTTACATCCATATTCAGGTGTACAGAAATATTATAACGCATTCTGTTCTTCAATTGTTTGTCGCAGATGATTGGCACAAGGACTTTATTTCAACACTCTTCTCTAAAGAGACAATAATTACGTTAGGATGCGATAAGCCAAGATAATATCATTACCATTATAGGATAAAGTTAATAATACTGGAATGGGTGATTAATCTAAAGCAAATATGTTTTCCGGAGCGTTTTTCCTATCTTAGAAACCGCAGCACTTAAAGTAATTAAAGTCTATGTTATATGAAAACTTTCATTAATCATTTCCCAATAAAAGGAGAAGACATTGGAATATCCCCCCTCCTCCCAAAGAAAAACAATGTAATATTTAAAAAATTAATGCATTTTGTGGGATGATTGGTATTACTATAAGAAATCTAACGTAAGTCATATTGTGATGAATTTGTTTTTTCATTATTAGTCTTAACTGAAAATTTAGGTACTTAAGTAAGTATTTAAATTAATTTATATATGGTGTATCGTTTTTAGTTTGAAAATAAAAAAATTATTAAAAGTATTCTGAACAATACCATAATACGTCGCTCGTTGTTTTATTCAATGATAATATAGAGTGACAGTAGCACAGCTCAGGGTGTGACTACTTCTCCCACTCCCACTATTGGCGCTACATAAACATTAATGTAAAATCAGTACTATTTGAATCGGGTAAAATGTATCTTAAAGCAACAAAAGAAAATTTAAAGTGGATTATTTATTTGCATAATGTCTAATTACTATCAATTATGTAATTACAAAAAAATATATACGGAAGATTAACAAAAGTTAATATGGTTTAAAATGTATCTACAGTATTATCAACTAGCGGTTGCGAACGGGTACAACATATTCAGTGGTACCAAGAGATGTTATCTACATCAAATTCCAATTTATTTATTTTTTAACATTTAAAATATTTAACATACATAAATTATACACTATTACAAGGAAAATTGTACCAAACAATCTATAGTTAACTAAATTGGAGTCCAATTTGATCACTATGTTTGGTAGAAATATAATGTAATATTATTCATAAGCTAAGCTTCTATTTTTGGCTATATCATTTAAGTAAATTATGGATTGAACTGTATTCCGAGGGCAGTATCTGAACCTTGATTATCATATTACCTGATACTGTCTATTTCGTAAAATTATAGATTGTTCATTAAATATTTTAAAATAAAATGTCAAATGAAATAAAAAGGAGTTTTATCTTCCGAAGTCCACTCAGAGAGAGAGAGAGAGAGATGAAGCGCGAATATAGTGTTTCCTAAGCCTCATTAAGTTTAATTAACTAATTCAGAATGTTGAAATTAATAAAAATAATAATAATTAGTAAAAATAAAAATATTTCGTACAAATTATTTTTTACTTGAATTTCAGTTGTCTAGTATATGTTTTGAAAATTTTGTTGCTCTTTCTTTCTTAATAAATTCCTACTGATTACTTCTTAGAACCTAAGCTTGGGTCCTGAACAAGTAGATTAGGTTTTATTTTGGAATAATTCAAATTTTCAATGTAAATAAAATGTATTTTTTTCCAGGGGAGTATACGACGACTTAGGTGGAGCATGGTAAAAAAAGTTTGAAAATACTACCTGTCGCTCGGACAGTCCAGCCTCAGGTTCTACGCCCATACAGCATCTGATCAACCTTGACTTTGGTTTTGGACATTGTAGTAGTCAAGCCAGTGAAATGTTAAAGTAAAGACTTCGTGGATTTTTAGTTATTGTACTAAATTGCATAATTTTTACTATTTACTGCCAGAAGTCGTGTTCGTTATGTAACTCCAAAGTGTATGTATTCTAATATAATTCTTAAATTTCTGTTTATTAATAGCGCACAATATATTCCGAGAAAATCTATAGTTCTATGCTAAGCCGTAAAAACGGATATTATTCCCATCAAATCAGTTATTATATTCGGCATTTGTGTCATGTTTTGGTGATTTTGTTGTAAATTGTATAATAAATGTTAATTATGTATTAATCTTTAAAGTTGTATGGCAATATTAATCAATTGAAATAATTGTATTTTACAATTTGGATCGGAAACTCATAGCTTTGTTTCAATTTGGCTCATTACAACGCGGTCTTATTAAAGTTAATTGTCTGCCAATGGTTTATGACAGGTTCCAGTCGAGGGAACAATATTTATCCTTAGCTCCAAACTATATAAATTGGGTTCTTATTTATAATGTAATAATTGTAATATGATTTGTATATATATATATATATATATATATATATATACAAATCATATTACAATTATTACATTATAAATAATAACCTAATTTGAAATGTTCCGTGAAGAGCAACGGAAAACTTTTAAATAACAACAACCTGTTATAGCATTCAGTCCTAAGACTGGTCAGGTATTTACATTCAAAATTTGAATGATTCCAAAATAAAACCTAATCTACTTGTTCAGGACCCAAGCTTAGGTTCTAAGAAGTAATCAGTAGGAATTTATTAAGAAAGAAACAGCAACAAAATTTTCATAACATATACTAGACAACTAAAAATCAAGTAAAAATAATTTGTATGAAATATTGCTTCTATAATATTCTTATTTTTTACAAATTAATAATTTGTTTATTAATTTCAACATTCTGGATTAGTTAATTAAACTTAATGAAACCATTCCGTTTGAAGCTTGCTGCAGCGATATTAGATTAGTCAGCTTCAGTATCCAGTCACCCCTATTCGAAAAGGTTAGCTGAACATTTGAAATACATTATTGATATACAAAGGAGCTTGTGGATATTTAAAATTATGTGGTACATCACCCCAAGGAACAATTTTTACGAGGATAATGGTATTAATAATACTACAACATCTCTATAGTGTCGTTAATACTCCACGTACGTAACATGCTACATTTCTAATTTCGTCTGCATAACGTAAAATGGAAACGAAATTTTCAAAATATAACAACATACTGGCGAAAATTACTAACGCGAAAGTATTTTACTTCTAACATATTTTAAATAAAGAAAGTTAATTTAGGAAAAGGCTCCATATTATGGGAATATTGTATGCAGTATCGTACGGTAATTTACTCAGATTTATGAATGTCTTCCAAATTCCGCCCGTTAAGCGTTTTTATTTTTAATAAACTTTGATTAAACGGAATACACCACAACAAGTTCATAAACGGTAATATTTTTATCAATTCGTCGGAAACATTTAAAACTATCCTGATGAGGTCGCCTACAGGCTCTGACGGTGCTGTTTTTTTTGTTTTTTTTTTGTAGTTCATATAATTGTTGGATTTTAGGTGGGCAGGTGGGTGAAACAAAAATATTGGGCATGTGTATTTCTCATCTCAGAGAAGATTTTCGCCCTCCCGGGAGCTTGCTGAAAGGCGGGCAGTTAAAAGTCATCGAAATCTTAAAATTAAAAACAAAATTATTCCTCTTGAATTAATTCATGCGCTGTAACACATGAGCAGATATGCACCAGCCGCCACTGCAAAGAACCATAAATCTCTTCATCTTCAAATATTGTGACAATACATATATTGTTTTATTTATATAAACTACATAAATGTTTGTGTTTGATGTATAACGATACATATTTATTTAATGTAACATATTCTGTTTAGTCAATAAAGTTCAGGATTGTCCCTATATCGCCTTCCGGTAAACACAGCCTCCAGCGTGCGTCCAAATTCTATGGTAAAATTATACGTAGTTCCCCTAAAACCTAAAGCCATGCTCCGCTTCTTCCGACATTTCAAACCAAGTCCAGTCCTCTGCCGCCAAGCCACGTTATCCTTGCGCGGCTGGTATGAGACAATGCAGACGGTCACATCATGCATCATCGTCACACCCCCTTTCAAAACTATGTTCCCTTTGTCACCTCGCCAACAATTGATCCCTGGGTGGCTAGCATTACTATAGTATGTTACAATGCATGTGGCCATAATACATCTACAAACATCATATTATATCATTTACCAACCATTCAAAATTTGGAATATAAATATAATTATTAAAGGGCCTGTGTTATCCTTTCATGTACGAGCAATCGTCAGAATTAATTTTATCGGTCATATATTTTATGTTCTCTTAAAATTAACATTCATTTAATAGGCCACCTTTTAAGACACGAGAGTCTTGTAAAAATGGCATTACAGGGAAGTCTGTGGGGCAAGAACATACAAGGATGAATGCGCTAAGCAGATTAGCAGAATGTGAGATGTGGTAGTTATGCGGAAATGAAAAGGCTTGCGAGGATTAGCATGGAGGATGCACCTGAACATTATTAGGACTGAATACCATCACAACAATAGGTTGTTGTTATTTAAGAGTTTTCCGTTGGTCTTTACGGAATATTTTAAATTGGGTTCTTATTTATTATGTAATAATTGTAATATAATTTGTATATATAGTTTGTAGCTAAGGATAAATATTGTTCCCACGACTGGAATCTGCCATAAACCATTCCCAGTCAATGGCAGCCGGTTGACCGTGGCTAAATCATTGATCCCGGAATGGGGCAGATGTTAACAAAATGTCTGGAGCCATTTATGCATTACGTATTAATGTAATCCAGGAGTGTTAAAATTTAACTGCCGACCTACTGTGGTTTAGCGGCTAGCGTTGCTGCCTCCAAACCTGGCATGGGCTTTGATGTTTGTGCCATCATGGTCACGGAGACTGGGATTAAGACTGCTGGAGAATCGATAGGCTGACCGCCGATCACTCCTACCTCACATGTATGCCTAATGAAGTCGCAAAAGGGAGACGAAACGTCGTATTTGTGTTAATTATATGCTGACGTATGAGCCGTCGTTTTATTTATTGTAAACTTTAAGTCAGAAAACTATGTTAAAATGAAATAACCCTCCTATTAATTATTAGGCCTATGTACACTGCACGTTAATTTCTCTAGAAATTGAGTAAATAAAGCCTGTAAATCCCCAGCCCTATAAATTTAGTCGCCTCTCGGAAATAAACTGTATCGAGTTAAGGAGTTTTAGGTCTCGTGTGCCCAGCTGTGGTTTCAATCCTTTTTCATGTATACGAATATATTTTATATTGTCCGAAGCGAAGAATTGCTTCATTTTACTGTCCTCATAATTTTATACGACAATTAATGCTCTATCCGATAAATTATTAACCAAGTATTTCAACACCATTGTGAACAAACTTAAAAAAAAAGACTAATAAGACACTATACTTGTAAATTAACATTCAAACGCAGAAATCGAATTTGGACTGATCTGATTTTGGCAGTTTCAAGGCGTGTGTACTCTTAAATTATTTTCACCCTGTCTATTGTCTGTTTTCCACCCTGTAATTTATTTGTTCTTTCCAAAGATTGTAATTACAGGACATCCCCGGGTGAACTGAATCCCTGGCCATCCCAAACGCCTTCGAAAAACGCAATTCTGAAAAATAATACTGTACTGCACGAAGTAATTGTACTATGGCTACTAAGCAGAACCTCGTTGTGATTACTTTCGCTGATAAATTAACTGCTATCAGAGAAGTTCAATAAAAAAAGGAAGTAAATTGAAACTAATTCTGCTCATTACGGAGTAATTGTTTCCAGCGTTTCAGAATGGGTAAAGGTTACAGCTGAATTTCTACATAAATCCTCAAAGAAAAACACGGAAAACATCCAAGAAAACATATTAAACATTACAACGTTGGGAGGGACACAAGAAGAAAATAAATATTTCGAATTGTTTTAACGAGTAATTCAAGTACTACAAATACAATCGTAAAATTGCATTTCAATTTTAAAAGAGAACACAACTTTAGCTTACAAAGAGTCGTTTAATTTCATTTGAACTTCACAACATTTAAAAAATACGTACTGTCATTACAAATCAAAAATACTGTAGCCAGCGATATTAATGGTTTAAGTGAAAATATTGTCATGAAAACTACTACACTCCCTTTCAGTTCTGCCAACCGTGGTTGCACTGCAATATTAATAAAGAGCTTGTTCATCACATGTACTCAAAGCCTTTTTTTGGTATATTACAAAATTGTAGATTGTTGCAGTTTTATAATTTCTATTTCATCGATATATGCACAATCAAGATAACACTAAACCAGTTTTATCATTTTTTCATAGCCTAACTTCCGCCCTCTTTTTGTTATTCCAATTAACATACATTCCGAGGACTTGCAGGAAAACGAGCTTAATTAAAATAACCTCGTTTCAATCAAATAAATCTTTCTCTATCTATCCTTGTCTGGCTGTCTCCCCTGTGTGAACTGCGTATAACCACATGAAAAAAAATGGGTCAGTGTCGCATGTAAATTAGGACTTCTATCGACAAGCTGAATGGAATTGAGTAAACGAATATATGAGAAGAGTAAAGTGAATGTGGAAGCGAGAGACGTTCTGTACGTTTGATTTGCTGCGTGCCTGAAATCTGTGTGGCAATTTGAACGCAGATTCCAGCAGCCACCACAGACATACTTCACAAGCCAATCAGAAATAAACCCAGTGTTGTTTTGCTAACTCGGTAGAAGCACCATCGAGTCACATATTTAATCAATGCGAAGCTTGTTTTCGAACCTCTATTTACATAAAGCAAGATTTCATTATTGAATCTATAACGAAGTTATTATTTCTTTCGCCTCCAAGTATGTTGTAAATCAAAGCTGTAAGCAAAATAATATAGTCATATTAACGTTTAATCATTTAGTAGGGTTGTCATATAGACACGACAGCTTTACTGCTATTTCTAGAAAATATTTATCCAAGTGTTAGATACTGTCTTCTCAAGGGCAAATATTTTTTAACTTTCACAAAAAGAGTTTCTAACTAATTATTTAATTTATCTTAGAGCGTGAAGTCTAATTAATAATTAACAATAAACGTATGTGAAGATATAATGATGAAGAGATAATAAAAAAAACCTTGACGGTCAAAGTTATTTTTCTAAAAATTAATTTATTACAACGGTACCTTACGGCAGCTTTAAACTGCCATATTAATCCTATTATCCTTAAAACAATTCTGCTTTAATAACATTACAACGTACTTCATGAAATTTAAAATGTTTGTGTTACACAACAACTCGTTTGCCCGTTGACGTGTTAACACAAACATTTTAAATTTTACGAAGTTCGTTGTGCTGTTATTAAAGTAGAATTGTTTTAAGTATAATAGGATGAATATGGCAGTTTAAAGCTGCCGAAAGCTACTGTTGTAATAAAAAAAAATTTAAATCTGTGACCGTCAATGAGTTTTTATTATATCTTCAATACCAACATTAAACGGTCAAACAACCCAATGCATAGATAGAATGTAAATATCACCTCCTACAGGAGGAAACCTGAAGAAGGTTCGAAAATGTCCCGAAACGTGTTACACAAATTATGTTGGCGGGTGGGGGAACAAAATAAGTCAAAATTAGATTGATTCAAACAATTTTATGAGTTTAAGTTTAAATAAATAAAAAGACGGCCGTAACTGTCGCGTGAGATTGTTCATATATTTAATAATCATTTCACACGAAGGAGTCGTGGAGTGAATTGCTAAATTTTAACCTGATAAAGTCTCAAAAGGGAGACGAAGCGTCGTATTTGTATTAATTAAATAGTAATAAAATTAATTGCTAATTTATTGGTCGTCTTTTTATTTATTTAAAATTATATTAAATACTAAATAGCATTGCAATATTTGAGAGTAAATATTTACCAGTTCAGTGAGTAGAAGTGTTGGCCTTCCAGTCGGAGTAATGTTTACACGCGTACGTACTGAACTGAGAAGTACGAGGAGTGTTATTCTGAATTACAGATAGAATATGAGCGAAATAAAACGTTTTGATGTGTGAAAATAATATCTCTACATTTAAATCTTTATTAACGGGTAAACAATACATATCCTTAAGTTATTGTCAGCAGTTTAGAGTATGGAGCAACGCAGTGGGCGTGGGCGTGGATCTAGGCGCATCCGGAATGAGATTATTTGGCATATACAGGCGTGGCATTATAGAAGAAGCGCGATTTATTAAATTTAGAAAGCAATAAGTTTCGGTAGATTTTCGTGCTTTTTTCAGGTTTGCTCCTGTGCCCCAGATATTTACAGATAGTTAAGTTTGGAGATTGGTTTTGTAAAGTAAACAGAAAGTGATGAAGTGTAATGACTGCCTCGGACGGTTTTCTAAATACGGTGAATTTATTAAACATGTTAATTGTTTTTCATGCTAAAATTCTACCATAAATTGTTAAGTTGTTGTTAACTAAATTAAATACGTTAACGGCCTGTCATAGAATTCTTTGTTATGCAACAATTATTACTATTTCAGTTAATGTGGTGGGCAAATATGTTAAGCGCAACTAATTAAAAGTCGACCTTCTGTGGTGTAGGGGTCAGCATCGTTGCCTTGCATCACATAGGTCCCGGGTTCGAAAACTGGCGTGCATGTTGTGCGTGTGAGTTTTCATATTGTTAAACCCTTACTGCGCGCAAAGAAATGAGTCCACGAGTCATAAGAACAAAGCAGTGGTTTTTACTTTGAGTAATTTTAATTTCCTTTGATCTTATACCGGCTGCTATAATTTTAATAATACAATAATAGAGAATGGTAGAGTTACATAAGGCATTCATTACATTTTTTATTTTATTAAAAATAGCCAAACTATTCTTACCTCCCTATTCTAATAGAGCATTTACTGAGATTACCGGCTCTACGACATAAAATGACTGACATCTTTTTCTTGTGTGATGTAATTGTGAGCGTAGACAGTAATCATAATATGTGTAAACACAGACTACTGTGGCATTTTAAACTGACAATTTGATGGATTATTTAGAGATATGTCGGAGCCACTACTAGCTCTTCGACTCTCGCTCCTTGCGAAGAGTCGTTCAGCGGAGTCGTTCAAATGAGTTTTCGCTCCTCCTTTATGAACTCACGTCAGCTAAATATGTACTGTATATATTATAAATATTAGGCACTTATATTTAATAAGCAAGATAATAACGAAACTCATGGTTGGTGGGTAAGTTAACCGTTAATTTTATTATCCAATTAATTTGATAGGATATTATTAATTATATACTGAAGTACGTCGATTTTTATCTTAAGTAAGAGTCAAAGATGTTAATGATGGGTCTGTATATACAAAGAGTATCTTAAATAGATAGAGGGGCAGTAGAGGCTCTGGGAACGTGACGGCCATCTCCTCCACTGTAGGTGTATTTCGCTCGCAGCCCATGTTAAAACAGCGCTTTCTGAGTCCGCTAAAATCCTTCTTAAAGCAGCAAAAGACAAATTTAAGTGGATTATTTATTTACCCCATATATTAGTATTTCCATTTACATAAGGCAAAAGAATCAAGTCAAATGGTAATATTAAAAATATTTATCATGTTTCGAAAATTGGTATTGCGAGTTATATCAGCATATTTCTATATTAAATGTTAAAAATATATAATTTTCTATTCGCAAATGTTGGTGGAGAATGGAAATTGTTTTTTCTCTGGTCTAATTTCTGATTGAAAGGAATTTTCATTACTCGATGAGTACAAAATTGTAGTGTGAAATTGTATTATAATGATATATTAAGTTTAAAATATAACGATAATGTTCAGGTATGCTAACTATATGACGTTTAAGAAATGTTATTGTATAATTGTTTGTGTATAACTGGTTGCTTAATAAATAGTTGCAGATGAGGATGACGAAAGTCGAAAGCTACTGCAGATAATTGTAATATTGGACTAATTGGCTTATTAAAGTTTAAAATTTAAATTAAGTACCCCTGATTAGTTTATTCCGCCAATGTACACTACAGTTTAAACTTATTTGATTGTGTGAGGTTTGACTAATAATACATCTTTGAAGATTAACATACAATTATCAGTTATTATGGAATTTATAATAAAATCAGCTGATTTGATACGAGCAATATATATTTTTACGGCATAGAGTAGAAATAAAAACTTTCTTAAGGAATATTGTGGTGCTACCAATAAACATACCATTTCAAATTGCTCAAGAGAACACGAGATACGGCAGAACTGCACGAAATTATGTCAAGTTTTTACTATAAATAAAAATTCAAGAAGACTCTACTTCACCAAACAGTTTGGAAGCTTGGCTGCTACAATGTCCATACCGTCAACCAGCATGCCCACAGGATGTTTTTGGGGCAACTCAGCATGAGCAGGATATCACCAAAAATTCAAAGATTTGCCTCTCTCAGGCTAAACACACTTAACTTATATAAAAGTGCCTCTCACAAACTCTAGACAACATAAGAAGGGCGCTGCGGGAGTTTTCTCGCAGGCGCTTCAGCCCAGAGTGACTGCGGGGCTCACCTGATTATGTCGGGAATGCCTCGCACTCTCTCTGGGTACTTTTTATCAAAGTTCTCATATGCCGAGACACCTTCACCTATTTTAGGAAGTATATGTACCGGGGTCAAAGACCTTGGGCATATGGCAAGAGCTGTCCGCTGATCCCATTGGATCAGTCGTCCAACTGCCTCCTGAAACTGGTGGAGACACGGAGAAGGGAATGCTGCGTCCCCACAGCAGACTCGTCTCCCGTCATTCGGAAGGGCGTGAGAATAGTACCCAATGCCCGACCTACCTGATGCAGGTTTTCTAGGGTTTTCCCTGCATCTCTTTAGGTGAAACACCGGGTAGGATCCTTAAACCATAGCCCGGGGGCCCTAGTAAACCCTTGGCTACCTTGCTCTACCTTCCGCATCCCCCTTTTCAATTCCCTTCCTATGCTATTAAAGGGGAATTGCCTGTTTCAGGATCACCCTCATGTAGCCTGTTAACCAAAAAAAAAACTCTAGACAACCAACGGATAGGCGCTGATCCCATTGGATCAGTCGGCCAACTGCCTCCTGAAACTGGTGGAGACACGGAGAAGGGAATGCTGCGTCCCCACAGCAGACTCGTCTCCCGTCATTCGGAAGGGCGTGAGAATAGTACCCAATGCCCGACCTACCTGATGCAGGTTTTCTAGGGTTTTCCCTGCATCTCTTTAGGTGAAACACCGGGTAGGATCCTTAAACCATAGCCCGGGGGCCCTAGTTAACCCTTGGCTACCTTGCTCTACCTTCCGCATCCCCCCCTTTCAATGCCCTTTCTATGTTATTAAAGGGGAGTTTCCTATTTCAGGATCACCTTCATGTAACCTGTTAAAAATAATAATAAAAATCATCTCTCGAGATACTTGCTGGACTTTTCTCTCGTAGGTATTTCTCCCCAGATTGACTGCGTTGGGGATGCCTCGTAATCCCTCTGGTTTTTCAAGGTTCGCACATGCCAACGAATCTTTATATATTATAGGAGGTGTATGTACTGGGGTCGAAGACCTTGGGTATATGGTACGAGTTGTCCGCTGATCCCATTGGATCAGATGGTCAACTGCCTCAAAAAACTTGTGAAGACACGGAGAATGGAATGTTACGACCCCACAGAAATCTCGTCACCCGCCATTCGGAAGGGCGTGAGAATAGTACCCAATAGCCCGACCTACCTGATGCAGGTTTTCTAGGATTTTCCTTGCATCTCCTTAGGTAAAACACCGGGTAGGATTCTTAAACTACAGCCTGGGGCCTTAGTAAATGGCTACCTTGCTCTACCTTCCACATCCCCCATTTTCAATTCCCTTCTTTTGCTATTAAAGGGGAGTTGCTGTTTCAGGATCACTCTCATGTAGTTTGCCCCCCCCTAGAAAAACTGTCCATTACTACCCGCTGCAAACTCTCAGTAATTAGTATTCGTCCTGCCTCTGATCTGTTCAACTTACTCTAGAGCAAAATTTTACGTCTACTCACGTGTTACGTACCTCTGAGTTGGTGAATGTAGCATATTCTCGCGGGTTCACGTCCTGCGTAGCGCCAAAATTCGTTTCAACCGTTTTTATTAAAATAAAAGAATTTTTTCTCATATTTCTATTTTAAAAATGATAAGTATTTTTCAACTCCATTGTATTATCTAACCACGAGAATCAAACAGATCGTGACCATAGAAGCCAGAATATTACTTTTATTTTTGACTCTGCAAACAATGCCGAGTTTCGTCACCCGGTTTGGTTTAACAAATAATGTATCTTACGTGGTATGAAAAGTAAACTTTTTTCTTCAGATATAAGCAAGACTAAATAAAAAATTACTACAATACATTAATTAGATACGATACCCGGAAAATTTAATTAATATTGTCTTATATATACATATTATTCATTATTCCTGTCTTGCAAACCATGACAAAAATTCGATACATTTGGTTCAGATGCACTGAAAATGTGTATTTCCCGTTTACGTTACATGGAGTTATAACATATACCTATGGTAAATTTCGCTTCCTATCAAATTCGGCTCTTTTCCATCTAACATTTTAAGTTTTATTTTTAGAAGCAGTTTTTCGGTTGTTATTGGCAGTCTAAAATATGTAAAACAAGTGACTTAGACGTCGGAGAGAAGGGGAGAGAAAGATGGCATATACCCAAGACGTTTGTCTCTGTAACATGGAAGACGCAGAACGTGCGGCGCATGTAATACAGCCCCCACAGACACACTTGACAAAAATGCAAACTACGACACGGAAAATGTTAAAGGGCTGCATGTCGATATAGTGATGAAATAATTATATTCATACCTCATTATTGAATATTGTTTAGATACGTGCAAGAAAATTCATGTTGGGAAATTTAATGTAGGATTTACTCCAGTGAACTAATATCGCTCATTTAAACTGGAATAATAACAACGGTAAGCAATTTCCAAGTTTCATAAGAGCTGAATAGTTCATCCGCAGATGGTATCCATTTATATTTTGTGTCTGGCCCACTCTTGAGGAAGGCATAGTATGAGGTGGGAACCATTTTGCCTTTAGAGACCCCATTTAAATTTGGCAGTAAGAAAGGAGACCGCAGAAATTGATATGCCTATACACATGACTTTTCTGAAGTTATAGTAGTTTTATCTATTTACATATAACACAAAATACATTGAGCGATTTTGTATTATTTAACATAAAATATTTAATATAAAATATTTTTATATTCACCAAAGGGTAATAACTTGTTATAACATTATTCAATATTATAATAAATCACTACATATTTAAATAACATTTCAAATATAATTATACATTAAAAGCACTGTTAAATAAATGTATTACATTTGTTTGTATGGATTGACGCATTTTTTAAGGCGTCTGCAATTTAGGTCGTTAGGCCCAGCAGCGAGACAGGAATGTTGACATAATGTGTATATGTCAGCTGTCCTCGATATTTCGGAGCAATGCCATCTCGCACAAGTTTTAAAAGCTTCGTACTCCAGCATATAAACTGCATATCTGTATATAACTGATAAATGCTTCGACCTTCCTATTCTTACCTGATCAGACTAAGGCAAACTCACACTGCCAAAGTCGTCCTAATTGTTCCTTGAATCTTTACAATCCTTCGAGATCAGCCTCATATCTCATTTCCTTTTCACGTTCCAAACCAGCTTCGATAGCAAAGTGAAGGTCATACTCTGCTACACCGAAATCCCGACAAAAGGATCCCTACTTTCCTTGTTTACGGCTTCCTGAGGACCTATAATCTCAGGTGAACACGTCACAATATTATAAAGAAATACAATAGAAAAATTAAAATATTTATTAGAAGTAGTAATCGGATTAGTAGAAGTATTTTTACATTAATTTATAACATCACAAACAAGCAAAATATAAAATAATATTAACTATCACATCAACAATACGTTAAATGATTTTAAATCCGATGGAAAATTGAAGTTAGTGGGAAATTTCCATTTGATTCTCGCTTGAAAGTGATTGAATATTCCAATCAAGCTTCGTGACGCGCAGCCTTAATTGATTTTCTAAATGCGCATCTGTAATTTCGTTCTAAACTAGTTTTAACTTTTGTCAGGAAAGAAAATGTTCACTCGAAGAAGTACTTCCAAAGTAGGAAAGTAAACAACGTGCATGTTCTCGTAGGTATAGTTAAATTCGGTTATCGTCGGTTTCGTATTCTCCGTTTCGGTTTTCGTCGAATTTTATTATTAAATAAAATATGTATAATATATATTATATATTAGTATCGGGAACGAATTTATTGGATTTATATTAATTCATATGAACATAGTTACCTGGGTCTCGCATTTCGTCAATCCTTTTTTTTTTTAATGGGCCAAAGGCCCCAAGGGCGGTGCCTCCTGAAAGCTCGCACCGCCCGCATGGGGGTCTACCATATTCTACACCCCCTCTGCACGTGTTGTTAGTACACTAACTGGAACACAAGGATCGGGATTTTGTGTTTGATCCGTACCTGAGAGCATAATACCCTTTAATACGGTCGTTCACGGAGATAGATTGTGAGAGAGACAGAATGAAGAGCGTAGGGCTGAGGGAAAAAAGTGCCGATAATTTGACCAGAAGGGTCTCCTTACCGGGAAAAAAACCTCAGCGATAGTAAGAGGGGTTGAAGGGCACAAGAAGCTAGTATACTGCTCTTGTGCGACAGCAACATGCGTTTGGTAATTTTTGATAGGATATTGTTAGTAGTTGGGCTTGGGTATCATGCGCGTCGATCCACTTCTTCTCCGTCACGTCCGGATCGCCGAGCATGTCCTGTAACAGTCCGTTAGAAAGCGTGGTCAGTAAATTATGTATAGACAATCATTATGTGTTGGGTTCGAGGAGGATGTGTTTGGGGCGTTTGTATTTTGTGTCGCGGGTGTGGTCGTAGTTACCCAGACGCTTTATGATAGTGTTGTGTGAGAATTGTGTCTTGCTGTACAGACGTGCAGCATGTTCTCTGATGACGTCCATTAGTGGCAGAATATTCAATTCCCGATGGACGTCTTTAGTTCGTGCCCTCCAAGGTGCCTTGGCGATGATTTTAAGGACCTTCTTTTGTACAAACTGGAGGTTACGAAGGTGGGTTTTGGCTGCAAAGCCCCAGACTGGTCCTGCATACGTCAGAATTGGCCGTATGAGTGTTAGGTATAGGGCGCGAGCAGTGGAAGTGTTTATGGTGCTTGTTCTGTTAAGCATAGGGTATAGCTGTTTTAGTCTGATGTTTGCTTTTCTGATAGTGTTCGTGGTATGGAGTTTCCATGTTAGGGCCGGATCCAGTGAAACTCCTAGGTATTTAACCGCGTTTCGGAAATGAATCGGGCGATTGTGGAGTGTGAGTGGACGACAGTCTTTGTGTAGGCGTGAGTGTCGTGCCCTACGTGTTAATAGGAGTGCCTCGCATTTACCAACGTTAACTTTAATTCGCCATCGTGTTAACCATGGTTCGAGTGTCCTGAGTGCGCGTTGTAATTTATTGTTAAGTGCCGATGGTCGCCTCGACTGAGCAAAGATGGCGGTGTCGTCTGCGAATATGGCGACCTGGATTTCGTCAATCCTGTTCGGAGGGATTGTCGACGAAAATCGAGGTTTCACTTTTATAGGGGCCGCACGTTCCCCACCTACTTAAACTAACAGTAATTTTTCTACTAGAAATTGTTAAATTGTTGTTGTAGTAGACTGGTCTTCCGTAACTCTCAACGCTAACCTTTTCTGCGCAAGCCTTTTCATCACCATTCCTCTTCTGGTCTTTCCTCAATCACTTCTCTCTAATGCTAATTTTACAATATCCTCATGTCTCAAAACGTGGTCTTTTAATATATCCCTTCTGTTGGTCAAAGTCCTCCATATTGTTCTCTCTTCTCTTAACATTCACGCAAACGAGGCGTCAGAGTAAGTAAAAGAAAGAAAGACGCACTCAATAAAGGGAAAAGAAGCAACAGTAACAAAAAAACGCCAAAATACCACTGATTGAGGTTGTTGGACCCTCCTTAATTCACATAACTAATTGCTCAGTTCTGTTTTTGGAATAGTTACTTGAACTTCACAACGCTATTGTCTGCCATAGCCTTGTGTGTGGTAAGTGCTTTTTCACTGCATCTTTATTTATAATTTCGAAGTACTTTTACTAATATATTTTGAGTTAGTAAAATATTCTATCGTCTAGAGACTGAAATGTGGCAACTAACTGCATAGGAATTAGTTAATATTTTCCCTGTTTCTTTTAACCAGTTTATAATAAATTTCAGACCTGTAGTGACACTTGAGGGGCGCGATTTGATTTAGAGACCTTCCTCTAAATAATTTCAACAATACAGTGTGTGTTCTACACGCATGTTGTCCCTGTGTATAAGTAACTAGCTATGAAAATAAATTTCGCTGATTTGTAGAGTGTAATTTGCCATAGTCATGGAAATGGAGCACATGGTAAAAGCAGGTTTCAGGTGATCCCGATCGCCACGGCGATGAAAATACTAGTTGCAAAACCTCGCAAAATTGAGGTTAATTTAATATAAACAAAACTTTTGAACATGCCATTGTTGCACTTGTTAAATTTTAGATTGAAGTATTCCATATCTAATGTCCAAGCATAACAATGACACAACTTGATTGTAAAGGGGCAAACCAATCTGCTCGGATTTTAGCGGTGCGGAGTCAAAAGAAAGGAGAGAGTATTTGAGCCAGATGTAATAAAACCCAGACATCACGGCGCGCCCGAGGTGTTTCCCAACTATGATGAGATTTGGCGGCATTGGGTGGTGTTTTTCCCCCAAACCTTGGGAGAGAGGGACAACAGAGAAGAGTAACCATAAATGTGATTGGTTAATATCCATGCCTGCCACCTTCCGGATATGAACTGAAGAAGTGGGTAAAAGGCATTAAAAAGGCTGGAAGAGAGATTTTTGAGACAGATTTCGAGAGAGATGATTGGAATTTAGGCAAGGAAGATTGTGGAGACGAGAGCGGTGATCAGATGAGATAAAAGGCAGGTTGTGGAGACGAGAAGATGATCGACATGATCGGTCTGGTAGTCCAAGAAGACGAGGATAAGCTGGAAATTGTCCTGAACCAGGAAGAATAGCAGCTCTGATTTGGATCGAGTACGACCCAAATAGGAGAAAATTGCAACGAGGAAGACGCTGAAAGGTCCAATATGACGGTACGGTAATTACCGCTGTACCTTTTTGCTGATTTCCTAAACTTCCAGGTCCAAGTAGATTTTGTGAGAAATATTTTGATCTATGAGAAGGTCCATAACATACGACCCTGAGTAGAGATCGATAATTCTTAGTTTTAATAAATTAATTTTTAAGTAAATAATATATGCAGTGTTTAAATAAGAAATAATTGCCGGCTTTAAGTTTAAAATAAGAAAATTATAATATTGATGTAAATTTGTTTAGGATAAAGAAATATTTTTATTTTTTATTATAAAAGTTCGTTCATAATATATTAATATTGTACTAAAATAAATATCTCCCTCCTACTCATGCCATGATCAAAGATGGAATTACGCTGCTGGAGAAGAAAAAGTTGTTCTGTCATGTTCAAAATTTTTGTTGTAGTGAATTATACTAAATTCGTAGTTTTTTAATTACTAATTTATAGTCGCATCAATTACAAGGTCAGTAGCGACTTTTCGTGATTTGGCGAAACTTATATCGTTGTACAGGTTTGAAAATGGAACTTTCGTCGCGTCTATTTCCACCACTACACGATATAAGGCAATATACTATCATATATTAGTGAAATATATTTATATATCATTGTAATTATAGGACACAAATTTTGAAAAGAAACCTGATACCTTACGGACTTTTAGACCACTCGACATGAAATTACCCCTTTTATATCCGCTTGGCAGTGCACAGACGGTTTATACTCTCGTTTAAACACACATAGCGTAGAATAGAACTATTTCACGATGTAAGTTTCCTGTCTCAGGATCATCCTCGTGTAGCCAGTTAACCAAAAGTAAACAAATTCCTCTCTCGAGATGCCGTGGGAGGTTTCTCTCTCGGGTATTCCTCGGGGCTCACCTAACAGTGTTGGGAATGCCTCGTACTCTCTCTGCTTTTTTCAAGGTTCTCACATTCAAAGGCACCTTCATCTATTTTAGGAGGAGTGTGTCCTGGGGTCGAAGATCTTGGGCATACAGTAAGAGTTATCCGCTAAAACTTGAGACAAGAAGAAAAGAATGCTGTGCCCCCACAGCAAACTCGTCTCCCATTATTCGGAAGGGCGTGAGAACTGTACCCAAGAGCCCGACCTACCAGATGTAAGTTTTCTTGGTTTTTCCCTGCACCTCTTTTAGGTGAAACACCGGGTAGGATCCTTAAACCATAGCCCGGGGGCCCTAGTCAACCCTTGGCTACCTTCCACATACCAACTCTTCAATACCCTTCCTATGCCATTAAAGAGGAGTTGTCTGTTTCAGGATCACCTTCATGTAGCCTGATAAGTAAAAAAGAAAATTAAATATTAAACGTACTGAAAAGTAATGTGGTAGCTGACATACGAACACTCAGTTTAGAGTTTGAGAAAGTATGACAATGAAATTGTATTTTCATTAAATTGAAATGTCCATGTTCATTAAATAGTAATGAACAAATAAGACGATTAGACGCAGATATTATAATTTTAATTAATGGAAATGTAGATAAGTACTCTTATAATGCATACGTTTAATTATCAAAGGAAAGTATGACGATTACTCTAAAGTTTACACAATTCGGTCTCTTTTAAATAAACCTCTGTAATTTTTTTATTTATATTCTTTTATTTTTTAAATTTTTTCCTTTCCCGTTTATGTATGCTGCGTTTTTAAATAGCAATACCAATAAATAAAATTAAAGTGTTTGTCTCGAAACGGCTCAACGGATTTCAATGAAAATTTCAGGGATTGCAACAGGAATTTTAACTTGAAATTATGTTTCATTTCGATATCTTGCATAGTTCAGAAGATATACATGTAAATATTTTTTAAAACGTTTAAATGTCGCGTGAAAACCAACTGCTAGTTATGTCCCACTTACTATGTCATTATAAGCGTAATTTTTGGCAGCATAAGAGAGAGGAAGGGCGAGTATTATCACTCCATGTATTTTTTTTTTGGATAACAGGCTACATGAGGGTGATCTGAAACGGGCGACTCCCCTTTAATAGCATAGGAAGGGAATTGAAAAAGGGGGGATGCGGAAGGTAGAGCAAGGTAGCCAAGGGTTGACTAGGGCCCCCGGGCTATGGTTTAAGGATCCTACCCGGTGTTTCACCTAAAGAGATGCAGGGAAAACCCTAGAAAACCTGCATCAGGTAGGTCGGGCATTGGGTACTATTCTAACGCCCTTCCGAATGGCGGGAGACGAGTTTGCTGTGGGGACGCAGCATTCCCTTCTCCGTGTCTCTGCCAGTTTGAGGAGGCAGTTGGCCGACTGATCCAATGGGATTAGCGGACAGGTCTCTGTCACTCCATGTATTATTGCAAACATGTAAAAGTGGGACGTGCTCAAAACCAATTGTGAGTATAAGGTTTTTACGTGAAGCGATCATAAATAAATGATGCAATACTTTCGTTTTTAGAGCACATTGAAAAAAAAACATTTCTGCGCGAACGAAGTCGCGGGCATAGCAAGTTAGAAATAAATTCAAGATCTAAATCAATTGGTACTTGTCTTTTTCTAGAATTGTCAAGCACGACACCAATGAATATAAAAGAGTCTGCTTCTGGTTGTGTGCTGTGGACACTGAACCACACGCTTCAATACCGTGGGGACTGGTAAATTATTTCATTCTTAAAAGTCATTACGTTCGCTGTTGAGCTATTGACTGGAGCTACAGCCTCAGAAATGTGTCTAAAAAAGTCTTTATAAAATTTGTTTTTATAATATGTATAATTCTAACTATATCAACTTTTGAATTAGGGACTTCCTCAGTTATTTTATTAAGATTAATTCAAAATTTCATGTTGGGGGACGAAACGTATTCTAATTAAATTATTCAATTTCTGACATTTGACCATTGTTTGTATTTTATTTATAATATTAATTCAGATTAATTTCTTTATTTATATCAACTTGTAGAGATGAGAGGGTCCTTTTAAGTTGCATCCCGTTCATTAACTTTTTGATTTATGAGGCCCGAGGGGCGCCTCCTACGCCTGTTCGGATTTTACCCGTCTGTAAAATATACCACTCGTTTCACCTTTCTGTATGTCACTGTTTAGCAATTTGCCATTTCAAAATTAGGGAGTCCTTTTTTAAACACCGTATGCCTACCAGTGGCGACTCCCGAGCTTTGGAAAATTAAATGCTACATTGCCCAGCAAGGAACAATTTTTGGAGGATATTTACGTGTAATAGGAACGAATTTAAAAGAGCAAAAATATCAACTTGGCACAAATTCTTATTGCAGCATCGTGCAGTAATTTTCTCAGAGTTAAGAAAGGTTACTAAATGTGTCATTTGAAACTTATTTTTCTTTTAAATAACCTTTGATTATTTGAAATGAACCACAACAAACCAATTAACAGTAATAATTACGTCCATTCGTCAAAAACATTTAAAACTGTATCCTGATGAGGCCGCCTCTGTCAGCACTTGTGCACTGACCAGCGCCGTTTTCTTTGTAGCTCATATTTATTAGTTCTCGGACTTGTAGAGAACTGAAACGAAATACTGCTCATGCGCCTTTCTCTTTCTGTGCTATAAAGAATGTAGCACACACAAATTGTGAGGGGGAGTGCGCTGGAAAGTTTATTTAATTATGTCTTTCAAAATTCACACGCTTAAGATAGTATTATACAAAATTTTCTTAAAATTACTAAACAAATAATTCTTCCTAAATCAATTCATGTGCTATATCACATTAGCAGCAGATGCCACTACCCACTGCACATCAAGCAAATAGCAATAAATGTTCGAGTCTGTGCTGCGTGACAAAGAACCAGAAATCCTCACTACAAGACTATACTAAAGAATAACCCACCGAAAAAATAAATCCAATATTTAAATAGTGTGACTGCTCTCTTGCTATAAGACCATACTATCTAGAATGCTATAAAGAAACTTCAAAGTCTTATTAATCAAATACCACGACTGAGAAAACCCAATTGGAGTTGGGCTCCATCAAATAAAGGAAAACGTAACAGATTCAGGAAGTATTTTACTCAGGTCTTCTCACCATTTTCCTCCAAATATATTAATTTTGCTTTAGAAATTGAGAAGCATCTCAACTTGAACCTAACATTACCTGTTAACCTATACTGAGAGATAAAATGATTAGCTCATAAGATATGAATTCAAAGCTCCAGGTTATCACCCCACATTAGGAAATATACTAAAGCACCTTGCTAAAAAAATGCATGGTATTCTAAAAAAAAATTAACAACTGCAAGCGTGCTATTTCCCAATTATTTTGCAACAGAAATATACAATTATAATTATGATTGCTAATCCTGGAAAACCATTATAAGAAGCCACATCCTACCTGTTAATAACAATAATTTTTGAACACCTGCTGTTAGACCAAATTATAATTAACACCTCTTTGGAGATGATTCCCACTCACCACTTTAGTTTCTGCAATAACCTGTAATTCCTTAAAAGACATAATTAAATAAAACGAGAAAAAACAGATAAATCTATCCCAGCAATAATTGTGGAAATGGAGCTAGTCATTCAGAAAACAATTTTTTCAGTAAAAAATAATAAGTTCATAACTGTGAAAGTCTTAAATGAATAATTTGTTTTTTTTTCTAATTATAGAAAAATAAGTATTTACTGACCAACCTGTAGGCATTTATAAAACAAAATAAATTAAAAAATTTCCTTTTAGAATGAGATCTTTTTTTGACAAACTTTAAAAAAGTTGGAAACTATTTTATAAATACTAAATAAATTTGAGTGATATTTCAGTTTCAAAGCTGTCCATAACTTGGTTCATGTCGAACTTGCATCCAGTAAGGTTTATCAACTCGCTTAATCATTTCTACTGAAAACGAAACAGGTATAGTAATTTACACATTTAATAATCAATCAAATACATAACATGCTTTTGTGAGGTATGCTAGCAAAGCTGAGTGAACAGATTGCAATCCACACTCATTTAAATTGTTATGGACACTATCTTTGCAGTCTCAGCATGCTCGTGTGTGTACAATAGGCAATTACCAACATTAAAATAAGAATTTATAAAATATTTAACTACAATTAGATGTTTCCACTGAGGAGTCCTGAGAATTCTGTTCATGTTTTAAAGTTGTTACTTCACACTTAACCTGGGACAGGTTTGTTCATTTGAAACCTTTTCTAAAACTTCTATTAGGTTGATGAAATTTCTTAAGCAATATCTCTTGTGAATCTAATGAAACTGGAGAGACAGACTTCAATGTGAGATGTCAGTAACAATTTTTGCTGAGGAGTCACTTGCTGTTGAAGCCATTAATAACAACACACTATGTTTTCTGCCTCAAGTATTCAATTTCACTATTGGCATGGCTATTATTAACATTAATATATATGTGTCAGGAAATGACATTGACATGTTAAAACAATTAATAAGAACAACCCCCTTCAACAGAAAGTTAGGAAGACATTTCTCATGAAGGGGGTGGTGCTTTCAAAAATTTAAAGAACTCCAAACCTCACAAAGCGCCTGCCATCTATGAATCTCAGGTAAGTCACCTACTTTCTCTCTCTCTGTCATTTCCCTATTAATTATATATATATATATATATATATATATATACACTAGAACAATTTAATTAAGATAAGGAGTTAAATAAACTGTGAACTCAATGTCTAAATCCAATACAGAAAATAAAATATTTCAGTGCAAGTACTTCAATTTCAATAATAGTAGCTTTGTCAGTATACTTTAAAAGGGTTATGATTTATCCTTCAGCCTGCAACCTGCAGCTTTTACAAAACCAATACATAATAAAAATAATACAAACATGACCAACTATATTACAGAAACTTATGTCATAAATCATCAGTTTCATACATTTTTAAAAATTATAGAAATATAAGGATAAAAATTACAACTGCCCCTTTCACTAAATTTATTTGCTCATGAAAAAATTTAAACAAAAATTAATACAAAGATAAAGAAAGTCCAGTTTCCAAAAAGTGAAAACATTTTATGAAAGGTAACTGAAATCTCTAAAATGTGTCACCAATTCTGCCAGAATTAATAGAAACCAAATAATGCTTGACATGAATAATACAATAGAACATAAATCTCTCTTTAACTGCAGTCAATTATCAAGGGCTACTAAACACATACATTCATTCATTGAAACAAATTACAAGGCTAAGGGGATGTAGAAATATCCATATCATCAGCGTCAGCCTGACTTTCTACTTTACCCGTACATTCCTCACTAGAATTTTTTTCAGCCATATCAACATCAGGCTGTTCGTCATCCTCGTCATCATCAACATTGCTACCATCTTCTTCTTCACT
Source organism: Eucriotettix oculatus (assembly GCA_034510155.1). NCBI lineage: Eukaryota > Metazoa > Arthropoda > Insecta > Orthoptera > Tetrigidae > Eucriotettix > Eucriotettix oculatus. The sequence continues at coordinate 104,572,102 of CM067377.1, read as the reverse complement.
TTCTGTATCTTGAGTGTTTTCTTTCTCCATCTCAATATTTTCTGTTGTGTCAATATTAGAAGTCTGCATATTTGCTTCATTATCAATGTTCACAGGTTCTTTAATGACATTTTCTGTTTTATTTTGTTCAGCAGCATCAAATCCTTCCTCCTCTTCATCATAATTACGAGGTACCTTAGCTGATGAACCCTTTTCTGAATCCTTTTCGGATGATTCTTTCTTTTCTTTTTTCCTCCTGTCTCTATCACTTTCACGATCACGGTCTTTACGATCATCATTACTTCTGTCTTTATCCCGTTTTCTGTCAGAATCTTTTCTTGTTTTGGATCGACTACGAGATCGTTTTCGTGAGGGTGAATGTCTACTGTGGCTGCTGCGAGGTGATCTACTTTTCCTCCTAGAGCGTGAGGAGCTTCTACGTCGAGATGGGCTCTTACGGCGTGAAGGTGATCGACTCTTCTTTCTTGGCGAGCGGCTTTTACGTCTAGGAGAGCGGTGATGTGATTTTGAAGGAGACCTGGATGATGAACGACCACGTGAAGACTTTGACTTTTCCCTTGAAGTTTTTTCTTTACTCTTATCTTTACTCTTGCTCTTGGATTTTTCCTTTTCTTTGTCATATTCTTTTTCAACATCTTTAGTATCTGAAACTGTTACAGGATTTGATTCTGAAGTTTCTTTTTCTCCATTTTGTTCTTCTGGTTTATTTTCAGTTTCAGGTTCTTTGTCCTTTTTACTACTCTCTCGTTTTGAATCTTTTTTATCATCTTTCTTATCTTTGGATTTGTCATGACTTTTGGATGATTTGGATTTTGATCTTCGTGACCTTGATCTAGAACGTCTTCTGCTTCTTGATCTCGTTCTAGAATGGCTTCTTCGTCGACGCCCAGGACTTCGAGATTTCCTTTTCCTTGACCTTGAACGAGACCTCTTTGACCTTGAAGGTGACCGCCTTGAACGAGATCTTGAGCGGCCCCTGTTTCTTGATCTTCTGCTTGATCTCGACCTACTTCTTCGACTTCGAGAATGTGACCTTCTCCTACCACGGGAAAGTGATCTTGAACGTCTTGATCTTGACCCACTTCTACTGCGTTTCTTTTCTTTAGCTAAAAGGCCAATCACTGGGTCAATAGCTGCTGATATAAGATTTTGAGCTTCTTTCACCCTTGTCATAGCTTCTTCTATTTCTCTCTGAGCTGCTTCATTGCTTTTAGCCTGAGGTTTTGTAATTGCTTGCACAGAATGATATACTTTAATAACTCTGCCTCCAATTTCTTTGCCATTTAATTGTAAAGCTGGTATTATACTAGTTTGATCAGTAAATTCTACTAGAGCATATTTCTCATTTTCACCATCATGGTTACAAAATCTTGTATACTTGACTTCACCAGCATTGGTGAAGAAATCTATTATATCTTGAGAAGAAAGTGACTGATCAATATTTGAAACAGTTATTGTACGACGTATCTCCTCAATCCTTCTAGAATCTAAATTAGCTGGGAGAGGAGGATAGAGTGGCAAACCACATGAAACTAATTTAGGATCATGTGTGGTGATAACTTGATTGGGAGGCATTCCTTCTAACTGGTTAGTTACATTTGGGGGTAGTTTAGGTTCAGTTGGAAATAAACTTGTACCCTGATTTGTTAACTCCAAAGCTTTCTGTTCATCAGGAATTTCATTTTGAAATGGAATAACTATTAATGCACGGTCAATGAAAACTGTATTTGTCATATGTTGTGCCACACTGACACAAACAGGATCATGGAACTTCACATAACATATTCTTGACTGCACGGGTACTGCAACATCACGAATGGTAGGATACAATCGAATATCTTCTATTTTTCCAAGATATCCAAATAAAGTTTGCATTTGGTCCCTTGTTGCTTGTGGAGCAATATTTGTTATTTGAACAACTTTGCCTGCAGTCATGTTGAAGTATGGTTGATCCGTCTTTGAAAAACCTGTAATTAAGTACAACATATAACTGATTTACACAAATTTTCACAAAGTTAAGATATACCAATTAATGAACAAGTAACATAGTTATGAGGCAAATTAAATATTTTTAACCAAAGATTATGTAACAAGTTAGCCAATAGGAATAATTACAAAAAAAGAAAGCAAAAACATAACTTTTTTTAAAGCATTCAAGAGGAAAGAAAAAAACAAAGCTGAATTATATTTTAAAGCTTATATGTGGCAGGAAATTTGATCTTATTACCACATTTCAAAATTAATGTTGCTAGAAATAAACATTGGAATTACAGTGTTATAAAAACAATTAATCGGCAGAGGTGTTAGAAAAAATTGTCTGTTCAAATAAAACTTAAGGCTAAATTGAGCAGATTTTTGTGAAAAAAAAAGTAATGAAGTATTATGTAAAAATTGGAAAACATATATTGAGAGGATCATAGCAGGAATTACAATAACAAGAAGAATTTAATTTTACACCTACATTTCACTGAACAAAAATTTATTATATGCAGGCAGTTTGCAATAAATACTACAAAACTGAACTTGATATTTACTTCCACTATAATTATGAGATCAGACTGGATACATTTGAAAGAAAAATATTGTAGAAAAGATATGGTCCTGTGCAAGAAAATGGAATTTGGAGAATTCGGCATAATTTAGAACTGTACAAGTTGTATAATGAACATAAATTATCCTTGGCAAGAAGAGTGTCAAGATTGTACGCTGGGCGGGACATCTTAAAAGAATGGGTGAAGAACGAATCCCTGCAAGATTATTAATTGTGCAATCAAGTGGCAAGAGAAGAAGGGGGAGACCAAGGGCTAGATGGCATCAACGGTGATGCAAGAAAGTTTTGTATTAGGAAATGGTGGGCAGTAGCCCTGGATAGAGCTGCTGCGGGAAGCCAGGAGTCTAAGAGTTTTTGAGCCAACGATAATGATAATTATTATAAATGATTAAAGTAGCACGTTCCAATTCTCTTCCCTTAGTAGAGGTTTGTTTGAAAGTAGAAACATATTCTTTGTATAAAACACTGTAATAAATTTATTAACTTTTATAATACTTACCCATAATGTAGGTTAATTGGTAATTACATATTGCTAGTTTTCCTTATATGCCAGGTAATTAGCATACCATCAAACTAATATTCCATTTGCAAAATATATAAATATGAATATAGAGTTCTCAGGGTTTAACACAGGTTATATTGTGTGTGGAACATATTTCTGTCATTGTCATCAGCTGACTTATACCATTTTTCCCGTCATGTTTTAATTTTAATTGCAGCAACAATAGGGGCCTCAGTCATTGTGAAGTCGGAACACAGTCTCACTCAGTTCAGTATGTTATCAGTGCTTCTAATTCTAACAGCATCAGTAATAACACTGTTGCAATTTCATTGTTGTTTTTTTGTATATGTGCGCAGTCATAAATGCTACAAACTTGATGTGCTGTTTTAAGCAAATGCACCTCTCATGTTCTGAAAGTGTAGTTAGAAATGCTATAGCAGTGCAGGTAGTCAAAGAGGAAGCATTGGTCATCTGACAATAATGGTGCCAAAGTATCTGCTAAACACAAGATATAACTCAGAGAACTCAACATTTATCAGACTTTGCTAGCAGCTATTTGAGAAGAAGACAAAACTTTGTTTTTTATTATTAGTAATTGGTCTGTATAGAGTAAATTTTAATAATAGATATTATATTAAAATTTAGCTGAGCAAATTACTTGTATATTATAAATAAAATACAAGACAAAGTCAGAAATGGAATAATTTAAAAACTTTTCATCTCCTCAGTTCTTGAATTGAAATATTACAAAATTTCATGTTGCTGCTGCAATGTCCGGGGTCCAAAGTCATATAAGCTTAACTATTGACATGCTTTAACATCAGGACAGTGTATAAACATATTGCTGTACAGATCTACAACAGGGCAGACACTCCTTAGTAAACAAGGGTAACCAACAATTGAATAGCTCTACCAGTATCAATTTTAATTTTTAACTGACGCTGTGTTCCAATAGTGACATTTTTTTCCTTACCTAAAAATAAGTTTCAAGTCATGTGGTTTAACATGAAGTTAAAAAATTTTGCAATGCTATCTACCAATGTTGTTGTAGGTGTGTGTGTGTGTGTATGTGATAATGTATGTAAATTCAATTAAGTTTGCACTGCTGGATATGGCTTTAATCTTGAGCATGTTGTAAGGCAAAATGAGTAATGTTGATTCACAGGTTCAGTTAAGCAGCCTGTGAGTGTGCATGTGTAAATGTTAATGTGTGGAAAGTAAACAATGAAATAAAGTATATTTAGACTATTAATTACTAAACATAACATTGTCTTATGTACCAGAACGCACTTCTATCATGCTATGTCAAGTCACTGTGATATCATGTATCTGCCATCTGAGCTCACACCTATTACTGATGTTACCTTTCTACATTTTTGAAGTTATACTTCCCAACAACTTCAAAATTGTCACTTACACACTAATTTGTCATAGAAGAAAAGTTGTAAAGTTTTAACACACTATATTGTTTCAAAAATCATAGGCAATTTTGGAGAATACGCCTAAATTTGAATGAAAGTCAGACAAAATATGTGTTATTTGATTGAATTTGAAATTTATCAACCTTACTTTTTCAAATTTATTTCAATTTTTATACTTAATACTGTAGTGTGATTTAATTAAACATTTATCAATGTGACTTATTATCTCAGTCAGGTCATTTTGTTATTAAATTTTGGGGGGAAAAATAGTCTAGTTTAAACGTGGATTTTTTTATTGTTTATGATAAGTTTATTTGAAATAACTAATGAGTTGACTATAGTTTTGAACTTCAAAGTTGTAAATCATCTGAATTGTAGACATTCGTGTAGAAATGCGAAGCCGTCAGGATTCTTTGAAAATCAGAAAAAAAATTAACGAGATTTTTATCGGCAATTTGGAGGCCCATGTTTATTATTTTCGTAATCTAGGCATTAGGTTTATCCTAGAAAATAATTTTCAGGATCTATTCTGTAATAACTGCCGCAAAATTAAAGCTCAAAAGAGGCATTTTTGGAACGATGTCTACTCTGACGAACGGCTGCCTTCTGCGAAAATACTCGTATTTCAGTCCGAAATGCATATTTCGAACTGAAATTTTTCAGATGTTCATCTAAGGTCTCATAGTACAAACAGTAAAAATTTCATCAAAATCGGAAATGGTTGCTCGGGGATCGGTTCTGAAAATTAAGCCACATGACATGAAATGACCCATTTCCTATTTTTGAAGTGTAAAAAAAAATCAAGGTGTGAAAAAAACATTAATTTTATTTTTTTATGTGGTATTGTACATCTTTATGAATAATAATTATAAAAAACTTTTGTCGTTATCCTTTTCCCTCACGATGATATTCCGCTTCGCGTCGATAGTCATATTTCATTAAAAAAAATTATTTTACCGTTTCAGAATTTTTTTCAGATCACTTACAGATAGTTTATAGTTACAATAATTTTTTCTGGCTTCCTTTCCTATTGAAGAATTTCCATAAAAAATTTCATCAACATTGGTTGGTAAATAAGGAAGATATAATATATTTTCTATGGAAAAACAAATTGCATTTCATCCGCCGATCGAAAAAAAAAACACGCGATTTCAAAAACTTTAGCAGGCTGTAAAACAAAAACCATTTGTGATAGAGCAGAAATATTTCATTTCATTCCTTATATCCATAAAAGGAACAAACATGCCAAGTTTCATTAAAATCTGAGGCCATGGGTGTCATGGTTGGGTTGAACTGACATGGAATGACCCTATTATTGAATTATACTAAATAATGGAAACAATACTTGGTATTCCCATAATAGTATTAGATGTACTTTTCTTGTAAAATATGGCTGATAGGTACACAGATGTAGCCCAGTATATTTCATTCAGTATGTCTTAAAAATACACTTGGTAGACCAAACAATGATTATGCAAGAGTTGAAATTAATTTGTTTAATCGAATAGAGGAGTTGTTAATTTAAAAAGTCAGAAAACATGAGTTTATATACAATGTTAAGTCATTTTTCCCCATTTTTCTTTTTCCCATTCTGAAGAACAAGTTGAACTAGCATGTTCCATATGGGAAAAAAGCTGTAGGCTGCATATTGCTGTCCTAATTGAATGCAAAGTGTTTTCTCAATGAAGGCAGTAAACTCACCTGACATGATGAACTGTGACAGCAGTGTGTAATTCAGCATGCAGAATTTTATAGCCTTTAAGATTTTGTGTACTGAATGGGCAGAAAGCCACTAACTAATTATTTTATTTTTGTAAGTTCCTAAATTAATTTTTCTTCTCTTTCAAACATTCAGTAAGTAATAATTGCTACAGATTCATATAGAAGCAACTCCTTAAGTAAGATTTTATTTAAACCCACTTGTAATGAAAATGCTCGGAGGCCCAAGTTTGTAATGATAGTTAAAACCTAATGCTACTATCAGATTGGAACACTTTTTATGCTTTAGGAATTTATTTCACTTTAGTTTAATAATTCTTATGATAAGAACTACACCACTTTTACATCAAAGTTGGGCCTGAGATGCCTACACATTCTGATGGTATAAGAAACACATAACTACAAGTGAAAGTAACATAACTTCAGATAAAAGTTTAAATATTACTAGTTTAAAAGATTACAAAAAATGTAAATCTTAGGAAATTCAATTCACAAACTTACTCAAGTCTTCTGACAATGATGCTATGTCCATTACTAAGTGTATAAGAAACTTTCAAATATGCAGCACTTGAAATCTCCTGAAAGATCAGTTCAATTCAATCAATTTCATCATGGAATGTTAATATTAATATTATATGCAAGAATTACAAATAGAAGATGCCACAGATTTTGCCAAAATGCATCGGCATCCATCACAAGCTTTCATAAATATGTGTATCCAGAAATAATTGGCAAATAAAGGTAAATAAACTTATAATTTCTCAGAGAAATGCAATTTCACAATTGTATATTTATAGTTTATATTCTAACAAATGACAGTTTTATACATTGTGGCCTGCAGAAAATTAATTTTTGACATAGGGTCTCAGTGGTCTAAGTTACTTCAATTGGCATTCCTTTATGGCACTCAGAAGTATTTTAGTAACTGATGTATAAGTATAGAAACAAAAAGGCACTAACATAAAGATAAAATTTACTCCAACCTCTGTGGCATTACACATAAAGCATTGTATGTCCTTTGGCATACAGTGTAATTTGATTGATGAGTAACTTTTTCAAATAAAATTGATGGATTACAGGATTTCTTATTTAATATACTGTCAAACATAAACCATTCAAAATGTTTTCAATTTTGCAACACATTTTACTAAATGTAATTATTTAATCATAAATTACACAAACCTGGTCATGGCTCATCTACTTTTATGAGTTGCATTTTCTCCATTGAACTGTCAAATTGTGAGTTGATGCATAAGTGAACCACCTTTGGAATATTTTGTATACTTCAGCTGTGTTCCCTAAAGCATAAACACATCAGATATCTTAAGAAAATTTGAAGGAAATCACAGAATGCTTATTTGATGTAATTGTTATAAATGAGATTAATGTTTATAAGTAATTTTTCTAGTATAATACCTATGCCCCAAATAAGGGACAGCTTAAGTTGTTCTGATTTGAGAACAGTAAATATTCTTTCAGTACTATAAAAATGTATGAAATCTGTAGTTTATAAGTAAATGTTAAGTCACATTAATGTTACTTATGCTTTGACAGAGTGTCAGTCAGGGTTTAGAGAACAGCACTCGACAGTCTGCAGTTCTGTTAGTGATAGAGGATTGGAAGCAAGCTATGGAAAAAAATAGAGTAACTGGCTGTATTCAAAGATTTTAAAAGAGCATTTGAGAGGGGATGTATTTAATTGGTTGTCTAGTTACTTGGATAATCATTACAACAGGTTCAGTATAATGATCTGAAGTCAGACAAAATTAAAGGGAGCCAGTTAGGTCCCTTCTGTCTATATTATATGTTAACAAGTTATCAAAAAATCCTTAAAATTTGTAAGATTGTTATGTTTGCATGTGATACATTCATTTACTTGTCTGATTGTAGCATTGAAGTGATTATTTAAACCTTGAATAGAGAATTAGAACTGGTATGTAAATTATGTTCAAATATGTATGTTGATAGGAATAAATGTGAATATTGAGAATATAAGTTGCAATTTATCTGAAATTATGAATCATGAGGTAATTGAATGGGTGGATACTTATAAATACCTAGGTATAATTGTTGGTAATAGGCTAAGGCTTTAAGAACATGTAAAATTTATTTTAAAAAGGGTAGTGAAGAAAATAGGAATTATAAATAGAGTAAGATGTGTGTTGTCAAGAAAAAGTTACTAGATAGATTGTAAGTAATGTTTAATAAAGAAATGAGGGTTGTGCTGAATGTAAATAGATATACAAGGGTAAGTGACATGTTGGCAAAGTTAAATTATGCAATGTTCTAGTTACTTATGTTTAGAATAAAAAATAAATATTCACCTAAGTACCTTAGTTAAATATTAATCATTAATAGTGAGATATGGATGAGTATAACACCAGACAATCCAATAGTTACCATAGGTTAAAAAGAAATTAGGACTTGTACTATCAACTCAGCTTTTTATAATGGTGCAAAACAGTGTAACAAGTTACCCAAAGAAATTAAAGGCTGCAAGACTGTATGGCAATTTAAAGAGGCTGTGACAAATAATTAAAATGGGTCTAATTTAATTATAATTTTTATAATATTTATTTGTTATCATATAAGAAAGGTTATTTAATATTTTCTTTAAAAGTGATACATTGTTAACGTATTTGTATTGTTGTAATGTTAACTTAAAATATAGCTTGTGGCTTCCCTAGAAATAAATAAATAAAATTGAATAACTGATGCTACATCTTAAATAACTGATTGTGATGCAAAGGAAAATATTTATTCCCTTTAATTTTATTCTTCAACAATCTGATTTTCATAAGGAAGTAGTAAAAAAGAAGAGCCGTAAGGTATTCATATTGCACATACAATTCCCAACATGTAAACATACATCTACACTAATTTCCAAACTACTGGGTATTTAAGTAAATGTGTATACCGTTGAAAATTAATTAGTTAAACAAATAAATACCTTTTATAACTAATATAGAAACATATACCACATCCTTTCAAAATATTGGCACATGATTTATTTCACAATTCAAAAGCGCTCTAAAAACATAACCTTACTTACTATGCTTTACAAAGACCATGAAGAAGACATTCTGAGTATTGCTCGATATGTGCCTTATTCGAAATTGTATCTATGTTCGAAAGATAGATGCTTTTATTTTCATCTGATGTATTTAAATTATATAAATATCTCCATCATTGAGGCATGAAGCTTATAGTGTAATTTAGATGGAAGAAAAGCCAAAATTTGTATTCATATTTTTTGTTCATACAAAATTAAAAGTCATAATTTTGGCAGAAATTCCGAAGTACAGTAAAACATTTCGCATGCATATAAATACATGTTAAAAATGTTGTCGCTGATGTGTTCGTTATTGGTTTGAAGGTTTCGGAACGTTGTAAAATATATCAGAGATATATAATTATATAATATGGAAGAGTTCTTCGATTACTTAAAATTAACATCTCTGTGAAAGGCGCGCGTAAATGCGAAAGCAGTTTAGTTTCATAATATAATTTATATATTAACGTCTTTCATAATGAAGAGTACCGACGGAGTTGTGACTATACAATCGGTTGATCAGTTGGGACCTGCATTTACAGCTAATGACAATAGTATTAATTTGACTTTAACTTCAAACGTACCTGAAATTTGTAAGGAAGAAATTTGTATTCTTGGAGTAGATGAAGCTGGAAGAGGTCCAGTTCTAGGTATGCAGCTTACAAAATTGCAGATACAACTTCACAACATGTTAAGAGTTTCAGTTCGCTTATTTACAATGTATTTATAAACTAATTTTAAATTTAATCAGTAGCCCTGATACCAACAGTTCTCAGTAATGACAAACTTTTTCGTTTAATTACCAATAAGGTACCATTCATACAATTGTGTTTATTATTACACCTTAGACTTTCAACGATATTCCACATATACAATATAATTTCTATCTGTACATATGTGAAACCTTTAATATTGGTAATGTATAAAATTATAAAAGTGGCTAGTTTTTGGGAGATGCAAATGTCTAAAAAGAATGACCATGATCATATTTCCTTGTAAACATTATGATTCTAAGACCCCTCCATAAATAATTGTCAATTGCTTACTTGAGTAATTTGCAATTCCAGTTTGTCATCACTCCACCCCAATCACCATATGAATTAATTTGAAAAGCTCACTCCTGACAACCACCCTGTGAATGTTGAAAAACTCTCCACCACAATCGATCCATGAATTAAGTTAAAAAAGCTCACTTCCCCACAATCACCCAATGATTAATGTCAAAAGCTCCAGGTCTCATATCATGTGTGATGTCATCCATTGCACCTAGTTACATTTACCAATGTCAACCTGGTGTTCATACCAATATAATAGCAAAGTGCCGCTCTGACTTCAAGTTTGTTATTAAAGTTGCAGACCTATTTACATTGTACTTACTGTATAAAAAGCACTGCAATTTGTTAGCAGTAGACAAATTCTTTCTTACTTCAAACAAAACCACTTATTCAACTGCTCCCAGGTTGGCTCTCAAATTAAAATGTACTGTTGCTTAGTTAAACTAGTTCAATGCATTTGAGGATGAAGCCATACTTTGAATTGAGTCATACCAATCTAATAGGTATCAGAAGATTATCTATAATGATATTGAATCCATCTTATTTCCCATCACTTGTGGAGTACCACAAAGATCAATTTTAGGCTTTTTATTAACAATGTGCCTCTTAGTATCCTTTGCCCTGGCACCAAAACCAATGTATAATCTTATTCTCTGCTTGAGCTCAAACCCCTCAAAGGTCATTGATTCCAACAAAATACACAACTAGTTAACAATTTGGAAGTGACCTCTGCCTTCAAAGGAAGAACTGAGCATTCAGGCTTGTTTTACTATCAACTAAACTTATATGTTACATACTTAGTATATCATATCCAAATAAATAAAGGTAATAATATGATAAGTGATTTCAAATCACGTCTCAGCCTAAAAGCCTTCTGCTCTTTGGTTGTAGTAGTAGCAGCATGGGTAGGCCTGAACTCAATTTAACTTGAACCTTTGTTATGGCAGTTTGTTATAGTTGGGCAATATTCTGAAAACATTGACATATATAAATATATATTCAATAATCCACCAAAACCATTTCAGTCTTTAAGTTTATTTCAACTTATAAAAACTAAAATAAATCACAGGAGCTTATAACTCTTTTTGGTGACACCAAGCCTCAGATGAGAAATGACAAAAGAAGGCTGACAGATGAATCAGGTGGCAATGTATTAAAATGCTTTTGTAAGCATTGTCTTAGCATTATGACTGTCCCTGCATTTTTATACCATTTCCCTTGTGTATATATATATATATATAACTTGAATGTAGTCGGGTAGCTGCCATTACTAGAACATTACATTTAGGAACAATCCAGATTATTTTTGGTATCATTATACTAAAAAAACCTATTATTCCTCAATTTTTAAATTATTATATGAAGAATAAGCCTTTTATCAGGCAAAAGTAGTGATAAAATAAATATCAAATGATGTTTCTGCAGTCATTGTTGCTTTCATCAAGTGTTTCAAATTCACAAGAAGCACATACCTTACAATCAATATCCTTTTGAGTTCATCACTGGATTTGTATAGTCTCTCATTCTTATGAATTAGAAAACAACAAGGATTGCACAAGTGTTGATTGTTTATTTTATCAAATAGTTGTGTTTGTTAATGGGCTACATATTATTTACTTGGTATAGTTTTATATTTGCAAAAAAATTAGTCCTTTACCACCACTTAATCGAGGAACTCCCTTAAGAGACACACAAAAATAGGGTAAATATATTATAACGTAGGACTATTGTTAAAATATAGAGTAATTCTTTGATATCATGGACACACTTGAAATCTGCTTTCAGAACTAGTGACAGAGCTATATTAACACTAAAAGAGGAGAATTTTTAAAATTATATGATTTAAAAAAAAAATACTGTTTAACATAAAATACAATCACTTCCTTTCAGAATCATTTTAGATGCCTTAATAAACTATTTTGCAGTCGACTACAAAGAAGCAATTTCTGTACCTTTCCAAGATTTAAAGTTGATTGCAGTAGTAATACTTTGAAGTAAATTGTGGCCTGATGGGAACTTGACATGCAATGTTCATACAAATATTAGTTATATTGAAGGTGTCTTAAGATAAATGCTTTTTAAAAATTTAATTTAGTCACCTTATATATAATGATCAGAATCATGTTACCACTCTGACTGAAACTCTTGCATGACTGTTTCCGGTTTTCACCAAGATCTTGGCTGAGCAACTTTCTTCTAGATTTGTCCCTTAAATAACTACTTAAATGAAATTACCATTTTTACAATACACTTTTGTTACATTATCTGTATGTGGACTTGTTTGTTTTACAATATTTGACTTTAATGCTTTTCTCAAATAATTGGGTGCCATGGTTGATATTTTACTAATTGGTCAATTTATTCAGGTCCAATGGTCTATGGTATTAGTTATTGCCCTAAGTCAAAGGAAAATAAACTGAAAGAATTTGGGTGTGCCGATTCTAAAACGTTATCAGAAAAAGATAGAGATGATATTTTAGAAAAGATAATTAATAATAATGATTCAATTGGTTGGATAGTAGAAGCGATTTCTCCAAACATTATTTGCAACAGCATGCTACAGAGGTAAGTTTGATAAACAATGATAAATTTGCAACTGCTCCAATTTCTGTTGAACAAAATATATTATATTGATAGCAAAATTCAGAATTAGTAATATTGTAAATAAAACATGTAGAAAGAATATTTTATTCAAATGATTTGCAAGCATTTAAGAGTGGCTTGCTCAGAAACAAGGTATTTGCTATTCTATTTTCCCTCAAACCTAAGTCACATCAGTGTCCCTTCTTTTAATTTTTGCAAACTGTATTAGCAATTACTTTTATTTAAAATTTTCATAAAACTTCATATTCTGAAGCTTTTCATATCAAGTGGTATAATGATCCACAGTTGCGAGTTATTTAAAAATGGCCTCAAGGAAAATATTGTTTCAGACAGAAATATTCATTGAATCAAATTGCACAAGATTCAACGGTATATCTTATCAATAAAGCCATTGAACAAGGTGTAAGAATTGCAGAAGTTTATGTTGATACCGTTGGAGTACCAGAGAAATATCAGGTTGGTGATTGGGTGAATGTATACATTGTGTTATGAATCCTTTTTTTAATAAACTCTTTTATTACAGGCAAAATTATCTGAAATATTTCCAGAATTTAAAATAACTGTTGCAAAGAAAGCTGACTCCACATATCCTATAGTAAGTGCTGCAAGTATATGTGCGAAAGTGTCGAGAGATAAGGCATTATCTGTATGGAACTTCAGAGAACCACTAAATATTTCTTCTGAACAATTTGGAAGTGGATATCCAAATGGTAGTAGAAATGTTGATTTGAAACTTTCGGAGGATATTCATAAAATACTTTAGTGATAAGTGTAATTAATTTATTTACTAGTATATCAACAAATAAATAAAACGACAGTCGATAAGTCAGCATATAATTTTATTACTATTTAATTAATATCAATACAATGTTTTATCTCCCTTTCAAGACTTCATCAGGCATAAAATTTAGCAATTCATGTATTTCACTCCTTGGTTCCCTCGTCCTAAAAGATTATTAAATGTATTGAAGTATATACATGAGAGGAATTTGGTGATGCAGACTACCTCTCATAATGGTTATGTTTATATATCAACAAATATTTTCTCTTTCTCATATTACATACATTCACGATACCCAAATCTAATTTATATTTCTCATAAATGTTACTTCAAACAATGGGAAAAGTATTTAAAAACTTTGTTTTGATAGTTATAAAAAATTCAAGCATGTATTTTATACATTATTCTAGCTGTCCTGCCAAAATACTTGTAAGACCATTAATTGTTATAGATATGTATAATGTGGAGAACTTGAATCAAGAGAAGAGATAGATTAAAAGGCCATGTTGTGAGACATGAGGGTCTTTTAAAATTAGCAGTAGAGGGAAGTCTGTGTAAGAACAGAAGAGGGAGGCCAAGGATGAAATTTGCTAAGCAGATTAGGGAGGATTTGGGATGTGGTAGCCATGTAGAAATAAAAAGGTTTGCGTAGGATAGGTTAACATGGAGTTTTGAATCAGACCAATCTTAGGACATTACCACAACAAAAACATATGATATACAATGAATTTAAATAATTTCAGTTCAGCTGCCCAGTTAATTAAATTATCACTACTAAACCTCTGACTTCTCAAGTTACCTTGCTTTCTTCCCACATGCTGGAAAATAAATAAAAGGGCTTTTATTGTGCATGTCATTCAAGTATCTGAAATACAGTTTGTAAGCTTAAATTAAAATTAGATTGTTCAATTTAGTTAGGATTGTTAATATGTAAATATTTTCTTAATTTTGCTAAAACTGCTTTGTTTTCAGACCCAGTAACAAAAAAATTTTTGGCAGAGAATATAGACCCAATATTTGGATTTCCCCAACTTGTTCGATTTAGTTGGTCAACTGCCGATAAAATATTACAAGATAATTCTGTTGATGTTGAATGGTAAATTAAAAATACTTATAATCTAAACACATAAAACTCAAAATTACATATTTTCATCTTTAAGATTTAATACATAAATGCTACATTATTGGGAGAATCAATCGGGTATTTCATTGACCAAGTGAGAAGAAGAGAAGAAACAAGATCTACAGTAGGAAATTAACATGGTAGTGGAGATAACTGACAGTAGAAATCAATGATAAATAGTTGGTTTTACTGAAGTGGAAGAGAAAAGTAAGCAAAAGGGTTGCATAAAGGTTTCGGTGCTACATGAGTCAGTACACATGTGTTTCATCATTTCCCTCCTTTTCACTAAAATTAGTTTTGATTTTTTTTCATTCTGTTTCAGCTACTCTGTTCCTAGGTCATTTTCTGATGAAAAACTTTGTTTCTCTCAATTGTTCTAGCTTAGGCAATGAAATACTAGATTATCATTTCAATCATCACCAATAAATTTAAAAACTAGAATAAACTACAATTACTATTTCAATATTTTGGAAAATATTCATCTATGTTAATACAAAATTAGAAGTAAAAGTATGGCTCTAAAAAGCAACATTTTGTCAGGATTTCTGGCGAGATCCAAGTAGTCAAATTATCTACCAAATATTGTGATGAAGTGTGACAGGGCACTAGCAGATCTGTGCAATAGTAGTACATCTTGAATTGATTATATTCCAATAGAGTTCATAAGATCATTGGGCAACAAAGTATTAGCTCTGATCAAGATTTTAAAAACACCATTATTATACCAATATCAAAAAAGACCAATGCTGATAGATGCAAACAGCATGTGATGATTAATTTGGTATCCCAAGCATGCAAAATCCTAACAAAAATAGTATATAAGAGGACAAAACATCACATAGAATTTGGGTTTGGAGAAAATCAGTTTGGTTTTTGGATAAATGTAGTGACAAGGAAAGCAATGTTGACTTACGAAGATTGATTAATCGAAAACTGGTCTACATAGAAAAATCTTTTGATAATTTAAATTGGAATGCACTGCTAAAGATTCGGAAGATGACATGAATAAAGTATAGAGAAATAAGAATTAACTATAACCTCCACTGAAGACAGGTAACAGTAATTAGAATTGAAAGGCACAAAAATAAATAAATTGTGAAATGTGTAAGACAGGGGCGCAGTCTGTTGCCTATGCGCTGAAGGTAGTTTAAGAACATGGACAAGGTATCAAATTGAAAAAAGATGGAAATAAATACACCTTTTCTGACGACATTCTGATACTAGCAGAATCAGCAGAGGACTTGGAATACATCATAAATGGCATGGACATAATACTTGTGACAGTTCTACATGAGCATTAATAAAGGGAAAGCTGAGGTAATGAAGTGTAATCAGGGAAACGGTGAAATAACAAAGGACATTAGATTGGGAGGTGATACTTTGAAGGAGATTGATGACTTTTGCTATTTGAGCAGCATGATGACAAGGGTTGGTAGAAATAAAGTTGACATAAAATGTAGGATAGCACATGGATGGAAATATTTCAAGAAAAAGAGGAATTTATGGCTAATATAAGTCTGAATTCTAGGCAGTCTTTACTAAAAATGTTCATATGGAGCATTGTATGGTCTATGTTCATGGCATTTATAGATTAAGAAAAAACATTTGACTGCATGGACAAAAGGAAAGAATAGTGGTTTCTGAAATGTGGAGCTGAAAATCAGATGGGTAGATGGAGTAATCAGGATGTTTTAAGTAGAATAGGATAAAATATAATAATATAGTGGACTTTGATTAAGAGAAGAACCAGATTTTGAGGCATGAGGGTTTTGTAAAATTAGCATTACAGGGAAGTTTCTGGGGTAAGAATACACCATTGAGACCAATGCTAGAATGCACTATACAGGTAAGGGAGGATGTGGTAGTTACACAGCAGTGAAGAGGTCAACAGAGGACTGAATAATCACAGAGTGAAGTGTTTCATTTCAGAATAATTTGTGGGCAATTAGACTTCCTTCTAATATAATTTTTTAAGCATTTTATGGTTAAAACTAGTATCATCCTATCTCTACTAATATATATTCATACAGATTTATTATTCATCAAATAACTAATGATGCACTCTGTTTTAGGTTTGAACAAGAGGATGATGAATCAGTGAAGAATAATACTACCATTACTCAGTTTTTCAAACCAAATTCACCAGGTTCAAAGAATTCTCAACGACCAAAGCACGTGTATTTCACTGAGAGAAAATTGGTATCTACTAGTTCAATTTCTAGCTTCAATTAATTTGTACAGTTAGAATACATTATAATAAAAAGCTCACACTGTTTCAAATATTCTAATTGACTACATACAGAGTATATGTTCCTTCACCTTATATTCATTAATGTGGTATTAAATTACTGGTTGGTGGGAAGAAATATAGAAATGAAATGGCTCATCAAAGTGCTAAGGATACTATTTAAATCAAGAGACAGATCAGATCAAAAGGTACAATGAAAATTAATAATATTCAGGACACATTGAGATCCAGCCTTTTGCATACACACTAGAGATGGGTCTCTCCACAGCAAGTCGTTTCAAACTAACTACTCTCTACTAGGGAGGGACTGTGGTGCACAAGACTGAATGTGTTGACAGAAATAAGAGCCTTAAGTTTTTAATCTTGAAAATAATTTGAGTGAAATAGGAACTCTTAATTTATGTACTAAAAATTATCAGACTTAAATTGGTATTTTCAGAAAAATTGCTAATTTTACCCACATCTTCTTATATAATTGTGCAAAATATAATCATTATAGTGACACTGAAAACAAAAAGACAATTTCTGCCATTAAAACTGCCAGCTTACAATCTTAATTCTTCAAAATCTAAAAATGTAATATCCTGGTAAAATTTGATACCATATTGGACTTAATTTTGTTTCATTGTAAAGTGTCATTAATGGAATGTCTGTCACCTCAATATTCTAGCATCAAAATTTCCCTGATTTATGATCCGTTTGCTAGTCACTATATTTGGCTTGGCCTACCAGGATTATATTCTCTCTCTCATGAACACTTAAATCTTATTAGATATGTTGACCTATCATATTGTTCACTGGTCAGTTTCCTATACTCTTACTTCACATTGAAAACATTTTAGTGCAGTTCTTTATAACAAATAGTCTTTTTGATGTACATGTTAAAAAACTATTCAAGTATATATGTAAAATGTTGTATTAGGAAATGTTCTCTTGAATAAATGGGTCATTCCACATCAAATCAACCCAAAAAAATACAATTCGACACCCATTGTCTCAGATTTTAATGAAACTTGGCATGTTTGTTCCTTTCATGGATATAAGGAATTATATGAAATATTTCTGCTCTATCACAAATGGTTTTTATTTTACAGCCTGCTAAAATTTTTGAAATTGCGTGTTTTTATATCTCTTTTTGACTTATTATTTTAAAATAAGTTTATTGAAAAATAAATTAAATAATGATATGCCTAATGTGCACTATACATAGGCCACACAACACAAGAACGGTTAAGAATATCATGTCTATGTTGTATTGACATTAAAAAATACTAGTTTTTAAATTAGAAATACTAAATGGAAGCATATAAACAAACAGAAGACATATTCAGAGGAAATATTAACAGCAGGTAAAGTTGCCATTCAAAGAGCATTTCTCAAACCACTTCACATTTACTTATTTTTATATTTAATGAATAAAGTTTGGTACAGCTGAATATACTCATGTTCTCATTAAATTGGCATATTTTTTGTTAACAGGCAACTCCCCTTTAATAGCATAGGAAGGGAATAGAAAAAGGGGGATGTAAAAAGTAGCTAAGGGTCCCAGGTCTATAGATTAAGGATCCTATCTGGTGTTTCACCTAAAGAGATACATAAATTACAATCTATATAAACTAATGTCTGCAGGTAGGAACTTGGACTTGTTATAAACTCCATTTGAACATCAGCCTGCCCTTATTGAAAAAAACCCTATATAAACAAAATCATACTTCATTTTTTGATTCTATATATCACCCATGGACAGAAAATACACTAAGTATGATTTTATTTATACATAAAGTATATCTAACCATAACCACAATGTATAGTAGTGGTGAATAGCAGCAATTTCCTCCTATAGTCCACGCTTCCTTCCTCACACAACTTCCTTCAAATTCACTTCGAGATTAACTTTTCTGGAAGTCCATTGACAATGTGCAGTAAATAGTTTATCATCAAAGCATCCAATCAACCCAGCTTACCTTCCTATTTAAGATTGTAACCAACCTGAATCCCTAATTTTTCTTAAAAGCTTTCAATTTACCATTTCAGTCCACTTTTTTTCTTCTCTATTTCAAAACTTTCTTCTTCCTTTCCAATCCATGCAATACCTTGTCACACTCAGCCTATCTCCATGACCATGAAATGTCTTCTGTTTACACTACCACAGAATAATTTGACAAGGAAATTTGGAGATAATAAATCCAAGAATGCCAAACCTCCTGTGATCTAGTGGCTAGCATTGCTGCCTCACAACCCAGAGGTCCCGGGTTCTAATCCTGGCATGGGCTTGGACGTTTGTGTTGTCATGGTCACGGAGGCTGGGGTTAAGATGGATGAAGAGTCGATATGATGACCACATAATCACTCCATATTCGGAATGTGTCATGTATGGCAGTCCGCAGTTGTCCTGGTAGACAGGCCCAAATGCAGGCTAGAATGCCATAGAAAGAAGAAGAAAATCCAAGAATGTTATGATTTTATTAGTTGTCTTATTATTTCTAGCACTATACCAATATTACCATATTTTTTCCCCAATAAAATAATATCCCATAATAGCAAAATTGAAGAGCTTAGTGCTAGAAGGTATTAAACTCAAAATTTTGTGCTATATAGTAAAATGTTTTCTGGGAGTCTTCTAGGACTTGCATTTCATGTAAATAACAATATTTTCTGAGATATTTGGCGTAAAAATGTGGTAATGTATAAAGTGTCCAAGGTGTTCTCATAATCTGCAATTATGAGTGTTAACAGTTCATGCCTTCTTGCATATGATAAGTAAAATCATGACCACTTCTGGACAGAAAACAGTTACAGGGGTGTTCTGAAGTATAAAGTTGTGACAACTTTTGTAGAAACACCACAATGAGTTCTAGGAATCTTGTTGCCTGGATAACTATGGAGCTAGCCAAAATAATTCAAGATTGTTTTCAGTATGTTCTTTTTATTTGGCTGTATACCGAAAACTGGCAGCAGTAATTAGAATAGAAGACCAAGAAAAGAAAGCTGTAATCAAAAAAGGAGTAAGACAAGGATGCAGTCTGATGCCCATGCTATTATATATATAGAACAAGTGTTGAAGAAAGTTCAAAGGGAATCAAACTGCAAGAAGAAATAAAAACCTTACGCTTTGCCGGCGATATTGTAGTATTAGGGAAGACTTGGAAACCATAATAAATGGCATGAAGAGAAAGCTCAATATGAGAATTAATAGAGGGAAAACCAAGGCAATGAGTGGTTTGGGAAATAGTGGAATAACAAAGGGTGTTAGATTGGGAAGGAATATTTTGACAGATGGAATTCTGCTGCTTAGGAACCGTAATAACTAGGGATGGTAGAAGTATAGTAGACCTAAAGAGTAGGATAGCACAGGCAAGGAAGGCTTACAGGTAATATAAGTGTGGATATTAAGAAATCATTGCTAAATATGTTTGTATGGAGCATGGCATTATATGGGTGCGAAACGTGGATGATAGGAGTTGGGGAAAGAAAATGAATAGAAGCCTTTGAAATGTGATGCTATAGGCGAATGCTGAAAATCAGATGGGTGGATAGAATCACAAATGAAGTTATCAACAGAATAAGGGAAAAGCATGCAATATGGAGGACATTGATCAAGAGAAGGGATAGATTAATAGGCCACATTTTAAGACAGTCTTGTAAAATAGGTATTAGAAGTGTGTGGGGTAAGAACAAGAGGGGGAGGCAAGGATGGAATATGCTAAGTAGATTATGGAGGATGTGCTAGTTTATGAAAATGCTTGCATAGGTTAGCATAGAGGGTTGCATAAAGACCAGTCTTGGGACTCAATACCACAACATACCATAAGACCACAAATTGAGCATCCTTTTATGGATTTATGAAATGTCCAATATTTCCTTAGGCCATATTTTGAATCAACACCTTCAAGCACTACACTCAAATGCAGAAGTTTGATTTCTAAACTTTTAATATTTTATCAATAAACACAACTAAACAATGTTCCATATTTATGTATTTAAAAATTATGTTTCAAATTTTTGTAATTTTGTATTTTATAGAAGATTATGGCAATTGTCAAAAGCTCCTAATAAATTTAGAAATCAAAATAGTAATGGGTTTTATTACATGACTGATAAAAACAACATTATGAATTAACTATCGGTCTTTAAAATAATTTGAAAAAATTTATTGAAGAAATAGTTTCAAAGTTTTTAATAAGTGGTGTAAAATCAAAGTTATCAACCTTATGTCAATAAAAAGTGTTTAAATAAAGCTTTCATTTAAGTAACACAATCTAGGCTGAAATTTCTGTCTGCATGGTTTCCATTAAATATCATGATTTGTTTGTTACACTAAAAATTAAATGTAAAAAAATTATACTGGTAAATAGTGGAACAATTGATCACTCTGAGCAACTTCATAACACAAAGCTGACTAAGCCACATTTCACCCTGGAAATTATTTCAGAAAGAAAACGACGTAAATTTTTCAAACTTTATTGTAATACAATATACAGAAGGTTGGCAATTATGACGTCTCCATTGCTGTCGCAGCAGCTGCACTTTCTTCTGTGTATTTTCCCTTATCTTTACCAAGGGCAGCCAGTCTTCCCTTAGACCTTCTGTCAATAATCTTCTTTCGATCTTTGTCCATTTTCAATTTTACAATTACAGTCTGAAATAAAGGAAGCTTTGAAATGTCTAATGATTTACCTACGAGATTAGGCTATTATTAAAATGGTATCAGAGCCTTACTTTCAACAAGACACAAAAAGGAAACTAGAGTCTTCACATTAATAGAAAAACTCTAACAATGGTCAGACAAACTAGAATCCAATGATTGCATCAATCTGAGAATGGTTTGGTTCATCATTATTAAAAAAAGAATAAATTATGTGCACATAACTTCAAATATGAGTAAAACATAATTCAGCAGCATTATAAGTAGACCCTTTCAACATATATAAGCCCTAACATTCAGTTAGACAAGATTTTGAGTAATAAACACCACACAACTCTCACTTCATTAAGACACAGAATCTCTTATTAACATGATTGCCTCTAAATTATGAAGACTTTAGAAATATTTTGAAAATATCCTGAATCATATATTAAGTAAGGTAAAAACTTAAATTACATCCACCAAAAATTGGAAAGTCTTAGTGTTCAAATTTTTGCCAAGCGACAGTGTATGAAATCAGAGCAAAGGCAAATAAATCTTTAAAACATCAGTAGAGTATCATTTAAGAAATAAGCCTTAAGTTCATAAACTGACAGTAAAAAAAGGATGTACCTTTGAAACTTTTGAGATAAAGTGCTTGAGAAAGATAAGGGTAGAAAGTTTGTTAACAAATGAAGATAGAAACTTATTTTTATGAGAAATGGGTGGGCAAGGAACTGGTGGAGTTATCCCCCATCCTTTGGTGCTGCAAAAGGAAGGGAAACTGCTACTTCACAAAATTTTAAGTTTGGGGGATAACTTTCCCCTTTAACCAGAAGGGTTAATGAATCTTCCAGCAATTGTTGATCATGGTCTGTTAAAGGTTCTGGTCAAAAGGTTGATTGCACAGTGTGTAAATGACCAAAAATTCATCGTGCAACAGCTGCAGGTTGAAGTGAAAATTTATTTGTAGATATCTCCATAATTACAATGAACAATATGGAGTTTTCTTAGAATCATGAAATCAGTAATCTAAGAAAAATCTTATACCCTCATTTACATAATATGCAAACAAGCCATAAGATTTAATGTGTCTCAGAATAAATCAGATGCTAAATTCTAATTTTACGGAAGTTAAACATACCTTAGACGGATGAATTCCAACATAAACACTGGCTCCATTTGCCTTCTCTCTCTGTATTCGTTCAATGTATATAACAAACTTCTTTCTGTACACTTGTACAACCTTTCCCACTTGTTGACCCTTGTAATGTCCTCTTACAACCTAGAGTAAAAAATAATTTCTCAAGAATCACAACAATAAAAAATTTATATTTCAAAAAGTACAACTTTAAAAACAACAAACCTGCACTTCATCGTCCTTACGTATTGGCATCGTCCTGACATTGTACTTTTGACGAAGTTCCTTGGAAAGAGGTGATGACATTAATCTCCTCCTTATGTGGGATGGGGCAGTAAAATGCCTCTTACGATTTTTCCTCCTTGAAGAGGAGACTAATTTATTGAACTTCATTATTTAAACTTCCTAAAACAGTAATATAAATAAATTGTAACGACCAAAATTATAATGGGAAACATACTTTTTAACAAGAAAACCCAGGATAAAGGTTGAAAAGAGTCTAAATATATAATTTTCAGTTTAATTACCCAATCATTCATAAAACTAACAATTTGGAGATGTAACACAAATTTAATTTAAACAATGTTATCTGAAAAAGCACACGCTCAAAAGAACTGGATGTGTATACAACAAAGCAGTGCACATGAAACGAAAAAATCGTCAGAGTAATTTTCAGGTTATCTACTCCGCTTAGTCATATCCGTAACGATGGCTTGAAACCCAAATCACAAGATACATATTACTATTCAAAATCACTGTTAATTTAACAGCTACAACAATACCAATACATTTACCAGAGGTTTAAAATGTTTGAAAGTGCAAGAATGGAAACACACGGAACGTGTACTTTAAAAGAATATATATAATAACTGAAAATGTTTCCAAATTTGTAATGTAGACTAAAAGTATGAATATAATTACTACTATCACATATAACAAGTTAAAAAATAAATGATAAATAAATACGATGATTATGGATTAAATAAACACATCACTACATGCTTACCACACCGTCCAACTTACAACACAGAACATCAAAGAAAAAGAACGGAAGCTATTTCTATGACGAGCTCATAGGCAAAGATGTTATTGATCAAATGTATTCAAAGACATACTTTGTGCCTTA
This sequence comes from Eucriotettix oculatus, assembly GCA_034510155.1. NCBI lineage: Eukaryota > Metazoa > Arthropoda > Insecta > Orthoptera > Tetrigidae > Eucriotettix > Eucriotettix oculatus. Next base: position 104,548,155 of record CM067377.1, on the reverse strand, counting down.
AAGAAATTGGGAATATTCCTGTTTTAAATTAATGTGTATATTGAAATGTTGACTCTAAATGTCCGAGAAATACACATATAACTTTACTAATTACTTTAACACTAAGAGAGATGCTTTTTTCCACCTAAAACTTAATTGCTCGAAGAAACCAAAATTAAAATTATTGAATGAATACATTTAATATTATGTATTTCTTTTATATAAAATCCAACTGCAATACAATGTATATATGTTAACTTCGGGATTAATTACAGAAAAGAGAATAATTAGTACATTACTCGCAGTAAGTCCGTTTATAATAAAGAGAAATCTGGATAAATGCAGGATTGTATATTAAACACTAACATTTCTAGTTAATTTATTTGTCAAAGGTAGAATTATTGATGAAAAACGTCGCAAGATGATGAAAGCCAAATGTTCAAGGCCTCACATATGAGTGAGTTTGTTTTTAAAAAATAACAATTTGATTTATTGCTCATTTCGAGAGGAAAAAATACGAATAAAATTCGTAATAATTTTGGAATACAGTTTTATTAAAACAGAACACGAAAACCAATTCATTGAACATTATAATATATTCAAACTCTTTGACAATGAAGAATGGTCAAAACTAACAATGGTTGCTGTATTCCATTGCATTTGGAAATGTCAAATTGATATATATTTACTGTTGAGTAGTAAATTATTTGAAGATCCAAAATGCCTAAAAAAATATATTTGCATCGTATAGGAAGAGGAAACGTTAGTGTATAACGACAATTATGCACGAAATTTGAAGAAGCTCCAAAATCTCAACTAAGTCACCGATGGGCAGCGAAGATAAGACCAATGCTGTTTATGATATGAATACAAAAGCGTCCAGTTAGTGCCGAACATCGTTGTTGGCAACATTTTTTTACCATTTTTTATGCCATTTGTCTTCACTCAAATGCCTCGTCCACGTGTCTATCATCAGTAAACCCTAAGAATTTGAAGTTAATTATGGAGCAAGATTCCCATTACTCCCATAAGGTGAGCTCTGGAGATTGGATTTGAATCAGCCATTTCAAAATACCAACACAGTATTTCGGTAGTTATCAGGAAACATTACCAAGTCCTAAGGTTACTGTGGATGTATGTTACATATTGTTCCTGATGATCTATTATATATTGCAACTGATTGTCATGATTTATTACGCTGAGTACTATAATTGAGAATTAATTTATTATGTTATATAATATATTATTTACTGTCTACGAAATAATTATTTTGTTAGAAATCAAGTAATTACCAATGCCAGATGCAGGAAATGCCAAGAAATAGAAAAGGTTGGCCGTGGACAGAGCAGATCAATAGGTCAGTGACCAGAAAATGAATTGTTGAGAATGTTTCTTTCTGACAAAAAGCTTCACGGAATGGTGTTGTTTGTGATTTATGAAACATTAATGCCATAATGCCTGGACCGTTATACAAAGTGGCGGCACCTCAAGGGTGACAACGTGATCTAGACATTTGAATTGCATTTTTAAAGTATTTCGATCTTCTTCCTTCTGCTGGAAATTAAAATCCATAATAACTCGGATAATTTCAATGTACTATAAATTGAATAATTGTTTGCTTTTTTGGTCAACATATTTACCCAATATGAATGTACCTTCTTGCATGGACTGTTCACATTTTATGGTCTTCATACTGTACGAAAGCCTTCAATTTTATTTAATGTATGTTTCACTGTCAAGTGTGAGGGATCCGACGTACTACCAACATATAGTTCCGAAACAAAAATTAGAATGAGACAAGAACTTTGAAGAAACCAAGAGTACAGGTATTAAGGCATTATAATAAATTTCGTAAAGAATGATTGCAGAAACACACTGAAAGCGGAGAAACACATTACATATATAATCAATTGCAATAACCACATATTTCACGGCTCCGTAATTACACTATCACTTTTACCTTATGTAACTTCTTTTATTTGTCTCTTTTGGGATTTTTTCCATTAGTTCCCGCTTCGATTTTCTTGTTCCCATTATCAGTAACATGCGTAGGTCCCAGCCGTCCTGGCCGTGGGCCACTTTTCTACTTCCTTATGTCTCCAAAATTTACAGAAATTCTTAAGGAGGGATTTATTTTTATGGAGTTGAAGGTGGCTGACTGTGGGTTATAATTATTGGATTTCATTTCTTTCCATTTGGTTTCCCAGTGCTGTTGATGCTCGGCTTGTGTATGTTTCCAGATATCATGGACATTATTTATTTGCTTTGCTGTTGTGTTGCCTGAGTTATTGGTGGCGTTCTTGGCAATGACGTTTCCAATTATGTTTTTGTGCTACGGAATCCATACTTTTTATTGCTGTTGTTCGAGTTTCGGCAAATTTCTCGTGTATTTGCATTTGAAGTTAAAGGTTTCAGTTTCTATATGGAGATACGTGAATCTGTAAAGACTTAATGCTTAGTTGATGTGATAGAGCTGATATGTTTGAGGGCCAATAGGATAGCGTGTGGTTCTGCGGTTAAGACAAGTTGTCGCAGCCTGTACCATTGTGATTTCTGGAGCCGTCCATATAAATTGTATTATATCTTCTGTATTTTTTTTGTATAACTGGCTGACGTTTATTCCCCATTCGGCTATTGTTAATGAGGTTTTAGAAAACTTGCTCAGGGTTGTATCGCTTTGGATTGGGTGAAGTTACCAGGAAGGAATATTATAGAACCGGTTTGCTTCCATATTGGGATAAGTAATGTTTAATTTTAGGTTTAGATTTTGGATTCTTTCGTGGAAGGAATGGGTACTTGGAATGGGCTTTTCTGTATATGGCGTGGCATGGTGTTATACTGTTTCGAATGATGGGGTTGTGCAAAGTGTGAGATTTTTTGAAAATTTTTAAGAACAGGGAGTCTCTTCTGTGTTGGAGAGTTGTTTCTTGAGCTTCAGCTAGCAGACGTCCTAACGGACATGTCCGAAACGACCATTTGCAATACGTAACGCTGTATAGTGAATTGAGTCTAGTTGTTTGAGGTTTTCCTTTTTGGCTGAACCATATAAAGTGCAATCTGATTGTAGCGTGATATGTAAGTCGTAGTACTTCCCTATTTGCTCCTCAGTTTTTACTTGCTAGGTTTCTTAAAATATTTAATCTCTGCTTGCGTTCATGTGTGTTAGGTCTTTGATGTGATCGTTATATGTTAGTGCGGTGCCGAACGATACTCCTAGGATTTTCAGCTTTTTCTCGAAATAAATAGTATTCTCACCTATAAGTGGTCTTTGGTTGGATTTTGTTATTTGAGAAAATTAAATTAGTTTTTTCTTGTGATAAATGTAATCCTATTTTACCTACAATTCCTGTTTAGTGATATATCATTGATGTTGGATCCCCTTGCATAGGAGTAGAATGTCATCTGCATATTTTATAATTTGGGTTGTTGGACGTATGAGAGTCTACTTCGTTTATTTCTAACAGAAAAAGAGTGACAGAGGCAGGAGCCTTGACGTATTCCGCTTTCTACAGTAAATTCTGATGACATATGTTCGTTGACCGTAGTTCTTATATATCGGTTGGAAATTAGATTTTTTATGAAATGGATTATATTTCCTATGATTCCCAGGCTGTTTAGTTTGTTTAAGATGTGTGTCCTCCATACTCTATCGTAGGCTTTATCGATATCGACGCTAACGGCTAACACGTGTTGTTAATTGTTAAATGCCGTTCGAATAATATTATCGAGGTTGGTCAGATATTCTGTTGTAGAATGACCTTTTATGAATCCACACTGTTGTGGTGTGATTAATTTGTTTAATTCTAAGTTCTATATAATCCATTTGTTTAGAATTTTTTCCATAGTTTTGCATAAGTTACTTGTTAGTGAAATCGGTCTATAATTTTTTGGGTTGATACTGGTTTTTTAATTGGGATTACTGCTGCTTGATTCCATTATGATGGAATCGTCCGTACCGTAAAGATATTATATATACTAAGCAATAACTTAATTCCGCTTTGTGGTAGTTGACTTAAAAGCTCGTTAAGAATTCCGTCGGGGCCTGGTGCAGATTTTTTGGAGTTAACTGTAACTTGGGACAATTACTGTAAAGTTATTTAGTAGTTTAACGATGTTGCCTCGTTTTATAAATCCTTTGAGTTGTTTGGAAATGGCATTTTTTCTTGGGCAGTTTTATACTTAAAAAAGGACTTCTTGTAGTTTCTTGATGCGGAGTTTTCTGCAAATGTTTGGGCACACTTATTCGCTATTGGATCAGGGTCTGTGATTGCTTCATTGTTTTGCTTAATGATGTACGAAATTTGATTAAATTTTTTAGGGCTCAGAACATTTTGATCGTGCCCCATATTTCTTGCTATTTGTATGAGGTTGGCCATTTTTGAACCCAAGAGTTTATATTTGCTTCCTTTAAAGTTAAACGGAATTTGGCACGGAGGTTTTTTGAAGATTATTTTGTTTGTTAGGGATGGGTGTCTTTTGAATTTTATAATGGCATGTTTGTATTCGGCATGTGTTGATGAATATTCGGCGTTCCACCACGGTAGTTTTTCTTTTCTGATAGTATTTGATTGTTTATTGATAGCTGTGTCTGCTGCTGAGATGATAATACTATTAAATAGTGTTTAGTCAGGGTCCGGCTTCTTCCCGAATCGATATTCATTTGTTGTTATGAGATTGGTAATTATACTTTTATAAGTGGTCCAATTAGTTGACTTAAAGTTCCAATTTGTTGTTGATATAAATGCTGGTGGCAGCACTGTTCTATATTCTAAGCCTATAGTTGTGGGAAATGGCCACTGTCGTAAGGGGAATTCTCTGCAGACCAGTCACATTTGTTTGCTAGATTACTGGAGCAGCAAGAGATATCGATGGCACTGTGCCTGATGATGCGTTAATATGAGTGGGATAAGCTTTGGTCGTATTGTTATTGTTGAACGATTTCTCAAGGGTGTGATAGGTATAATTATATCTCCAGGTTGGGTGGTGACTATTAAAGTCTCCTAGGAGGAGAGTGCAAATGAGGATGTAAGTAACCTGCAAGACGCACTAAAGTCAGAGAGACACGGAAACATTCGTGAGGTTGAATGTTTGTAGGCCCAGTAATTTTGGGTGAGTTCATCAAACCTGTGAAACTTGCTCATTCAGCTGATTGTATAAATTTAAATGATTTCTTTTCTATTTTTCAGTAACTGCGTACTCCACTTCTCGAGAGACCCAAAATCCCCTGAGATATTTCATGTAAGCACTGTAAAGTTGATAATTTTCAAACCGATTAAAATTTGTTCATTAATAAATTAATGTCCTATCCCATGAAGAGGATATTACAATATATATATATATATATATATATATATATATATATATATATATGTAGTTACCAACTGTGTGATTAAGTTGTCAATATCTTTTTTGTGAGAATGGCTTGCTGTTCGGGATGTAAACATGGGATATAGTTATTCTTTTAGGTGTATTTGAACCGCTACAGTTTCAAAGTTTGTATTAATCTGGATGCTTATATATGCTGCTTGATGTAGATTGCTACATCCTCACTTGCGTGTTTTTTGGTTATCCCTGTTTTTTTTATATGAAACATTGGAAATCTTTTATGCTAGCAACATTGTTGTTTTTGAAGTTGGTTTCTTGTAGGCAATTTATTTCTGGGTCTACAGAAGATTGTAGTACCTGTAGGTTGACTTTTCTAGGATAAATACCATTTACGTTCCATTATTTACGTCCTTATGTGGAAGATTCCCGAATATTCTTCGTCTAGGTGAATTTTTATACGATTTTTAAGTCTGGTTCATTTTGATTTCATTGCTTTATCTGTTACAAATGGATGTAAGTTTCACCACGTTGTTTCTTGTGTCCTATTTCTTACAAAATCATTCCTCTTCAACACAACATGACGCGTTCCACACTAATTTACGCAATTTTAGGTCTAAATCTGCTCCGTACGAATAAAAACGTCTATTGACTTCTGGTGGTCACCCGATGTCGCTTCCGAAATTGAGATGTTTCTTACTGTTTGTCATCGCGACACCCGATTTATTTTCAATTTCACTAAATTCAGTAATTCCCTCCACCCATTCGCTGTTTTGTACATATCAATTATATATATAGTTTCACGTTTCATTCATAACAGCTTCGTATTACAGGCTATTGTGTGCAATACTGAATATTAGAATTGTTTCTAATAGATTGTGATTTGTTAATACGCTCAATGGCGCGAAGGTTAACTGTCATGTTAATGTCAACTATTCATAGGTCAAGGCTTTCCTCGAACTATCTTTGTGCCGAACTGATTTGTCTTCTGTCTTTGGACCCGCTTAGTTGAATTGATAAAACGCAAGGCCATCCATTCTTACTTTTGGCTACTTTAAAGTCGAACCATGTTCAATAACGCTAAAAGAGCTTCGACCATTGTAAGTACTGTAACTTCATTTTATTACGTATTATTTATTAATTTATAAAAAGTAAAGAAATTTTTATTATTCATCATTTTACGCATTTACAATAGAAAAACCATATATTAACTCTGTTTGTCTTCTCTATTATACGATTTTTATATAATTTTGGTTAATTTCGAAATATATATATATTTTTTTGCGAAAGCGACATTTCCGGAAACCACTTGTTGATTTCGTGTCAACATCACGGCATGTTGTTGACGTATTTCTTAACCAGACCCTTGCCTGTTATTAATAGATTCCGTATTTGATTATGGATGAAGCAAGGACATTGTGCAATTATATTATATCGTTTTAGAAAATAGCAATAAAACTGAAAAAATTTAATGAAGAATAAAGAAAACAAAAAAAATCAGGAACATCTGGGTTTAGAATTTCCCTTATTACGTAGTATTTTTGGACCGTAAAATGTAGCGATAAATTGAAGTCAAAAACAAATACGAATATGTATTTTTTTTATTTGAATATGCATTTCAAATAATCCTATAAAATATAATATTGTATCTTAATATAATTGACTTCAAGGTCATTCGTATAAAGTGAACGATAATAAAAAACCTATATGGCTATATCCTATATAAATGTAAACTTTCCACTTGCTAAAATGAGCAAATTGTTTTGTTGCCTACATCACCTTGTTCTGTATCTAAAATAGTTCCATTAAGTAAATGTATGGGTAGATAAATGAATTAGTCAATAAGCAGACAAAATTATATAATAAAATAAATAGTACACATCATTTTCCTTAAGGTAACTTCATTGCATGTTAGTTAATTTTCAACTAATTGACTTCTAAAGAATAAAAATCAAATGTATAAGAATCTATATTCCTCAAATATTTATTTAATCACTGGCCAGTGCCCTGCATTCTTCATTGGCCTGACTAAAAACTCACCCAGAGATGTCAAATTTTAAAACTGGCGATTCCTACTAGCAGTTCATGCCCAATGTCCAGAATCTCAACACAAAAATTTTGACCAAAGCTTCAGTGGCTGAACTCCATCAGTGGGAACTTTCCTTCATACACTAATTGCAGTTCAGACTAAGTGCTGGACTACACACTCTAAAAGGAAGAATATCTGATGTACAAATATAGTTTTCTATTAGTTTACAATAAATAAAAAGATGGCCAATAAGTTCAAATATAGTATTATTGCTTTTTAATTAGTATAAATGCTACAGTCGTCTCCCTTTCGAGACTTTATCAAGCATACTATAAACCTAATGAAATCTCAAAAGGGAGATGAAATGTCTCATTTATATTAATTAAATAGCAATATAATAAAAACTGACTTATTGCCTGTCTTTTACCTATATATAGTGACTTCCATAAAATTGGGTTGCCCAGCTGTTTCCACATTAATTTTATTTAACAGTCCCCACTGAACACTCCTGGGCCTAATTATAAAAAGTTGCATGTTGAATGGCAGTAGTAAACTTATCAACTCTTATAATCTCAGATTTGACTCCAATCTGAATTGTTTTCAAATTATTTTATATAGTGCAGCCCTCCTATGCCAAATGAGGTTGAAATTATTCATCAAGAATGTCAAGTGAAACATGCTCGAATTACTTGACCCTGAGAAATATTTGTTCAACATAACTATCATCCATGTATACACATTTTAAAATTTCAGTCCCTTCCACCTAGGGGTGGCATTCGTGGATGTTTCCTAGTCACAAGAAACACTTGTACAAAATTTGTTCAAACTTGACCCACGCATTTAGATTTTTATATGGAACATACCTGTACTAAAATTCAAAGAAACTATCAATTATATTTATATCTGCATTGTGACTTATAAAACATTATGCATATTTTAAATAATTAGAAAGTATCAATATTTAAATAAAATGTTAGTTAAATATAAACATTATTTCTCATGAAACAGATTGACATGACAGAGAGTATTACTTGTGTTGACTATTGGACATTAACATATAAAGAATGTGTGTGATATCTGTTGCGTATTGGAATTTCACAATCAATGGCACACACAACCTGAATTTTCTCCATATTGGATTCACTTCAATTCTGTTAAATGTTCATACTTATAACACTGAATTAACATTATGAAAAATACACTCTTGTTACAAGGCCTATATATCTAGAAGCCAGATACAAAGTGGAAGATGATAAAAGATTTTTGAACACTTAGTGTGAAATCTCTCGAGTTTTAGAAACTGTTTTGGCCTGAAAGGACGGGAACTAAATCTTCGAAAGATTTACAGGAACTTTCTCCGGATGAGCACTATGGGTCGACAACATTCATGGCAATTGGATGGATGATATAAGATCTGATATGGGACAGACTTGCAAACAAAAAGAAAAAGCAAACAACATACATTTAGTTTTAATAATATAGATTATGAGGATAGGGAGAAAATATCATGGTGTACATAAATGTTATATATGGAAGCCACAAATTTAGAGAATTTTGAAAATTGCTTATGTTTTTCTCAATGTAAGTTTTTATTTCCTTATTTCTTTCCTTTTTTCAGATCTCACGGTGTACAGCATTATTAAAGAAGGATGACATGCGATTTTGTTCAATTGAAAAGTGCAGGTTGTCAACAGCTGCTCCAGCTGCAAAGCCTGTACCGCTTCAGTTTTTCACAGATGATGAGAGGATGATGAAAGAAACGGGTAAGCACGAGACTAGTGTTCATGAGACAACGTTTACTGTAGGTGTCAAGTAGATACTTGTAGTTTTCTATCAATCAGGAAAGTGCAATAGTAGGTTTGTAAATGATGGCTATTTGATATATTTTAATGAATTGGGAAAAATTATTGTATAAAAAATTTGTTATAAGGTAGAACAAGAAAAAACTTGCAATGGGGTCATTTGGTAGCAGTAGGGTATTGTTGTGTTCAATCTAATGTTTGTGTGTATTAATAAAATTGAAGGGGCATTCATTAGCAATTAGAATGCTATTGACAATATTTGTTGTTTTGATGGAACTTCGGGTAAGAAAGCAATATAGCTCTGTCTCTAAGTTTGAAGACCTTTTTCTAGTTAGGTAAGTATTGGGAAAGAAAATAGAGTACATGATTATAAAAGTTCTTGAATCCAATTGGTGTGAATGGAAGTATCATATGGGGTGATAATTATTGAAAGTATTGAAAATAAGGCTAATTTTGTGAGGGCTGAGCTATACAAAAATGTCATCTATCTATTTAATGTAGCATAGAGATTGGACTGGAAATAAAAAAAGACAAGAATTCTATAAATCTCTAATGACAATCTTGGCAAAGAAAGTGCCGAAGTATGGAAGAATCTTTGACTTGATAGTGATGTTATTAACCTTAATCCAAGTGGATTTGAAGATAAGATTTAGAATACATAAAATATCAGTAAGTGGAATTTTGGTGAATTGGCCAAAGATGGGCCATCTGATTTTGGAACAGAATCATCAAGTCATTCAAATAGAGTTGGATAGAAAAACAATGTCAAGAGAGATTAAAGACTGGTCATGAGGATAGATAAATTGGTAATAGTTTTTCACACAGTAAGGTTTTATCTTCTTCAATGAGACTTAAAAAAATGTGTAAAAGGATGTATTTAGAAGTTTTATGTAAAAGCAATAAAAATTCTATATGATAAGTCAGGTTTGTGAATTTAAATGTACTAAATTCAGTTTAAATGAGAGTTGGGTGTTTGAGCTCCCAGTTTTAGTGTGGTTTATTAAGAAATGAAATCCAAACTGCTAAGTCGGTTTACTGCATAATATGATTTAAGATTGTGAATTACTTTTTGCACTAGAGATGTCAGTAATGGAAATTGGTTAATGTTGGATGGCCTGTTCTGAATATATTAATAAGTAAACAATAATAAAATAGTTTGTTCACCAATAAGTATTACATGTAAAATTTTGGTATTTAAACTAAGTGTTGGATACCTGCAAAAATTCAACTAATTGATTCTAAATCATTCTCAACAAGCATAAAATTGAAGAACACTTATTTTGTGCAAAAATCTTTGAATATAAAATAATTCAGGAGATGTGATTGTCGTTTAAAATAAAAATGTGTAATAGTTAATTTTCTTCCTAGTTGCTAGACTTGCAACTGAAAGAATAGCACCACTTGTTAAAAAGATGGATGAAGAGCAGAAATTTGATGATGGAGTAGTTCAAGCTCTTTTTGAAAATGGGGTAAGCTAATAATTCATAAAAAATACAAAAGATAAATTCTTTATACACGTTACATAAAAACTTGGGACATCAATGTGTTTTCTTAAATCTTAAAAAGGACATTTTAAGAAAGTTTTGTAAATTTTAAAGTTATTTGCTTACTACTTGAATGTAACATAAATTTGGATTGAACAAATTTTTCAGTTTTGGTGTGAGAATTTATAATTTTTATTGTATAAAAAAGGGATTTTCACTTTATGCAATATCTAATCTATTATTGAAGGGCAACAGCTCAATAAATGCATTACAAATTTAAAACTTGCCAGTCTTGCATAATTTCGATTGGTATTGTATAAAAAATTTAGATTTTGCAAAAATAATAAGTGAAAATTTGCATATTAGATAAAACACAAGTCGTCAATATTAAAAATTAGACCAATTATTTGAAATCAATATATGAACCTTATTTATTGTAATTAAACAAGTTTCACCCTTGGGAATACTTACTCTATTGTAAGTGGTTACATTTTTTACTTCGTGTTACTCTTCAATTTTAAGTCTCATAAGACTGAGCTTCAATTAAATCAGTTCTTCTCTCATTCACTTTTAACAGTATTGATTTCAGAGTCAATGTAGCCTTTAGAATTGAATATTTAATTTGTTCTGATTATTGGGCATTATATTTACTTTAAATTAAATTCTGTTAAAATTCTGGCTGCTAATTGAAGTGTATACATCACGATAACCTGAAATATAAATATTTCTTGTAGCTTATGGGAATAGAAGTTGAAACAGAATATGGCGGTGCTGGCTGCAATTTCTTCACAACAATTTTGGTAGTAGAAGAACTTGCAAAGGTGGACCCATCAGTTTCTGCTTTTGTAGATATTCACAACACATTAATTAATTCTCTTATTCGCAAGATTGGAACACCTGAACAGAAGCAGAAGTATTTATCTCGACTTGCAACAGATACAGTAAGCAATATGTTTTCTTGTTAAATTAATGTAGAATTAATTAATAAGAATCCTGAAAATAAAATATACTTTTCTATCTAAAGATCTTGAAATAGCTCAATTTTTCAATTTAAAGGTTGGGAGTTTTTGCCTATCAGAACCACATTCGGGATCAGATGCATTTGCTCTAAAGACTCAAGCAAAGAAGAGTGGTAATGACTATATTCTAAATGGAAGTAAAATGTGGATATCTAATTCAGATTTGGCAAAAATTTTCTTAGTCATGGCAAATGCTAAACCGGAAGCAGTAAGTTTGTTTCTGAGAACTTTTTGGATTTTTATCAGCATGTGTTTATATATCAAGTTGAATATTAATTTATTTGCAGGGTTACAGAGGAATTACTTGTTTTATAGTTGATGGAGACAGCCCAGGTCTAAGCATTGCAAAGAAAGAAAGCAAATTGGGAATAAGAGCTTCTGGAACATGCATGATCAATTTTGATAATGTTAAAGTAAGTTAAAAGGATTTTGAAAAATAAACGTAAATATACATATATAAATCCTATATCAATCATGGAATCTGCCAGCTTTACACTTCAGATAAACCACCAGTTTTCTTTCTCGCCTTCCTGTCCTTACGAATTGTTAATTATTTTGATAATGAAATTAAAAGCTGTCTTCACACTACTTTTGTCATATGGAGGGCCATTAAGACAAACCTGAGAGTTAAAGTTGTATTTCTTGTGGTTATACCATTAAAATGTTTGTTAAATGTGTTCCATTTGACTTATAACTGTACAATGGCTTACTTATCCTACACTAATCCCCCCCTCCCCCCCAACAAAGTTCCTGGGGAACACCATACGTTGGAAAATTTTTCTCTTTGAAGAAATTTGGAAAAAGGAAGTAGTCTCTTGGGCCTAGTTTGTTCAGTTAAACATATATGAATGATATTTTACCCAGAAATGAAGTTTGAATTACCTCTATGTATGTATCTCAATACATTTAGTGTGTGGCTGAGTTGTCAGTAATGAGAAGTTACTTGTAAATAAATATTTCCATCCATTAAGAATCTACAAATAGTTGTCCTATGGATATATATTGGTGTGTTTTTTGTTGTATTCTGTCCTTAGACTGGTCTAATGCAACCCTCCACACTAACCTATCCTGCACAAGGTCATTGATACATAATTTCTAGTCTTTCAATTTGTTCAAAATTACCTTTTACACTCCAAATTATTCAGAGCAGAGTAGACTTCTTAATTACATTAATTTATTGAAGTCCATTTCAATTTCAGAGTTTATACTATTGTATGCAATCAGCAGATCTTAAGCCAATTACCTACATAAATGTTGAATGACAAGGTTTAAAGTCTACATTTTATTTGCAAATTATTACTTAAAAATGTTTCAAATATGTCTTAAGAACCCTATTTATTGTAGGTACCTGAATCCAATATTCTTGGAGAGTTTGGTCATGGTTATAAATATGCAGCAGGCTTTCTTAATGAAGGACGTATTGGAATTGCATCTCAAATGGTTGGATTAGCACAAGGTTGTTTTGATGCAACTATCCCATACACTTTGGAACGTACTCAATTTGGGAAAAAGCTGTTCAGCTTTCAGGTTTGCGACTGTTTTTATGGTATTAAAACCAAAATTATAGTTTTTATCACTGTCTTTTATTTAATATAAAAGAAATAAAGGGTTTACAAACACACAAGGTTGAAACTAACATAAACTTTAGTTACATGCCCACGGTTTTGAATGGGTCCTGGTATCTTATATTTCATAGCTGATAAAAATGAGCAATTATTAAATATTAAAATAAAATTTATCTGATGTGACAAATAAAACCAATTTATGTAAGCATTGTATAGACAATCCAAAGAAGTTAGTTGTTTCTCTGCCAACAATAGGTTCATTACAGCATGAACCCTACTGCAACAATAGGTTCATTACAGCATGAATCCTACTGCAACAATAGATGGATTGAAAATATTCGCCCTCCCTTTCTCTTATGCTGCCAAAATTAGGCTTATAATAATACAGCAAGTGAGATGAATGGTATAGGAATGCCTAACAGGACTTTTAACTCAGTTTGTTTTCACGCTGCCTTTCAATGGATTTATAAATATTTACATTAATATCTTCTGAACTCTGCAAGATATTGAATTGAAACATCCACGAAAATTTAAGTTAAATTCCTGTTTCAATCCCTGAAATTTTGATTGAAATCTGTTAAGCCGTTTCGGAGCATTAACAGATCAAGAGTATAGGCTACCTGTATGCATTTTTGGAGACTTGAATGCGTAGGGGAACCCTTTTTAATGGTATCATAAAACTGCATTATACATCACTGATAACTTCTTGTAAATAAGTTCAATATTAAAGCAGATAGCTTCAGGAAGGTAACTCAATATTAATTCCTGGAAAGATGACCAAATTCCTAGTTTTTTGGTATTTAAACTTTTATATTTCTTCCTTTCAGGGAATGCAACATCAAATATCACAAATAGCAACCCAGATTGAATGTGCAAGATTGCTTGTGTATAATGCTGCAAGACTACAGGAATCTGGGAAACCTTTTATAAAAGAAGCTGCAATGGCTAAATATTATGCTGCAGGTATTTATCACAATTCTAATGTGTGTAGTCATTTCTTACATTTAAATTAAGTAGAAATGTCCAGTTTTCTCGTATATTGGCCAAAACAAGTGACCTGCTTGACATAAAACAACATGTAATGTAACGTTTAAGAAATTTATTTATGTACTTTCTAAGCCCCAAAAATAATGAATAAAACATCAAAATTATTTTGTTATGAATATGGAATAATGTAACTAGTTTGGCCATTTTGATTATTATATTTAAAATATAAATTTCACATTCATTTTGGCACTAGTTGTTGATCATTGAAGTAATATTTTATGGGTACATAGTTATCTTATTTAATTCTGTGTGTTCACCAACTTTCTTTACTCAGTTCATGCAACTTACATTTGTGTTGAATACCAGAATTAAGTTTTAAGTTTGGCAACTCCGTAAACCCAAAATAGACATGAATCTTGGTTGATTTCATGTTATTTATTGCCTTTCTTCATTCCCATCCCCAACTCGGGGCCTGAAGAATAACTGTATCCTGGAACTTTAATAGCCATAGTACCCTAAGATTGTGAAAGATACTCCCTGACCCCACTGCATATGCAAGTGGTGTTTTTTTCTGTCCTGTGAAGGATCTGCATTGCAATCAATATGGTTACCAAGTTTAATTGAGATTGCTCTAATTTTAAGCAAAACTAAACTACAACATATCTGGCATGTTTGTCAGACTAGGGACTTACACAACCCCCACTAAGACACTAATCTTGATGGATTTGGAGAAGCTGGCTTTCACCTCTCCCACCCTTGTCACCCCTCTATAGGGTTGGAATTCATTTCAACTGGCATGATAAATATTTGAATTAAACTTGGCAACGTCCACAACACAGTGACAGACATGAAGCTTGGTTGATTTTGTGTTGTTGCATTTCATCCCCACCACTGAAGTTTAGGTTGAAATTATACATCAAGATCAGGAGAAAAACAATCTAATTTACACCAAAAACATTTATATACAAACATTGACTGACTTTACACATCGAAAATTCCCACCCTGCCCCTATGGTTGGCCATAATTTTTTTTTGGTTCTGTGTGGCTAGGAATATATAAACATATTATTATTGAAACTGTTTACAGAATTTTTATCCCTATTGCTTGGGAGTTAACTAAAATTGGCATGTTGAATGTTTAAAACCCTGAATTTGACACCAGTCTTTTCTTTAGTATTTTTAACACCCCTACAGGAGCTCCCTACCATACCACATGTGATTTAAATTGCACACTAAAAACATAACTGTTAAAATATCCCCCCCCCCCAAATCTTTCTTTCTGGTTGTGTCAATGGTTCCATTATAACAATTTTTTCTAGAATCCAATTAACTTCTAGATAACAATTATTCCTCTTAAGTCTTGTTGCAATAAATTAAATTTTACCATTTACTGATGATACCCACTTTTTCTTATTACTGTATGCAATTCTTAATACCTCAAATTAGTGTGCCACTACATCCAATGAAGAATTGGAATACTTACACTTCTGTGTAGAGCATTTTTTAAAATTTCTGCCCCTGAGGTAATTATGTTTTTATCCCAAGTGTTTGTTTGTGGGTCACATGTACTAAATTTGGTTGTAATTGCTTCACACTTTAATTTGTATACAGAATTACAAACAAATACACAGATGAATATATAGTTGCACTGCAGCCAATTGTTCATTTTGTATGGATTAACAAAGGTGGTTAAAGCATTTGTATAACTTTTCTGTTTGTAGAAGTGATTCTTGTTTGTATTGTGTTTTACTTTCTTTATTCTAATAAATTAATCACAAATTTACTATCTAATTTTCAGAAGTAGCACAAGCAACAACATCAAAGTGTGTTGACTGGATGGGCGGTGTTGGTTTCACTACAGATTTTCCTCAAGAAAAGTATTACAGAGATTGCAAAATAGGTTCCATTTATGAAGGAACAAGTAACATTCAGCTGAATACAATTGCAAAATTTATTGAAAAAGATTATTCCTCATAATTGTTATAATGAATCCAGATTTTAATAAATTTGTTAACTCCATGGTTGCACATGAACTAGTTTTTTTTAGACAGGTGAAGGGGTACAAATATGAAAATAACAGATCTATTGTGCAACATTTTTTATTCAATACTAAAGTACAAGAAAATTGCCATATTTTTGTAGACTGATTTTAATGAAAATGGAATATATTTTTTGTAATTTACATTTTATACAAATAAAGATGTTATTTATAAATCTTGTTTCAATTCATGCATCACTTTTATGTACTGAGCTACTAGCTGTGTGGCTGTTGGCCTTTCTTCAGGATTAATTCTTTTACAATTTTTATGAATGTGAAATAGTCTATATTTTACAATTTCACTCCCTGGTCCAGAACCAATGAAGTAGTTACAAACTGAGGGAACTTTCCATATATCACTTTTCTCATCATATCCAGGCATTTCTTCATGTACATAAGGCTTTTTTAATTTCCAGCACTGTTCAGGTGCAACAAAGTTTCCTTTAAGCTCTTTGGTTCCACATTTTACAGTAAGCCCCAGCTCTTTATTTACCTTAGGTAAAGCATCTAAGTCATTTAATATAATATTCATATTATCTGTAATTAAAAGCTGACTTAAAAGTTTCTCTAAGTCATTTGAATCGCACATTACTCTGGTACCATCTGGGCCATGATGTAGAAATTCTAGGAGAATTGCATAATTTAAACACAATTTCAAACGCAGCGTGAAGTCAGAACTGAAATGGTTTTCTAGTAATATCTGAAGATTTGTTCCATTGCCATTTCTATGAAATTCAGTCACAAAAATGCCCTTACTTTCACAAAATCCTATAAGCTGTACAACATTGGGATTTTGATTATACATCTTTAACATATCTAAACCATGTTCAAAGTCACTGCGAAAGGCAGGGTTATTTAGTGTACTATATGCAACATGCAGACCATTCCACGTAGCATGATAAACTGCCTTAACGGCACCCAGCCCTATCAACTCTTTAACTTCAATATCATCAATATCACTGCAACGTAACCATGTGTGACAAGTCTCTAAACCTGGCACATAAAACTGCTGTCTTTCACAAGATACTGGAGATGATGGCCAAAACTTACTTCCTAACCAAAACAAAAATGAAACAATAATACAAAATTTGACAGCTAATTTAATGCTACACATAACCATTACTTTAAAAAGTCGGTTATTCTACTACTTTGGATCATGAGGCAACTTAAATCCAACTAAATTAGCTATATCCTGTGTAGATCTTTCACCCTTTCCATGGTATTGTTTATGTATGTCAATATAGTGTCTTTGACTTTGTAGATAGCAAAGATATGATTCTGCCAAATACTTCATTTCATTCTGTGCTTTACAAATCTGTTGATCTGTTACTCTATACTTTTTATATTGAATCATGATATACTTTTTCATTAAAGAATCTTTAAGGTTTCCATCATAAGTATTACGCCGGATTTCAGACAAGAGCTGTCGTAACGCATTAACTGCAGGTTTAGCCATTCTTGCTCTATTTATTTAATGATGAAACCTGAATTTTTTTTGTTATGAATTCTATATCATCTGGAGGATAAATAGGTATGTCTTTCAAAATCCACAAATTATTCTTATTTGATATATTTTTTTCTGGGAAAATGTGTACGGATAAATCATTAAATATATCTTGGTACTTAAAACAATTGTCTATGTGTAACTCTTCTGTATATTGAAAAATATTTATGATATAAGCAAGACTAGAATGTAAAGTATGATGAGGATGCTTCTCTAAAATACTGGAAAAGCTATTACACAACAATATGCACTCTTTAATTTGTGGGCCCCAATTTGACCACAAAAAGTTATTTGTCAATTGTTTAGGGCAATGAGGTAAGAACACTAAAGTTGTGATCCCTTCAACAAGTTTCCACTTGCCTTCTTCATTTTCCGAAATAAGTTCACAATTCAACTTTTGCAGCAATTTACACTCTGTAGGGGTAAAAATAGGGTCATAAACAAACACTTTTGGACAGAATTTCTGTTTCAAAAACAATAATAAGCCTAGCTGATATCTGCTAATTAAGCAATCTGCAAAATTTCCTAATCCATAACAAACAATTTCCTCAACATCTCTTTTCCCCAATAACTTTAATGCATTTTGTAAGACAGCATCAAATGAACTATAGAAATCAGAATTTTTTATCTCTTCTGTTGCTAAGTCAATTTTTCTGTAAATAATAAATACCTTTAAGAATAAACTAAGCAAATTGAGTTTAATATGAAAATGTAAATTAAGTTACCTCAGAACTACACTCTGATCTAAGAGTGTGTTGTCGTCAGTAGTTTCTATATTCGTTCTTCTTAATATCTTGTGCTTCCGTTTTCTTGATTTAACCAATTTAAAATCATTTCCTGTAAAATTAATGCTTATATAACTGGATGTACAATTATATTCCACTATAGATACCTGAACTTCTTGAAATCCTGAAGCCATAATTAATAAAATTGTCCCAAATACAGTCTAGAGCCAATTTACTCAATTTGATATAAAGTTACAGTTAGTGAAAAAGTACTTGTCTACTCATCAATGCATACATTTGCTGCATGTTATTTTTTCAAAGATTTATATTTTAACAACAGTATTAGAAATAATATTTTGTAAATAAAGATATCCACATTACTTTTTACCAATTTCATAACTGTCTACACAATTATAAAGTTCTACTCATTAAAAATTTACTAACATTACAGTTCCAAATGGAGGAAGAATATTTTTTGTATCAGAACAATGAAAATCACTACATGTTTAAAAATCAGTTGATTAATAAAGAAGAACAATTTCTATACAAAATTCAACAAGATTTTACAAAACTACAACCTTACAACAAATGTTTAAAAAAGCACACCGTCTGAAGTATTAAAAAACATTTATTTCTACAATAATGTTCAACTACATGTAGAATTATAAATTCTATTTAATTTCTAGCAGTTATTCAAATCAGAACATTAATAATAGTTGCCATATTATTTTAAAGAAATAGTATCTACTGGTGAAGAAATTTAAAATGAGAAATACACATTTATTTACACCTTGTAGAAGTTGAGCAACTGTAATTTTAAAATGGTACCTGACATATCCCATAACGATAATAGCGAATTGGTTAACTGTTCCTCAATAAAATTAGAAAAATTAAACACGAACAGTATTTAATATTATCACCTCACGTATTCTGCAAAGGTGCCTTTGATAAATATACTTTGAGCGCTAAAATCTCCGAAAGTATGAGAAAGTCTGACGATATTTTCACCAAAGACCATTTAACAAAGATGAATGTGCCACAGAATATCTGAAATAGATAGAGAGGCAATAGAGGCGCTGGGAGCGAGTCGGCCATCCCCTCCACTGTAGGTGTAACTCGCTCGTAGGCCCATAAAAGTCCATGTAAAAACAGCGCTTTTTGAAGCAGCAAGACAAATTTAAGTGGATTATTTATTTATTCCATATGTTAGTATTTCCAAATACATAAGGCAAAAGAATCAATTCAAATCGGAATATTAAAATATTGAACATGTTTCTAAATCAATATTCCTAGTTGGATGCGCAGTTATATCAGCATATTTCTACATTAAATGTTAAAAATATATAATTTTCTATTCGCAAATGTTCGAGCAGAACGTAAATTGTTTTTCCTAGGGTCTGAATTCCGAAAATGAGATATTTTAATAATATAATTTATATAGGCCGACGTTTCGATGCGACATTGGCATCTTTCGCAAATGGTTCTTAAAGAGAATTTAAAGTTTTTAATTAGTTCACTCTCATTCTTAAGCTCCCTATGTTAAATAAAGTCGTATATCTTGTGTTATTAACTAAGGCCAGTGGCAAAAGCCAAGCATTGCGTGAGGATAACAATGCAAGCTGAATTGTTGACGAGTGAGAGCCACTGCATACAGTTTACTTAGGATCGCTCCAACATTAATTTGTCTTAGAAGGGAATTTTTATTCACTATCTGATTTCACTACACCATCGATTATTTCCGAAAATACTCCTAAATTCAAACGAGAAACGGACAAATAGCCGTGTTATCACTATTAAATTAAAATTTATAATCCTTACTTTTTCGAATTAATTTGAATTTTCATAGTTACTTATTCGATTAAATTAAAAGTATATCAACCGGACCTCAGTCAGGTCCTTTTATTATTATTTAATCGCGCTGAAGAAGTGACGCATACATAAATACACGGAACGGAATCTTTTTCATAAGTGTATATATATATATATATATATATATATTACACTTGTATATGTTTCTAAATAATATAGTATATATATATTACACTTGTATATGTTTCTAAATAATATACTTATGAAAAAGACTCCGTTCCGTGTATTTACGTATGCGTCACTTCTTCAGCGCGATTAAATAATAACAAAAGAACGGAATCCTTTTTCATAAGTATATTGTTTAGAAACATACACAAGTGTAATAAATATATATACTTATGAAAAAGATTCCATTCCGTTTATTTATGTTTGCGTGTATTATTTAGAAACATACACGTGTATAATATGTAGATATATTTGTAATATAAGACCATCTTCAATAGTACAAATCAGTATTAGTCTTATTAATTAAACAGAATCTGTAAAATATTGTATGCTATAGTAACACAGTTGCGGCTGCTCCAAACGAAAGCATACTTGGTATTTCCCTAAGATTATTTTCCCTGGAAATGAGGGCTAATGCCCGTAGACATAGACTATTATATATTTCGCTCGTGTATATCATGTGTTCGCTAGTGTCTTACGCATTGAAGTAGTTAAACGGTGTTTTTGTTCTAATCGTAATGGCTCAGTGTGTTGCGTTTGGTTGTAAAAATTACAAGAAAAATAAAATTGCTGGAATAACATTTCATATGTAAATTAATTCATGTTTAGATTTTGAGTTAGGTTTTTCATTTTATTTCTGCAAAGTTCAGGGTCATTCCATGTCAAACTACCAAGGGCTTCCCACTCGACCCTCTCCAAATCTCATGAAATTTTGTAAGGAAGTAAACCCATATCCCAATCGAAAATGTGTAAAATATTGGAGCTCATTGTGGACTGGTTGAGAAGTTACAAGCCCATCTTCAATGATCTGTCACCGCGTTAACGCGCACACGCCCTTGAAAGGGCCAACTTTGATCTTTTGGTAAATAAATTCTAGAGGCCAGATAAGTGTGAAACTCGGCTTATCGAAACAACTACTAGTCCAGAATGCAGTGGTATGATCAAAATAGTAATACGGCTGGCCATTCTCGTATCTGCTTAAGCCAAAGTTTTGTCGTGGAAAACTTTGTCGTCATTTTGGAGGCCAATTACTCAGCAGAATAAGATCTATATGCCATCATATTTTGGCTACTTTTACATGTAAAAAGGATATAGAAAATTCCTTTTTATCAGAAATTAGACCAGAAAAAAAACAATTTCCACTCTCCACCAACATTTCCGAATAGAAAATTATATATTTTTAACATTTAATGTAGAAATATGTTAATATAATTTCGCATCCAACTCGCATAACCGATTTAGAAACATGCTCAATATTTTTAATTTTCCCATTTTAATTGATTCTTTTGCCTTATACATTTGGAAATACTAATGTATGGGGTAAATAAATAATCCACTTAAATTTGTCTCTTGCTGCTTTAAGAAGGATTTTAGAGGACTCAAAAGCGCTGTTTTAACATGGGCTCTTATGGGCTTACGAGCGTATTACACCTACAGTGGAGGGGATGGCCGTCACACTGCCGCCTGTAGGCAAGGCCTGGCATTGCCTCTCTATTTCAGATACTCTTTGGAATGTGCAAACAGGTATATTTATAAACATCATTTATAGGAGATGGATGATAAGTTGGGAGACCAAATTTAAAGGTTGGAGTTTGATAGGGCGCTGACAGATCTGAGCAATTGTAAAACGACAGGAATTGATAATATTCCAGCGCAGTTGAGAAGATCATCGAGCGAAGAAGAAAAATAACTGTTCAGTATATTTTGCAAAATGTACAAAACAGGAAGAATACCAGAAGATTTTAGTTTAGTATCTCATGCATGCAAAATATTAATGAAAATAGAATATAGGAGGATTGAACGACAAATAGAATGCGAGTTAGAAGATCAGTTTGTTTTTAGGAAGAATGAAGGGACAAGAGAAGCAATATTGACTTTTCGTCTAATAAGACAGGATAAGAGAAAGCCAGCCAACGTTCATGGCAATTTGTAGATTTAGAAAAAGCGTTTGATAATGTGAAATGGAACACAAAATTTAAGGCTTTGAAAAGGTCAGGAATAAAATATCGAGAGAGCTTATACATAACCTCTACAGGAGGCAGACAGCAGTAATTAAAATAGAAGATCAGGAAAAGAAAGCAGAAATCAAGAAAGGAGTAAGCAAGGATGCAGTCTATTGTCCATGCTGCTTACCTTATATATAGAACAGGCGATGAAGAAAGTTAAAACAAAATATGGAAAAAGAATAATACCCTACGCTTTGCCGCCGCTATTGTAGTATTAGGGGAGTCAGAAGAAGACTTGGAAACCATAATAAATGGCATGAACGTGGTCATATAGAAATAGTTCAATATGAGGATTAATAGAGGAAAACCAAGGTAATGGAGTGTAGTATGGGAAACAGTGGAATAACAAAGGGTGTTATATTGAGAAGAGATATATTGACGGAAGTTAAGGAATTCTGCTGCTTGCGGAGCGTAATAACTAGGGATGATAGAAGTATAGTAGACATTAAGAGAAGGATAGCACAGGCAAGGAAGGTTTTTGCGAAAAAGAGGAATTTACTTACGGGTAATATAAATGTGAATGTTTGGAAATCGTTGCTAAAAATGCTCGCATGGAATGTGGTGTTATATGGGAGCTAACCGTGGACGATAGGAGTTGGGGAAAGGAAAAGAATAAAACCCTTTGAAATGGGTGCTATAGGTGAATGCTGAAAATCAGAATGGTGGATAGAATCACTAACGAAGAAGTTCTAAACAGAACCCAACACACTTGCCTTTAATACTAATTTTACAAGACCCTCATGTCTCAAAACGTAGCCTATTAATCTATCCCTTCTCTTTTTTTGTCAACGTTTTCCATATTGTTCGCTCTTTCCCTATTCACTTCACCTCGTAGCATCGAACGGACTGCACGTTCATTTGCAATCCAGGAGTCTTCTCTGAGATGTCCAAGTTCCGGAATTTTCCAGAAATTTCGTCAAGGTCTTCAATATCGTGCGAAGTCTTCTGAGACGTCGGCCCAACTAACCAAGTGGGACGCTATTAGCATTCTACCCGTTAGGTATTAGCAATTAAGGACGCGATAACACCGTCACCCAACATCCAGGGTCCACGCGATTACGACTGCCGGCTGCCTTGTCCTTGCGCGCCCTCCAGCATCAGGAACACCAAGGGTTTCCTTTCGACGCGTCGCCACCCAGTCCGGAATATCGCCTGCGGACTTATAGCGGGAACAATTCTTCGCCTAGACGTACGAGCTTGAGACGACTCAAGCGATCTCTTGGAACTTGCACTAACACTCAGGTGAAAGAATTCCTAAATATTTACTAAACATGTATTTTCTGATCACTTGAACATTTTTCTGTTCAATTTAGCAGTGAATCGCACGTATTCAGAGCCTTCAGCCGGATACGGTTTTTTGCAGATTCAGCTACCGATGCTTGTTTGTGTAAATATTATTTCTGATTATTGTTTTTTTATATTGTGTACATTGTCGGAAATAAGTTCGCACTCTGTGATAGATATTTCAAGTGAGAGAGAAGTGACAATTCTCAAGCGCAATTATATTACGTAGAATCTTCTCATCTCACTAGAAACTTTAAATTTGTCTAAATAAATTAATATTAAATCGTTTTTATTTTGACAAAGGTGTTTATTTATTTAGATTCGTAGTTACAAAGTGTTTCTTTTCTTAATTTTGTGTTGTGTAATATCTTGTGTAAGAACCTACGAATTATGATTGTGTAGTTTTCATTCATTTAGTTAAATGTCAATAAATCTGTTATTCTTGTTTTCAACATTCCACTGCTTTCACGCAGCTAAGCTGTGACTTTTGCACCTAAAGTATTTACCCATACTCAGGGAGCCCTCCCGATAGGCGCTGCGGGAGTTTTCTCGCAGGCGCTTCACACCAGTGAACGGCGCTCACCAGATTATGTCGGGAATGCCTCGCACTCTGTTTTTTTTATCAAAGTTCTCACATGTCGAGACACCTTCACCTATTTTAGGAGGTATATGTACTGGGGTCGAAGACCTTGGGCATATGGCAAGAGTTGTCGGCTGATCCCATTCGTTCAGTCGGCCAACTGCCTCCTAAAACTAGTGGAGACACGTAGAAGGGAATGCTGCGACCCCACAGCAAACTCGTCTCCCGTAATTAGGAATGGCGTGAGAATAGTACCCAGTGCTCGACCTACCTGATACAGGTTTTCTAGGGTTTTCCCTGCATCTCTTTAGGTGAAACACCGGATCCTTAAACCATAACCCGGAGGTCCTAGTCAACCCTTAGCTACCTTGCTCTACCTTCCGCATCCCCCTTTTTCAATTCCCTTCCTATGCTATTAAAGGGGAGTTGCCTGTTTCAGGATCACCCTCATGTAGCCTGTTAACTCCCCCAAAAAAGGGAGCCAGCAAATAAATCTTTACAAATTTATGAATAAAAATTGTGTACATCCCTACGGGAGATTCGTTGGCGCCCCAACCCAAATCCCGCTCCCTCGTCCAAGTTTCGGATTGCCAACGATTTACGACCGGCGTATAATACCTGCGACCCCGGATTCCAGAAAAGGCTGTACAGCAAGGTAAGATACGTTGACATTAAAGGGTGACTTTAACTGTATTCGTTCAAATATATATAGTGGAGTCAGCATATATAAAGGTACCTGGCGATTCCCGGGAATCCATTCGCAATAGCCTGCTACAGTAATTAATTGGACAATAATTTCTTTGTCGATAAATGATTAAACCATCAATGAGAAAGTGTTTTTGAAATTTTACATTTTCACGTCTCTACTGTATTAGACCTGAATTTCATCATAACTGCCGCAATGACACAGTATTTTTATCGAGTTAATAAATCTCCTGGTACCTTAAATAAATCTGTAACTTAAAAAATCTGAAAAATGCACAATAGCAACGGGAGCGACACTATCAATCCCACTAATTACGAAAAATATTTAGTGACATGTAAATAAATGCATTTTACGTATGTTTTAAATTTCCATACCCTCCACCCCACCTCAGGGGTGGCAGTAGTGCTCATACAGTCCTTGATTTCTGGTCGCAAAGAGAACGTGTACAAAAGTTTGTCAAAATTTATCACGCGTTTATATTTGTATACGGCACATACAGACACAAAAATACACTGAAACAGTCAATTATACGCTGAGTGACAAAAATTATTGTGACAATTTTTGCCTGAAAGAGAGAAAGGAAGCAATCTAAGTTTACGAAAGGTTGACGGAAACCGTCTCTGGGTTGAACACAACAATACACCGAAATTTCGTAGCAATAGGATGAATGGTATAGGAACGAATAAGGGAAAATCGGGAAATCGCAGAACAGATATTTCTCATTTACAGATAACTTTGGCCCTAGTGACTGGAGCTTCTTAGACGTGATATAAAGAAATAAAATACTCATAATTGTGGTTTTTAAATTTAAAAAATTATAATTATTTTTTATTACTATAAATACTTTCACGTAGATTTTAGATTTATTATTGTTTCTATTAGTCGGCGGTTGAGGAAATAGGATACGTCATACATTACAAATAACAAATAATTTTAATTTACTGAGTGTACTTTGAAAGATCTTAATGGATTAAAAATAAATTATTTTGAAACTAGAAACATTCAGCGCGAAAACCATAAAAAAACGTATCATTCTTTAAAAATTTAACAATTTTATCAGAGTAAAGGGTGTAAGTTTGTTTGTATATCTGTATGCATTATTAACACGTAATATAAGTATGTATATTAGGAAATTATTAGTAAAAAATGTTCGTATGGAGTGTGGCGTTATATGGGAGCAAACGTGGTCGGTAGGAATTGTAGAAATGAAAAGAATAAAAGTTTTGAAACGTGGTGTTATAGAAGAATGCTGAAAATCAGATGGGTGGATAGAGTAACTAACCAGGAAGTTCTACACTGAATGAGAGAGGAGAGAACAATATGGAGGATTTTTACTAAGAGAAGGCATAGATTAATAGGCCTCGTTTTGAGACACGGGGGTCTAGTAAAATTAACATTAGAGGGAATGGTGTGGGGTAAGAACAGAAGCGGGAGGCGAAGTACGGAATACGCTAAGCAGATTAGGGAGGATGTGGAAATTATGTAGAAATGAAAAGGCTTGCGTAGAATAGGTTGGCATGGAGGGTTGCATCATACCAGTCTAAGGACTGAATAGTACAACATATATTCTTAATAAAAATCTAATTGCAACAAACTTGGTATAAATATTCTTAAAAAACGGAGTATACTTGAGAAAGAATTAAAGTTAAAAAAAAGTATGGGAAACTGTCAGCCTGCATAAGTCTTTGACCTCAGAGGCTAGAAAAGAGGGAAATTCACCATATTTAATTGTGCGCAATATGATGTGATTATTTGTTTACATTCTGATACTTTCAAATTTGATTAAATATATACGAACACGAGGAGCAACATCTCGTGTTTGTGATTGTCAAGGAAAGATCGAGGGAATTAAATAGCAGCATAGGTACAGAGAATATAAATGCTAGGTGATAGAAAAAGGGAAACTCACAGAAGCCTTCGGTGTGACAAGTGGGGTGAGACAGGGATGTATTTTGGACAAAGTGATGAGAAGACCTATAGAAAATAGAAGACGAGGTATGAGATGGGGTTTATATGGAAGGCTAGAAGACTTAGGCTATGTAGATGATATATATTCCTCCTCTCACAGAGTTTAAAAGACATGACTGAGAAAGTATCTTGCCTAGAGAAGGAAGCAGCCAAAGTTGGATTAAAATTTAACAGCAAGAAAACTAAAGACATGCGGATTAACTCAAAATTAAGCCAAAAAATTCAAATGCAAAAATATAAAGAGAAGATTGAAACAGTTAATGAGTTCACTTAGGAGGTAACAAAAAGTGGAGGAGCCCCAGAAGACATCAAAGCACGAATTAAAAAGGCAAACGGAGCGTTTGCCCAACTATATACCCTCTGGAAGAACAAAAATATTTATAATATATATAAGATTCGCATGTTTAATAGTAATGTCAAATCGGTATTGCTCTATGGATGTGAAACCTGGAAAGTAACAAATAAAATTACAAAGAAATTACAAATATTCATAAATCGCTGTTTAAGAAAAATAATTGGTATAAGATGGCCTGAAATAATAAGTAACTCTGCATTATGTGAAGCCTGCGGTGAGACAGAAATAGAAAAACAGATAAAAATGAGGAAATGGAGATGGATAGGACGTACCTTGAGGAAGAATGAAGAGTCAGTTGAGAAGGAAGCATTAGACTGGAATCCAAAAGGTGAACGAAAAGTAGGAAGACCTAAACACACCTGGAAGAGGACGATTATGGAGGAGGCGAAGGAGAGTTGAAAGACCTGGAAAGAAGTTGAAAACTTGGAAAAGAATAGAGTTAGGGGGAAAATGTTTCACAGATGCCCAATGTTCCTAAAGGAACGAAAGGATATACTACTACTAATAGGTACCGGGAGTAATTTTGTCACCATTAAGGTACCGAGGAATTTTTATTTAATGTACTTGGCAATTTCTTGACTCCATTAAAGGACTCTATGCCGGTTAAATCACACTTTGACCAAGACATTTGTGTCGAATTAATTACTCTACTAGCTTAATACAAATAAGTACTCTGGCAACACCGAGCACTACGCTAGATTATATAAATAATTTATAGTTTTACATAACGTTGATGGCGTAAATAGTTGAAAGCTCCTGTTACTGCTACCATAAAAATAATGAGAAGATCTACATTTTGCGACTCTGATTTTGTTATTATGTAAGAGTAAAAAAATTAGCCAATTCTCCATCCAGTAATAGACTTAAGATGAACTAACTTGTGAATCTGTTAATTATCTTTTCGCCTAGTAAACTCTGTAGTAGTCTTTTTTTTTCATTTTCATTAAATTTATGCTGATATCGTAGATGTACCGTTCCATATGTATTTTGTAATTTTTAATTCCAGAAGGCATTATTATAAATTACCATTGTCATTAACTAGTATTTCCGAGAAAAATTACTTTTCATATATCGGAAGATATCACGGAGTTCAATCAGGTATTATTAGTTTTTCAGATGTATTATAATTTTTTACTTATGGTTTTCGTTGTTAAATTCTTAATCATAAAAAACTTGGGTTTATATCTTAGTAGTCATTGGGAAGTAATTTTATAATTATACAAGTTTATGCCGCACTTTTTACTTCAATTTTTTTCTTACATTCTGTTAAAACTTGCTTTTGCGCCTGGTTTGCAGCAGGCTCTATATGATTGCCTTTCAAAACAATTGAGTAATGAAACAACGTAACGCTGTGGTTACTGAACTTCTTAGTCAACGAAGCGTACTGGCCCACTAGCGACTGAATGCTCTGCGAACACAAAAACAGATTGTTGCGGTCAACATATTTTAGTCAGCGATACGTTTCTTTACCGCGGTAGCTGGCTTGTCTTCTGCACCAATAGGCCGCAGAAGATAACTATAAAGATGGTTTCTACGTAAAAGTAGAAAAAAAAGATTTTCTTACATTTATTTATTATTTTATAAACGCTTCGTAAATTGCTTATTTGTAATATCTGTAAAAACCACTTAATTTCCTTTTTTTAATCTGAATTTAAAAAAACACATCTTTATCAACAAATGAAAAAAAAACACATTTTGATACAATTTTAAACCTATAGACCAAGAATTGAATTTTGTGTTATTAGATACGGATAATTTTGAAAATAGAACGATTACTGATACCATTTTTTGGGGGTAGGGGGATACCTTTGTTAAATTTGATAAGTATAATAATAAATACAATTATAAGTCATTTCACTCTATTTTATTTAATTTCTGTTACTTGTATTACGTACTTAAAGGATAATAATGGTTTTGAATAAAGATTTATTCAATAACTATCTGGGTGTCCGACGATGCACGGAAATTCATTTATATTAGCCCGCTACAGTACTTAATTCGATAGAAATATATTTGTTAATACGTGATTAAACCATCAGCAAGAGGGTGAAAATTTTGAAAATTAACCTTTTCACGCTCCCTACTTTATGAGATCTGAATTTCATCATAACCACTGCCATGACACTGTTTTCAAAACATTTCCTGGTACCTTAAATAAGCATAGTGTCTTTAAAAAAGTCTGAAAGATGTAAATTACTGAGACACTATCAATTACACTAACCGTGAAAACTATTTATTCATGTATCTACCGTTTACTTACGTTTTAAATTTCCGTACCCTCCAAGTTTAATGGCCGGCCAATATAAACCAAAATGTTGTCCCCGTACCTACAATGTAGAGATTATACCAATAAGTCAGAAGAAGACTTGGAAGCCATAATAAATGGCATGAACGTTATCCTGGAGGAAGAGTACAATATGAGGATTAATAGAGGAAAAACTAAGGTAATGGAGTGTAGTATGGGAAAAAGTGGAATAACAAAATGTGTTAGATTGGGAAGGGATGTTTTGAAGGAAGTTAAGGTATTATGCTAATTGGACAGCATAATAACTAGGGATGGTAGAGATATAGTAGACATAAAGAGTAGGATAGCACAGGCAAGGAAGGCTTTCGCAAAAAAGAGAAACATACGGTTAATATCAATTTGAATATTAGAATATCATTGCTAAAAATGTTCGTATGGGGTGTGATGTTATGTGGGTGCGAAACGTGGACGGTAAGAGTTGCAGAAAGGAAAAGAATAGAAACCTTCTCTATAGAAGAATGCTGGAAAACAATGGGCTGATAGAAGTTCTAAACAGAATAGGGGATGAGCGAACAATGAGGAGGACGTTGACCAAGAGGAGGGATAGATTAATAGGACACGTTTCAAGACATGAGGGTAATGTAAAATTAGCATTAGAGATAAGAGTGTGGGGTAAGAACAGAGAGGGAAGCCAAGGATGGAATACGCTAATAGATTAGGAATGATGTAGAAGTTATGTAGGAAAGAAAAAACTTACGCAAGATAGGTTAGCATGTAGGGTTGCATCAGACCAGTCTTTGGACAGAATTCTTCAGTTGCTTTTTAGGTAGGGTAGTTCAGTTGTTTGAAAAAAATATTTTTGTTTCCAAGCGAGAAAGTATCGATTTATTGTATTTTATTATGGCATTCAGATATTAGTGCGGTTTAAGTTATAGTGTACTTCAACTATAAATGCAAATAGATCAGGCTATGTAACTCACTTCAGATGCTTGATAATAAAGAATACTGACCTGATTCAAAAAAAATTTGCAGTGTTTTATTGAATAAAAAATTAATGTTGTTAGTATTATACCAATATATTCGTATATCTTTGCTTAATCGCCGTTTTTGATTTTTCCTCGCCGTTTCTCTCCACAATTACCGCGGATAATCCAGAGGTAAATGTATATAATGTATGCGATAGTTGGTATTTTATTAATATTTTATTGTCAAGTTAGCAAAGATTGGAAAATTGGAATTGGCGACAGAATGGCGGGCCTGGAGCCGTCTGTAATCCCCTGGGATGGCTTTTGAGTACGTACCAATATGACCTGCGGAATTACCGAAAACAAATCGGGGACCCACGAAAACAAAATTTTATATACTAAGCGGTTACCTCAACCATTGGCGTTTCGTGGTTTAAAAGCAATCGATTGTTAAAGATCGATTTCGTGGCTTTTGTACATGGCAGTGAGGCTGTGTGAATTATCATTCAGCTTGTAGGACTTGAAGCAGACGGAAGAAAACCGACGATAGCTTCCGGACGTATATGGATGGCAACTTGCGACGCTGAAGACGAAGCCATTCAGAGAAGCTGGCGGAGAGGCGACGCCACACTATAAAGGAGGTACGCTGTCAGGTTTCCAACCCTTGACGTCTGGTAGGGTATCACCCACGGTTTTTATCCTATTAGATCTAATTGCTTCGCCGAACCTCAAATTTTGTAAATGTTTCCTTCATTTATGTCTTTCCCAGTTAAATTCTTTTGTAAATAAATTTCCCATTATATTTTAATCACTATTTTAATTTAATAACACACCCGTCCTACAGTGAATTGGTTGAAATACTTACCTTAATACTTCAATTTTCAGTTACGACTAATAATGAAAAAAGAAATTTAGTAATATCGATGCCCCACAAAATGAATTAATTTTTAAAAAATTATAATGCCTTTCTTGTGGCAGGTTAGGACATCCTCACCCCTTGGATACACCACTGATTAAAATGTTAAAATATTTCATGTGATCTTACTTATACTAAAATGTTTTAAACGTTGGATATATTATGCCATGAGATAATGAATGTATATTATTCTTGAGAAGCGATGGCAGTGATCGAAACGCCGTGGTCCAAGCCTATTTTCATCCCAAAAAAGCACAGGAAATACATCGGGAAAACCGTCGCCCTTGGATAATAAATGTATTGTAGAAAATTTATGCAATGCAATTTCGGCTTCGAATAACACAACGAACGATTTCGGCTTTTCTAAAGGGGGTGTCGAATGTACATAAGTCAATGGAAATAGACCTACTAAGTGAATACGATAATGTAATTTGAAATGTTAAGTAGGAATAAGTAGGAATGTTAAGTAGGAATAAGACGAATTTTGTCCGCAATGGATATTTAAAGAGAACTGGTCAGTTAATCAAAAAACTGTTGTATGATGCAGAAATAAACTTGAAAAATGATAATTAGATTGAAAAGTGGAAGAACTTTTAATTTCAATACTTTTTTCCAAACGAAAGAGATAATTTGAAGAAAACAATTCAACAGAATGTTATATTATAAATAGAATATAACATGAACTCAGGAGTCATTAGGTATTGTGTAAGAAAACATATGACAACTGTTACGTTAAGAATGTTTACTGCACCTCAATTTAGGCTGTTGGAGTATTTGTACATAAGAAAAAGAAACGCAATTTCAGTCTCAAAATTTAATCAAACAAAACCCTAAGAAACTTTAGACTATAAAAAGTCATATTCATTTTTCTCATAAATCGTTGTTATACTAACATCAATACATTTTGAAACAAAATGACAATTGACGTATTTTGGTGAAATGTGTGATTTTAACAACGACTTATGAAAGAGCTGGATATGAATTTTTAAAGTCGAAACTTCTGAAAGGATTTTATGAGATTAAATTTGGAGAATGGAATTGGATTTCTTTTTCTTCTAAAACTTTTTATGTGATTCCAAAATGTAGTTACATAAAGACGGCAGCCACAAGTTACAGATGTTGAAGTTAAGAGTAATTACACGAATTCAGCCCAAGAACGGTCGATACAGATTATTTTAGTAAGGAATAAGACACGATTGAGTAAGACTTTTCTGAGCGACCAAACAGTTTCCTGCGTTACTTCGATAAAACTTATACTGGAGTTAGTTTCGAGTGATGGACGATGTTGTTGATCGTAAAAAAAACTGGTCTCTTTCCCTCTAACCCTTCCGCCATTCCCAACGCCACGACACTTGTAACTCGACTGCAGTACAACGATTCACAAAAGTACAAAAGCAGCTAGAGCAACCATTTAATTAGAAAAATGATTGATAATGAAAGAGACATTGACATAATACAGCCGAGTCTGACGGAAGATTTTCCCTCTTTAATTTTCGAAACTGAAAATTATTGAGTGATTTATAAACAATAATATATCTTGTGCTGTTAATTGTAAGGCCGCAATAAGAGATTATATGCAATGTTAAAGGTCAAAATTAGTCAGAGATCTATTTTATTTAATTTCGTTGGGAGGTTGTTGTGTGAGAAAAGATACTTTAGAAACAAAAATTTTGTTCTACGAAATGATATTGCAAACAGAACACCAATAAATAAAGCGAGCAACACATGAAATTTATGATGTTATCAATATTAGCATTAAAAATGATTAGATATTTCAGCTTGCCAAAATAAATTCCAAATTTTCATATATTAATTTAGGGAAGGGAATGTTAAACTGGCGATCAGAAGTTTTCGCAGACTCGAGAGAATGCCAGAATAATGCCTCAACTGTTTAGAATGTTAGGCTGTCTTAGAACGTAGATGATTATAAATACTCCCTTGCACTAATACTATTAACTCTTAAAATAAATAAAAAGACGGTCAATAAGTCAGCAAATAATTTTATTACTATTTAATTATTACAAATACTACGTTTCATCCAACTTTGGGAACTTAT
Organism: Eucriotettix oculatus; assembly: GCA_034510155.1. Taxonomy (NCBI): domain Eukaryota; kingdom Metazoa; phylum Arthropoda; class Insecta; order Orthoptera; family Tetrigidae; genus Eucriotettix; species Eucriotettix oculatus. The sequence goes on along the minus strand of CM067377.1, from coordinate 104,514,586 downwards.
TCAGGTAAATTATTAAATGGACGGATTATTTTCATTAGAGAAATTAACTGTCGCGAGAGATTATCCGCGACACAAAATTACAACAATTTGAGCTTTGCGATCTGATTCCTTACTATTGTTTTCACTCAGTCCGCCCCGGACATGAATTTTTAAAATATTTTAATTATAAGTACCTAGAACATACCAAGTTCATTAATTGATTTAAATTCAGTTATGTATTTAATAATATAAAGTTTATGAATGAACTGATGCGTTCCCGACAGTTGGGGTACAAGTCTTTTATAAAGTAAATTATTATATTTCTGACTTTTGACAATTCTTTGCAGTTTATTTACAACTATTAATATTAGGTCATCTTTTAAGAAATTGCAGTTTAATCGAGGTTTATTATAAGCAAAATTGGTATTTATCTGATATTTATAAATAACACAATATTAGCAATTTATTTCAAATGCATATTTAATGCGTATTTTATTTATCAATAATTACATTTACAGTGAGAGTAAAATAAACACCCAACGTTTCGTCCCGTCATCAGGTGATACGCATACAGTCATGAGAAAAAAAGGAAAACCTGTCATTGTAAAAAAAATATTTATTCGTAACTCAGAGTAGGAGTTGCAGAAAGGAAAAGAATAGAAGCTTGTGAAATGTGGTGCCATAGAAGAATGTTGAAAATCAGATGGGGGGTTAGAAACTACTAACCAGTAAATTCTAATCAAAGTAAGAGAAGAGAGAACAATATGGAGGACTTTGACCAAGAGAAGGGAAAGACTAATAGACCACGTTTTCAGACACGAGAGTCTAGTAAAATTAGCATTAGAGGGAAGTGTGTGGGGTAAGAACAGACGAGAGAGGACAAATATGGAATACGCTAAGTAGATTAGGCAGGATGTGGTAGTTATGTATAAATGAAAAGGCTTGCGCAGAATAGGTTAGTATGGAGGTTTACATAAGACCAGTCCAAGGACTGAATACTACTACAACAAACAGATTAGAATTGACTTAATGAAACGATTCGAAAATTAACACAGGTAAACAAAATTCACATGAAACACTTTATTTTTGCATGAGACTTGGAGTGAAGCTTTCGGCTTAACGTAGACATCGTCAACTGGAAAGTAATCGGGGTAAAGTACGATACGCGTGAATTTTATTTGAATTTAATTTTTATATGACTCAAATATAATTGTATAATGGTTACTAATAAAATAAAACTTGTTAAAGATAGCTATGTTTTGTTTCTGACATAACATAATCTGTGATCGGATGAAGGATACTGTGCATATAAATACCGGACGATCAGGTGTAATGTAAACGAATATGTGAAATTTTATGTAGGTGTAAAGAATGGTTGGTTATCTCTCTGATTAACGCATTCTTCAAATTTCAATTTGTAATTTCCGGAAGCTTTATTTCATGTGTATTCTACGCGATATGTAAGAATCAATAGTTTCTCTTAAGAATTTTCAAATTAAAGTAGGATTATTTGGTTCCAGTAAAGAGTAAGAATTGCACGATTATCTCATAAATCAAACATATTTCACAGGATTATTAAATTTAAAATATTTAAAAATTGCATAGACCGCGTCCTCTTTGCAAGTTAAATCCTAAAAGTTTCAATGAAGTATCTGATTATACCTTTAAATACTTTTTAGAATTTCTAAAAAAGTTATATTCTTTCACAATAATTAATTTTTATATCATCAGATGCCATTTCTCACTTAAATTCTTTACCTGATGATTTGGTCTAAAGTTTAAAAAAGAGTGATATTATCTTTTCAAAATAAACTATAACTTTTATGTTTAAAATCCTAGTGTTTACTTGGGAATTTTGACGGTTTCTGGATAAAAATATCAAAAATTCGCAATGCACATATTATACATTGCAACATTAAAGTTCCAAATTATTATAAAAGTGATTGCTTAAAATACTTGTTTTAATATCGATTTCTAATGTATCACTGTCCAGTACTGATACTTTCTATATACCTGCGAATAATAATCAGATCACACACATACGCTCCAGGAGTCAGTTATATAACCTTAAAAGTTCCCGTGCCTATCTCCGCGATGCAGGTTTTTGGAAGTTTCGTAAAGCGTTTAGAACGAAGTCTGTGTCAGCGTAATATTATTGCGATAATCGGTTGTGCTACGGCAAATGATCGCTTTCTCCACCTGAGTGCCTTTCGTCCTGCACCATACAACCAGCGTAGGGGGAGGCGAAAAAACGGCGCAAACAATTGCGTAAAGACGGGGAAAGCACGTGCGGGGTTGACAATGGTGTATATATAGGGCTAGATCACGCACACTTCTCACACACCATCAGCATGGCCGGCGGAAAGGTAAGCAGCCTTTCTCATTTCCAGTGAGGTATGTAGCTTTGAATCGAGTCCGTCTGAGGAGGTCTTCAAGTTAGAAGAACTGTTGCGGGTATACCTGGAATCCACAGAATACTACATATATCAGAATAAGCGAAATCCGAAATTTGGCTCATATTCTCGTAGAGAGAATTATAATTTAATTTTAAACTAGATCTCCAATTTTAAAAATTGCAGGATTAATTCTAATCAATTGGCTGAACAAGACTCTCATTGAAAGAGGTATTAATTGGTTCAGTAATAAATGTATAAAAACTAATTTAAACAAAATTTTCATTTTTCTTCTTCGAACTGTCTTTTTGAAAACCTCAAATACAACGGTGTCGCAGTGTCAAATCTCAATCTCATCATCGGCGGTAGAGACAGCGGTAGCTGAGACACAGTGGGTGACATCGCAAGCATAGATTGCATCCATATCTACAGAGATATTGGAATGCCCGTACATACGCAGTAGATATCTACACTTAATTTAACTGATACGTGTGATTTTACTTATGAAAAAATTATTTTATGATTTCAGTAATTTTTCATAGTTTATCAAACAGTTTACAGTCTTTGAAGAACTGTAATACATGTGGTTGGACTTCAGAGGGGGTATTAATTGCTTGCATGAATGAAAATATATGCTCACGGGAATCGAGGAGAGAATCACAAAACAGTAAAATAACGAAAGAATACTTGATTTTTCGGCATTCATTGAAACTCCTGATTGTAATCTACAGAATTGATGCGAGAAACCAAACTGGTTTGAACGATAAACTTGTTATGACTGCGTGATCTGCAGATTCAGTTTCACTCGCATTTTTTGACTGTTCTAATGAACATGTTTTCGTCAAATATAACTCTAGCCTTGAGCAAAATATTAGCGTCTGAACTGAAAAATTGACAGTAAATCTGTTCTATTCCAGGCCAAGATTTAACGTTTCTGTCTGGAATGTTTTTGATATTTAATAATTAACTACGAGTACTAAAAACATTTAGAATCACTTTTGAATATATAAAATCATTTTTTATTTCGTAAATCTTGTTTAACACTTTTGAATATACATTATATGGGGTATTAAATTTGTAATTTATATTCATAATATTGGAATGTCGTTATTCCTGCTTTTCAGATGATCACATTATTGTTTTCAGACATTTGTGATCCTCGCAGTCCTCAGTTTGGTGGCTTCGTGGCAGTTGGTGTCCTGTGGCCATGCTTCGTCCTTCGCTCATTTCTCTGGTCCTGTGGCAGGACCTGGTCACGCCGTCTCTGTGGGAGGACATGGACACGGTTATGGCCATGGCCATGGCTATGGGGCAGGGCACGGAGGACACAGTGTTGACTACGTGGTAAGAACGACCAGTATATTAAAGGCGTAATTTGTAAATATTCGAAGTTCTCATTGCCAGACGTTTTAATACTGTAAATACCGTCGCCAATATGAAAAGGAAACCGGACTGTTTTAAAATATTCTCTTTATTACTAATTGATCCAATTCCGAAATAACGGTGGATAGGGTGACATGACATCGTTGTACACGGTATAACAATTCATTGGGAGGATATATCGTGAACAGAATTTTGGGCTTCACTATTCTACCGATGTTCGACATGTACAATATAAAGTGGACACACAAGTATCGACGATTCTGTATATTTCCTTGCACTTTTATGTTAATAGGTACATCGGAATAAAAATAACAGGAAAATATTTTAGATTTATTTAACAAAATAGAATTAATGAATTTTCGCATACAAACAAAATCAACTATTTACTCAGTGAAACAAAATAAAGTAAAATACTTTGTAAGGTAACCAAAATGAAAATTAAAGAATCTGAAACATGGGAACTCAGGGTCCTACTAAGGGGCAGAATAATAACAATCTATTTCGACCTTGGCTATGCGAGGTATTAACTTGCGGACCTCGTGCCTCGGGAACTGACGACCGAAAGCTTCTTGGTTAGATGCTGGAATTGTTGGGAGGATCCAGCTCGACGCTCCACAGAAATCAACATACCAAATTTGGAATTTTTACCAATATTTTCCAACAATACTGCTTCCAGCCTCTGTCTACCGAGACTATATTGATAATTAGAACCCCTTTTTGACGCTTGGCTCCCTGGCTCGGAACATGTACATTGGAATAGACAAGAAGAATTTGCCCATGGCAATAAAACAGATGTCATCTCTTAATCGTTTCCTAAAATGGCATTGTCCGCTGAATCTACAAGACACCTTAGCTTCAGTTAGGGAAGAAATATATGTAGTGAATTGCATGTCTCTTTTCTCCCAAGATGCTCGCTGCACTCTGTATAGATCACACAGAAAGAAAGAATGTACTGGTCGTGAGATCCTACATGGCATGTTTACATGCGCAGTAGGGAAAGGAGAAGGGGGAAGGTAAGTATTGTGTTTGAGGAGGACCTTTCCCTTCAATGACCTTCCGGAACGCTACTAAAATATTAACTGTATTCATGCAAATGGGATATCGTGACTGCGACAACGTCTTCTTAACACACCCTATACTTATTATCTATTACATTTTACTGATGATTTTCTTGGCGTACAACACATCCTGAACCGATGTATTCAAAATAGCTTTTGCACAACAAAAGCTCGACGTATACTGAGCTCCGGTCTACCCGCACTACAAATCAGGGAAGCTGTCTATTACACATCGTCTTGACACACGACCAATAACGAACAATAACTCATTAGAAAACAATTTAAGTTTTACATGTAAAAATGAAGTAATTTATATATCAGATAAAATATTTAAAGCGTCGTGCGAAAAAATAATTGAGCATAGAAATAAGCACAGAATAATCTTAACAATTGAGTTGGGGTTTATGGCCCAGTAATCTATATATTTGTTTCCCTGCACAATGTTCCTGTCTAGAAGATGTCTCGTTAAGTTTCAGAACATTTTGCGAATACAATTGGAAATTAGTATGAAACCAAACAAAAATCGTATTCAGACTGTATGCAGGAACACGGGTCCTTCACCTACGGGCTCATTGACCACCACATTGCGAAAGTGAGCACAGAAGCTGAGTTCATGGTCTCAGTGAGATCTGTTTTCTTTCTCAATTTTTCAGTATATGTTCCAACGTAGAAGATATATTGTCAAACTGTGAATATTGTTGTGACATAGCAAAATAGACAAGCCGAGAATATAATAACAGGGGCTGTATTGTATCTCATTAACAATGGATATGTTGCAGGCACACCCACACTATGACTTCGCTTACGGGGTGAGTGACCACCACACAGGGGACGTGCACTCGCAGCACGAGAGCCGCGACGGAGACGTGGTGAAGGGCGAGTACTCCCTCAAGGAAGCCGACGGCAGCCTCAGGACCGTCAAGTACGTGGCCGACAAGGGCGGCTTCCATGCCACTGTGCACCACTCTGGCTCAGGCTCCGGCTACGGACACTACTAGGAATACACCTGCTACACTTACTTCCTTCTCTGTTGAACCTTATTTGCTGTTACCTGGTTCCTGATCCATCGACTCTTCCTGTAGAAATCACTATCAATTCATTTTCATCATCATAAATAATTGTTTCTGTTGACATTAATAAATTGTTTGTAATTGATTTAATTTTATTATTAATTCCTATTTTTCAAGATATTTTGGGGAATCCGTTACTGGAGTGAAGAGAAGAGTTATACAATACATGATTACTACGTATAAATACTTTAGTATTCCTCGTCTGTGCTTAGTGGAGCAGGAAGTACTATACAAGGTTTCCGTTAGTCCTTCGTATACCATTGATACGTATTGGTATGTTAGTACTAATCAACCCACAATAGGTTTCTATCGATCGTTTGAAGGTTACCGTTGCTTCCTTCTCCCTTTCAGGGAAAAAACAGCCCCACGTAAATCATACGCTCTATGACTTTTCCGATGATAGTAGTATTAGTGAAGTCAGAAGAAGATATGGAAACTATGATAAATGGCATGAACGTGGTCCTGGAGAAAGAGTTAAATATAAGGATTAATAGAGGGTAATGGAGTAATGGTGTTAGATTGGGAAGAGATTTTTTGAAACTACTTGGCCAGCGTAATATCCAGGGAAGGTAGAAGTATAGTAGACATAAAGAGTAGGATAGCACAGGTAAGGAAGGCTTTGGCAGAAAAGAGGAATTTACTTACGCGTAATATAACTGTGAATATTAGGAAATCATTGCTAAAAATGTTCGTATGGAGTGTGGTATTATGTGTACGAAACGTGGACGGTGGGGGTTGCAGCAAAAAGATAGGAAAATGCCTAAAATCAGATGGGGTGGATAAAATCGCTAGCAAGGAAGTTCTAAACAGAATAGGGGAGGAGTTCAACAAGATGGAGGACGTTGATATAGAGAAAGGACAGATTAATAGACCAAGTTTAAGACATGAAGGTCTTGTAAAATTAGCATTAGAGGGAATTGTGTGGGGTAAGAACAGAAGAGGGAGATTAGGGGCAATGTGGTAGTTATGCGGAAATGAAAAGGCTTGCGCAAGATAGTGTAGCATGGAGGGTTGCATCAGGCCAGTCTCAGGACTGAATACCACAACGCATTAGACTTTGTTTGTTCCTTATGATTTCATAAACCGTTCAACCGATTGCCATGAAATTTTGGTGTTTTGTAGTGCACTGCCCAGAGAAGGCTTCTGTCGATCTTTGAAAGAAATATATTCCCCCTTTTGTCCTTATCTACAAACAGACATTGCAAACGGTTAGATTATGCGTTCACGTATCAATATAATTAAATTGCTGTTTAACATGAAATAATGCTAAAGGTTAACTAACAATTTATTTAAGTAATGATACTTTCTAATAAGTAAATAATAAAGCAAAACGTTTTATAAGTCACAATGCAAAGAGTTCTGACGCCATAGACGTAATTATCTGTGACGAAGTCATGTATCCGATGTGACACTCGCGAAAAACAAAAAGTATCATCACTTAAAAATGTCATTTTGCTCTTAATAACTATATAATCATAAGTAACAATAATTTAAAAATTATAACCTTTATTAGTCCTCCAAGATTATTAAAACATATACACGCAAGAGGTTTCTGCTCTTCCCAGATCCATAACAGTTGAAATTAAGTTAATTTACAATTGAAATATATGGCAACAAGAAACTTTTCACAATAATAATGGTTTACTATGTAATTATAATACATATCATACCTCAGAATCTGTATCAATAAAACGATAGGCAACATAACATATCAGCCATTCCTTTAATTTTCTTGTTCCCTTGGCAATCATCTTACCGGTAGTATTTCACAAATATTACTATCGTTGAATGAGTGTGTGTAGCTTACCACCGTGAAGAAAAGAGATGCTTGTGGGAGCTTTCTCTTGCAGGCATTTCTCCCCAGATTGACTGCGGGGCTTACATTTGTGGATGCCTCGTATTGTCTTGGGTTTTTTCAAGGCTCTCACATGTCGATGCACCTTTACCTATTTTAGGAGGTGCATGTACTGGGGGTCGAAGAACTTTGGCATGCGGTAACTTCACATTATATACATTATTCAGCTAGACATATGAGCTAGGCTACTTCTATTGATCACACACATTACATTATCTTAAGTAAATTGGCATATAATATGCCTTATTTACTCGTCTCATTTCAGTCGTTCACTAATTATTCCCCATCTTGCTGAATATGAACACCTTTATCTAATCTTCTCTTTAACTGCGTACAATTTTTATATTGAATTGTTTCATATGTGCGAAAAGAGACGTATTAGTTTTATTATTACTTTTATGCAAATGTAACCTATTACAAAAGATAAGGGGCATGAAATGGATTGGTAGAATACTGGGATCTTGTAGATTGAGAATTTAACTAATATAAAGTTTCTGGAATATATAAACATGTCTTGTAATATTGGTAACGTTATGAGAGATAGAAGAGAAGCTAAAATAATGTCTATGAATTACATAAAATGCGTTAGAAAGAATAAATAAAATTATATAAAATGTTTACATAAAATGACAATAGGTGTATAAGTTGATTGATGTTCATCTATAGTTCAGGTTGATATAAGCTGTGATTGTAAGCGGTTAACATCATTATGAAAATAAAGGTACAATGTTAGGTACCCTATTGTAGAAGTAATTTAAGTAACAAATTGTGAAGAGATTGCATAATTTTGGATATGTATTATGGTTTTGATCATATTGTAATATTTTTCGTTGTATTTTGAAGTGAATAAGGGGATATTAATTATTTTAAGTGGAATATTTATCTATTAATAATAAGATAGTATAATAAAAATTTACTTGATCCGTAACAAATTTTCATTAATCTAACAATGTTGCTATTTTCAATTTATCGCCGGAAATTCTTTCTTAATTAGCACTACATATATATTTACATAATTATTATACAAATAAAATCCTCAAAACTAACAATTTTATACAGAACTAGTTCTCGGGTTTCCACTCAGGTGCAGGTGCGATGAAAACGCCTGAAGATGACGACAGAGCACTTGGTCGTCGAAACGTCGCGTTTTCATCGGACCTGCACCCGAGTGGAAGCCCGAGAACTATTTCTGCATCAACTACAACGGGAAAGCCTCAGCTCAAGAATTTTATATCTCTAAACTCAGAGTCGTATATTATGGGCCTTCTCATAGATTAGAATATTTTACACATCCTCTACTCGGACCTGGCAGTACAGAAAAAAATCAGCAGAGAGTCACAGGAATAATTACCGTGTTTCTTCCAGTTTTTCCTCCTATTTGGGTCGTACGCTATTCAGAACACAGCCGCCGCCGCTATTCTTCCTGGTGCAGGAAGAATTTCCGTTTGATCTCCTCTCCTTGGACTACCTGTCTGATAATGCCGATCATCTGCTCTAAATCTCCCTTGCCAAAATTACAATCATTTATACAGCAATCTCTCTCGAAATTTCCCACCAAATCTCTCGCTCTCCAAAATCTGTCACCAAATATCTCCCGTCTCACCGCTCTAGAAAAAACTCTCAATCATCCCCAAAATCTGTCTGCACACCTTTTCAAAATCTACTCCCAACTTCTTTGGTTCATATCACCCAGACGGCAGGGATGGATATTAACCAATAACATTTATTGCTACTTTTCTCTTTCCAGACATTTTGGGAACAACACCCGATGCTGTCAAATCTCACCAACGCTTGGGAAACACCCCAGGTGCACCGTGATGTCTGGATTTTATTGCCCCTAGCTCAAATGTTGTCTCCTTTATTTTAACTCCACACTGCCAAAAGTCCGAGCATATGTGTTTGACCGTTAAAATATTGTAGATGATTATGGAGCAAGTGTCTGAGATGTCCTTTTTACACATGATGTAGAGAAATAAAATATTTCTTTGAAATTACTGAACTTCATATAGGTTTTTTAATAGATTGTAGCTGATATACATTATTTTCAGTGTTTTAATAATCTCAAATTTAAGAAGAGGCTAAAATAAATTTGGTAATTAATTCGACCTTCTGAGTAGATGTAGTGCGGTCAGCTTTGATGCCTCGCATCACAGAGGCCCAGGGCTTGAATCGTGGAATGGGCATAGATGTTGTGTATATATTTTCACACTAAAATTATTACAGGTTACAAGAAACCGAGTTTCCCCTATTGCAGTCGGTAATTGCTATCTACGTTATCTAAATAGAGATAAAAAAGAAAATTTTCCGAAAAAAATAGGCACTGAAAAAGTATCATTTTATTTGGTTTAAGGTTACAGTGAAGTGCTCGTTGTAGGAAAAATATCTGTGCTAAAAGACTTTCTTCCATGAAAATTAATATAATGCAGAAAATGTGTAATTGAATAGGTTTATTGATTTATCCAAAACAATTTTAATTAGAATTACTTTGAAGTTCGTCATAAAAGATTTCCGTAATATTGCCTGAGGTTTATTTTGTCACTTAATTATACCAATTAATTGGCTACACCATCTATTTACTCTTCGTCTAATATAGACGATTTAAGGTTTTCAAATTTAATTTTGCTGAATATAAGGAATGTCAAAAATGAAGGTTCAGGAAGCGTTCGTTATGCGAGGGAAAGTGTTGGTACTATTGCTTGGAAGATCTAAGTGGGGTGCAGGGGATGTATCGGATGAATCTATTTCCGGCGCAGTGATGAAATCTCTTGACTCTAGGGACCAATGATGAATAACGTTATCCGGGGACCGTCGACGAGAGATATTTCTGAACAGCAAAGCGTGTTTTGACTGGTGAGAGATGTGGTTGATACTTGTGACTTGGTAGAAATAATCCAAGGGGCTGAATAGGAAGAAATTTGAACTTAAAGTAATTTATTTCGTAAATAAATAACACATTTTCTCGATTTAATCACTCAATGGCCACAGTACTCCCAGAAATTGGTTTTAGTTTCTGAACCTAATCAAAAGACTGGGCTCATTAATATAGGAAGACTTATTTCCGACTTAGAATCGTTAAATCTATCTTGTTTAACCATTCATTCCAATTAACATATTCATAGCCATACTGTATAAGGCTTATACATAACCTCTACAAAAAGCAGTCAGCTGTACTTAAAATTGAAGATCAAGAAAAGAAAGCAGAAATAAAGAAAGGAGTAAGACTAGGATGCAGTCTGTGGCCCATGTTCTTTAACTTATATATAGAACAGGCGATGAAGAAAGTTAAAACGGAATATGGAAAAGGAATCATACTGCATGGAGAAGAAATAAGACCCTACGCTTTGCCGACGACATTGTAGTATTAGAAGATGACTTGCAAACCATAATAAATGGCGTGAACGTGGTAATAGAGTGAAAACCAAGATATTGGAGTGTAGTATGGGAAACAGTGAAATGACAAAGGGTGAACATTGGGAAGGGATATTTTGACGGAAGTTAAGGAATTCTGCTACTTGTGAAGCGTAATAACTAAGGATGGTAGAAGTGTAGTAGACATAAAGAGTAGGATAGCACAGGTAAAAGAAGGCTTTCGCTAAAAATAGGAATTTACTTACGGGTAATATAATTGTGAATATTAGGAAATCGTTGCGGATAATGTACATATTGTGAGTGGCGTTATGTGGGTGCGAAACGAGGACGATAGGAGTTGCGGAATGAAAAAGAATAGAAGCCTTTGAAATGCGGTGCTATAGGAGAATGCTGAAAATCATATGGGTGGATAAAATCAGTATCGAGGAAGTTCTAAACAGAATAGGGGAAGAGCGAGCAATATGGAGAAAATTGAGCAAGAGAAGGGATAGATTAATAGGTCACGTCTAGAGTAATGAGGGTCTTGTAAATTTAGCATTAGAGTGAAGTGTGTGGGGTAAAAACGGAAGAGGGAGGCCAAGGATGGAATATGGTAAGTAAAGGTGAGGGCGTTGGATATGGTAATTATGGTGAAATGAATATGTTGCGCTAGATAGGTTAGCATGGAAGGTTACATCATACCAGTCTTAGGGCTGAATACCACAACAACAACCATATGCCATACTCTTGAGGCACTTGAATTTGATGTTCTTGAAACGGCAAACTTTTATGCGTCAGAGCCATCATAACCAACTTATGTTCATGAATTTTCTTTTCCAGGCAGACTTTTAGGCTGTCAGTTATAAACTGGTATTTACCATTTATAATGGATTAAAAACCTGAATTCCCAAATCTATCTAGAAAGATTTTCCTTTCGTCTTCATTAGTTTGGTTAAGTAAACGTTCTTCAGTAAAATTAATGACACATCGATTAAATACTTCAATGTGGCTGCCATCAAGTTAAGTGTTTCCCATTTAAATACACAATACTAAATTTGGTTTTAAGAATTGTTTCCCACTCATTCCTTGATACATTGAATTTGTAATTTTTGGTGACTGTGTCTCAAAAGACACACGGCGACTTGATCTCTCTCGGCTGCTTGGTTGCGTGGTCAACATAGTTCTTAAAATAATAATATATTACTGTGTTAGATCCCAGCGTATGTAGACATTGAGCAACAAGGTTAGGGCAGATCATCTGGCGAAACTAGAAGCCTCCGACCCATAGAGTCACAATTAACAATGGACATGTACAAGCAATGATTAAAAAATGAAAAATGGAAGCTAGAAACATGTAAGAACAGTCTCGGACTCTTTACATTGGACAACATTGGGAAATATGAGGTAAACCACGTCAAAAGCCTTACAAGGAATCAACAGGTAGCGGTGTCAAGAGCTAGAACTGCACACACACACACACATTTAACGCACTCATTTCTATTTTCTATGGCGGCCCAACCTGCATATGATGTGTTACTATCAATGCATCATCTTAGTTTTGCGTGCAACAAGATAAGAAATATTACCATTGCGCAATTCACCGCGGAGGAGCTCTACAAAAATCCCGCAGGTTCCATGCTCTTCTTGAATTCCTCGTAGAAGCAGATTTGTTCAAACTTCTGTAATTATAAATGTTATTAGTTAAAATTATGTACAAGTTTTGTGCTGTCGTTAATGACCTAAATAAAACGTTTCATCCCTAAGTTTAGGAACCTCTTCATTTGTATCTATAAACAAATAATTAAATATAATTACATAGGGAAAATTTGACACCCAAATCTATACCAATAAATAAAATTGAAGTGTCTGTCTCGAATGGGCTCCGGAATGGCTCAACGGATTAAATGAAAATTTGAGTGTTTTAAAAAGGCAATTCAACTTAAATTTTAGTTCATATTTAATTTCAACATTGATAATCAATTCAACGTGCAGGTTTATTTTCCATACGTGCTTTAAAATTTCCAACGTGGATACTGGAAGACTATTCTCTTAATCTGTTTACGCTAGGAAACGGCTTAACGGATTTCAAAGAAAATTACAGTAATTGAAACAGGAATTTTAACTTACATTTTCGTGTGTGTTTCATTTCCGTATCTTGAAGAATATTTATAAATCCATTGAATTACTCCGCGTATTGAACATAATTTTGCTTCAATTCAGCAAATTTAAAACCACCTCGCATAAACAATCCGTATTAACAAAACATGTATAATTAAATAATTTTCTTCTTTATAGGCTCTACAGCCCATTTAGGGCCTCAGCCTACGGGATCGATTGCGGACTGTCATATTGCATGACACATTCCGATTTTGGAGTGACATGTGGTCAAAGTATCGATTCTCCACCAGTCGTAATCCCAGTCTTCGCGAACCTGACGACACAAACATCCCAGCCCATGCCAGGATTCGAATCCATTGGGTAGTTAGGCAGCGACGCTAACCACTTGACCACAGGAGATCGGTTAATTGAATAATAGCAGGATTAAATGGAGAAATATAAAAAAATTAGATGCTTGTTATTTTATCAAATATAACAGGTAGACGAAATTTCATTTCCATATACGTTCAGTATTGATTTAAATTTGTTTAATGATAATTTCATTTTTGGCCAAAAAATTAAAATTATGTAATATTAGTTTGATTAGTTTCCTTAATTTATTTATAATTTTAGGAAATTTGTGTCACACAGTAAAATTTCCTTATATGAGACAACTTGGTGACGATAAAAGAAAAAAAACTGAATAAAAAAGGGACAGCAATAACAAACAACTCAAAATTTATAACAAAGGAAAATACTGGGTCACCGTACTCATAGATTATGAGACTCGAACGAACTGATTCTATTCATGAACTGGATAGTTCTGGAACGATAGTTCATATAACTAGTGAAATATATTCACAGTTCTTTCTTTCAGAATAATTCTTTTGAACTACTTTGTTCCAGAGCTACACAACACTACTGTCAAGTATTCTCTCTCTCTCTCGAACCATATGACTAATATATGTTTGGACGCCCATGACACGTGACCCCATCCTCCTCGCCTAGCTTCTACTGACCTCCATACGCCGTTCAAGAGCTCAGTAATACGTGACAAAAACATTAATTCAAAGTTTTTCTTCATCTAGCCTCTTATAAAAATTCATTTCGAACTAAATTAAGGTTTAACAAGAACAAAAGAGCTAAATTAAAAAATTAATACTAATTAACATTTTTCTGAATGTAGGGTCTCAGTAATTACTCATCATACTATTAATAATGTACTAAGTATTATGACTCATTTCATATTCTGGACTCATGCTCATTGGAGGATCCTGAGAATATGTTTATGTTATGTATTTAATATGCTGCTCAAAAAAAATATTCATTTGTGAGCAAAAGAACCTGTGCTTTTGGGTGCTTACAAATAAGTATTTTGTTTTTAATTTAATTCAATTGACAAATGAATGTAACAGGTTTTAACTCAGGTAGAACCCTCCACAATTTATTAGTATTTTCGGACGATTTCAATTAATAAAATTGAATGAGAATATTCTGAGACAGGCAGAGAAGATGCAGAAAGTCCAGCATTGCTAGCTAGGTGTAGGGTATTAAAGATGTTTGAACAACAGGGGACGATTACCTATGAAAGTTTCCCTTCCTCCAGATCCCGCGGTCGGCGAAAATGAATGACGATTGGCGAAGACACGTCTCGTGGAGTGGCGTTTTCCATATAGAAGGGGAAATGAGAGATTGGCTGGGAGGTGATAAGGACGTGAAAATGGCAGTGTTGTTTGACCTAGGAAGGAACTGGTGGTCAGGAGCAGTGTTGCTCGGAAGTTGAAAGGAAGAGGAAGAAGACTTAAGCGAGAGGAATATGCAGTCAGTGTACGTCTGAAGTGGGAGAAGATGTAGAAAGGGGAGAGAAGTACAATTTTGATCGAAAATTGTAAGGAATAAGTATTTAGAAGAGAAAAGAAGACTCTTTCAATAATTTGTCGAAAGCAAACACAAATCTGTACAACGAAATTATGACATTGTAAGGAATAAGTATTTAGAAGAGAAAAGAAGACTCTTTCAATAATTTGTCGAAAGCAAACACAAATCTGTACAACGAAATTATGACATTGTAAGGAATAAGTATTTAGAAGAGAAAAGAAGACTCAATAATTTGACAACGAAATTATGACATCCCAGCCAAAACCTCTCTGCTGAGACGTGAACGACTTCACCGAGACGAAAGACAGGCATTTTCCACGTCGCTCGGCGGTGCGAAATCTCCTGTTTTCCGCCCCCCAAACCACACCCTGTGTGAGAAATGATTGCTTCAACTCGCTGCCTACCTGCATCCACGATGAATTTGCGGGAGTTATCGTTGATACTTGGACGAGAAGATTCATAAACGAACCAAGACAGAAAACAGGTTCGTTTTTATAAGCGATATCTCTGCTACCCTTTGTTGCCACACAGTAATTAACCCCGAGGTAAGTCGCTACTAAATCAATATTTAATTTCCCTTAAATCACACTTTTTTGGTAATATATATATATATATATTACTGCAGGTCCGAAATAGAAGTTTTTGTTAAATATTTATATAATTAAATAAAAAATTACAAAATACCAGTAAATTTTGGTTTGATACGTACTTAATTCATTTTCTCGTGTGGCTCCTCGATTTATTTCTTAAAAGTGGTCAGAAATGAGGTATCGCTCCTCCCAAAAATAATATCTGTATTTAATGGAAGGGTACCAGAGTTGGTGGAATGAAAAGAATTTCATACAGCTTTGAGAAAAAGATCAAGTATTTTACAATTTATGTATGATAAATATTGTTCCGCATACCAGATAAATTATTCAGCTTCCTGATACTTTCACTGCCTGCCACAAAAAACGTTTAGTGATACAGGAAAACCTGAGATCTGCGTTAAAAGTTCTGCTGGGATCACCTATTGTCCTTCCTGGGCCCAAAAGATTGATTTCTGTTCGTTAGTGAAGAATTTGCATTGCGCTGTCCCGTTTTTTCCTATTGAGTAGCTATTTCACTGCGATTATTAGGTAATTTCGAAGCCTATTGGCACGACGCTTATGTCAACATGATTTCATTGCGAGAATCGGTTGAGCCACGCTAAGTGACCTCCGCTTTCTCCGCGTCGGAAGTTTTTCGGTCTGCACCATGCAGCGTACAAGGAGAAGAAAAAACGGAACAAATTATTGCATAAGGTAAAGGAAAGCATGTGCTGAGCGTACGGTATATAGAGCGGTCCCGGAGTCAGAAGCTGACATAAACCACAACCATGGCCAGCTTAAAGGTATCTAACACCACTGCAACTAATAATAATTCAAAGATGCGTAAAAAGTAAAGAATTTAAACAAAAAGTGCGAAAATTGAAAATGTTTGCATCATATTTTTAATTATCATAATTTATTTATACAGGACTTTTCATCGAATATTGAACTAATTAAAGCCTTTATATAGTTAAACAAAAATATTTTAATTTTTGTAGTATGTACAAAAATTCAAACATTTTTGTGGTAAATACAAAAATTAACAATGTTTGTGGAAATACAAAAACCTAAATTTTTTTAAATTGAGGATTAAATGAAGGCTATAATTAATTAAATTCTTAGATTAAGTTTTAGTAATAAAATTTATTAATTGTAATATTAATTATCTTAGTCATTAATAATAATTATTTTTCAATTTGACCATATGACTTACATCAACATGTCTGCAGTATAAAGGTAATAGAAAATGTTGTTTGTTGACAATAAAGGATAGAATGGAAAACAGCGAATTAACCAGTAGGTAATGAAGTAGCCAATAAACACGATGACCTTATAAATTTCACACAGTTTCTGATAACCTTGTTGCTGTCGTCACCTGAAAAAACAAAACCACAATAGTTGTAAGAACGAAGAACAGTACAAACCTTTCTTAAAGGTTTACTAATTTTTTACAAGTAGATGTTCTGAAACTTTGAGAGTAATTAAGTTTATCACTTTATATTGTCTGTTTATTGGTTACTACATTGTGCATTTGTTAACTATTATCTAATATTTTCAAAAACTGACTGAGATAGGAGAATATTAAGTGAAATTCAGCACCCCGAATCTAAGTGTAATATCTAAATGGAGAATCATTATTAATATTATCACTTAAATTTTGCTTGTATATTTAAAAACAACTTGGTAAATATTCAGGGTGTAACCTGAAGTAAGCGCAGAAAATAAAAGGAGGAACAAAGGGGATGAATACAAAAAGATTTCTTTCTTGGCATTTTTGTTAGACACGCTTCGTCACTGCGAACTTTCACTTAGTAAAGTGCCTTTTACTGAGCTTCCTTTTAACAAAGTAACGAAGCATCTATGCCACAAGAAAAATATGTTTGTATTGAGCCCCTTTGTCTCCCGTTTAAGTTTATGCACTTGGGTCTCAATCACAGGAAAATAATATAATCTTTTTAGGAATGCGCTAAAGCGTAGTGATATATTGTCGAGGAAATTTTCAGACATTGGCAGCCCTCGTAGGTCTGTGTTTGGCTTCATCGTGGCAGATGGCGTCCTGCGGTCATGCCTCATCATTCGCTCACTTCTCAGGTCCTGTGGCAGGACCTGCTCACGTTGTCTCTGTAGGAGGACATGGCAGTCACGGGAATGGTTATGGACATGGCTACGCAGCAGGACACGCAGGGCACAGTGTCGACTACGTGGTAAGGGACATTCAGTTCTTTCCGACTAACTAACTACTTTTGAAATAAACGTCTATTTATATCATATCTTATTTATTTCTATATTTTTCTATATTTACAGAAAATGGAAAAGGCTATTTAAAATTATCTTGTATTTGTTGTTATGGTATTAATTCCTGAGACTGGTTTGATGCATTCCCGCCTATCCTGCGCAAGGTTTTTCATTTCTACATAGCCACCACATACCACATCCTCCCTAATCTTCTTTTCGTATTTCATCCTTGAGATCCCTCTCCTGTTCTTACACTTCCGTCTAATGCTAATTGTACAAGACCCTCATATCTCAAAACGCGACCTATTAATCTATCCCTTTTCTTATTCAAAGTTCTCCGTAATGTTCTCCATTCCTCTATTCTGCTTCGAACTTCCTAGTTTATTACTCTATCCACCGTTCTGATTTTCAGCATTTTTCTGTAGCACCACATTTCAAAAGCTTCTATTATTTTCCTATATGAAACTCCTACCGTCCACGTTTTGCACCCATATAACGCCACACTTCAGACGAACTTTAATTGCAATTATTTCCTAATATTGTCACTTATATTACTCGTAAGTAAATTATTGCCTGTGCTATCTTATTTTTTATGTCTACTATACTTCTACCATTCCTAGTTATTATGCTGTCGAAGTAGCAGTATTCCTTTAAAATATCCCTTCCCAATCTAACACCCATTGTTATTGAATTATTTCTCGTACTACACTACATTACCTTCGCTTTCGCTCTATTAATCCTCTTTTCTACTCTTCCTCCAGGATCACGTTCATGCCATGTATTGTTCGCAAGTCTCCTACTGATTCCCCTAATACCACAATATCATCAAACCTTAGGGTTTTTATTTCGTCTCCTTGCATTTTGATTCCCTTTCCATATTCATTTTTAACTTTCTTCATCGCTTGTTTTATATATAAGTTAAAGATCATGGGTGTCTGACTGCATACTTGTTTAACTTGTTCCTTGATTTATGCTTTCTTTCCGTGCCTTTAAATTCTAATTACTGCTGACTGTCATCTGTAGAGGTTATGGATAACTGTTCTTTCCCGTTTTTTTCCTGTCATCTTCAAAGTCGTTAATAGTATGTTCCAATTTACACTGTCAAAGGATTTTTCTAAATCTTTAAACTGCCATAAATGTAGGTCTATCCTGTCTTCTAAAATTAGACGCACAGTCAATATTGCTTTTCTTGTCCCTACATTCTTCCTAAAACCAAACTGATCTCCTAATCCGCATTCCATTTGATGCTATATCTTCATGTTAATATTTTGCACGCATGTGATACGGAAGAAATTATCCTATGCATCTAACAGAAGAACTAATCTTCTTCGGTATAGGGATAATTGTATTGTTCCCAAAATCTTCTGGTATTATTCCTATTTGAGCCTATTATACGAGTAATTAACAGCAAATATATAATTTATACATTGTGCGTATATTAAATATTTGTAAATTTATATGTTAAATATATACTAATGTTAAAAATCGATTAATTTTGTCCATGGATCTTGTAAAGACAACCAGAGTTGGAGATAAATAAAATTTACATTTTTAATTGGTTACAAGCGTTTATAATATTATAATGTGGTTAAAACATACACAATTTGACTTTAAATTATTAAAAAATTGCTACTCGAAGTTAACCCATAAGTGGCCAATTCCCTAAAATAATTTATGAAGGAATTGGAAAGTGTATAAGGAGTAGCAAGGTAGGCAAGGGTTAACTAGTGCACCAAAAGTTTGGGATTTGACCTATATGTGATGCCGAGAAAACTCTAGAGATACCTGCATGAAGTTTTTCGAGCTAGTGGTTTCTTGTCCCATCCATTTCCGAAGAATTGAGATTGGGTTTCTTGATCAGGTTTGGAAACAGCTGCCCGAATGTTACAACAGAACATCTGCGACCTGAGTGAAAAATTGAGCAACTTGCCTCGGCTTATGCGTTCGAATGGGAGATGGTAGGAAGATACCCTTAGGTATTTTTTCCTTGCACAACTTTCTCTATCATTGAATTGCCAAAAAAACCGTTAAGTAAACACTGATCAATAATCAGTAAAAATTACTGGACGA
This sequence comes from Eucriotettix oculatus, assembly GCA_034510155.1. Classification (NCBI taxonomy): domain Eukaryota; kingdom Metazoa; phylum Arthropoda; class Insecta; order Orthoptera; family Tetrigidae; genus Eucriotettix; species Eucriotettix oculatus. Next base: position 104,494,651 of record CM067377.1, on the reverse strand, counting down.
AATATTTCATTCTTTATTGTACTTGTAGCGCGATAGTCGGATATTTGTTGAATTATTAATATTGAGTTAGCGAGAATTGGGAAGTGGACATGGCGTCAGTATGCTGAGAACTGATGCCACCAGCAATCCGCTTGACCTGACTTTCCCGCAACCACTTGCGCGTGGGAAGCGAGTAACTTGAGAAATAGCGAAACATTTGAATACCACTTGGTTGCCTAAACCAATGGGATTTCGTGGTCTACAGAAAATCGATTGACAAGTTCGGTGTTTCGATTCTTATTGCGGCGGTAATGATGTGAGGAATGGGCATTCTGATTTCTTGCGGTGAAGGAGACGGTCTGACGTGAGGAGAGCATTCTGGTGTGTCGAGAATAGGAACCAGACATCGCTTCTCCTTCCGTGATCCAGAGAAGCTAGCAGGGAAGCGACGCTACGTTCCAACAAGGTACGCAATCAAGTTTCCCAACCTTCGACGCCTAGGGAGTGATTTCGTACACGGTTTATCCCAAAATTTTAAGAGATGCGATTGCTTCGCCGTACCTCAGATATTTTAAAAAATATTTTCCTCGTAAGATTTTTTAAATAAATTCCCCATATATTTAACTAACTTGTAAATTTTATTTAAAACACACCACCCTCCCTACATACTTTCCCCTTATATATTTTGAATAAAATTTAAAAACAGCGTCCATAAATAATTTCATTATAAATTGATAAATGTTTCTTTTTAAACACCATTTATCCATTACAATAGTAATATCTTTAATTGAACGCTACCATATTATCTGCAATACGGAACACGTGTAATATTTCTGCTTCAGCCTTCCAAGGACGAGATGCGACTAAGTTTATTTAATGAAGTAAACTGCTATATTTCGTCAAGTGATATACTACGATTTTACTAAATATCAAATATACCTTTAAAACTCACTGGTTAATATATATAATTTCAATTGAGTTTTTCAGGGTTTCCCTTGTGCTACAAGAAACAATTTGAATATAAAAATATAACAATTATTTAAAGATCAAAATTTATAACTCGTGTGTTTCAATGGTAATTCAAAATCACATTAAACTTTCGTTACACATAACATACACTATTTCGTTTTCAGTTCGTTTTTCTTAAATTTCGGAATCTTTAGCAGTTTTATTCTTTAGTATGAAAATTATACTTCTTTTTACATATTTTCGTAACTCGGCACACATGGATTATTCACAGATGTTGAGTACTGCAACGTATGAGAATTTAACGGGCAGGACAGCGAAATACG